>CAUDMG010002538.1:395000-852500 GCA_958450375.1 Homarus gammarus
TCACACTGTAGCCAAATTCACCAGAGTTTAATATATTCTTACAGCCTTGGGTGAGTTCAGGTCCCGGGTAACTTGGGATTTATTTGACGTCGATGCAGTATAGGAGATGAGGTCATTATGGAAGCGCAGTTTTTTTTTTGTTATAAATCTTGTTTTTCATAGGGTTGCATTTTTGTGTTTGGTTCGTCGCTATTAATTGAACTGACTAGTAAAACACTTCAACAAAATCGTGTTGAGTGGTAGTTTGCGAGGCTCATAGATTATAATAGTGTTAACAAATAGTTGAGGACGACCTTGGCCCCAATAAGGGTCACAGAAGATCGTCGAGGATCGCGTGTATAGAGGCAATTTGTCTCGCCTTTGGCATTGTATCGGCGTGGTCAGCTTGGTGCAGGTAGCTTAAGGACACGTTACGGCGGACAGATAGCTTATTACAATCACCTTAGAGATATATTAATGTGGCAGTGTATGACCTTATTTAGTTTGGTGTAGACAGTATAGAGGACATTACCCTGCTAGGACTATATTGATATTGTATTGGTCGCAAGCAGTTTATATTGCATGTTTTGGCGGCACTGTATTGATATTGTTTTAGTTGCCAAGATTAAAGGGCTTGTGTTGAAGGCCCTCTATTAGTATTGGCTTAGTTGCTTGTAGTTGAAATGGCTTGTTCGGGCGGCTGTACATTGCCATGGTAAAGTAAGTTTGGTGCTGATAGTATGAGGGGATTTGATAGTGGCGCCAGGTACAGGGAACTATCAGTATATTCCCCTCTTCAGTTTAATTACTTGTGGGCAGAGTCGTGTAGTGTGCAGTACAGCCGGCTGGAGTGTGTATGTAATATTTTGTAGGAGTCTTGCATTATAAAGGTGTCTTACCTTCTTATAGAGGGGTTTTACCTTCTTATAGGTCTTGCATTATAGAGGCGTCTTACCATCTTATATGGGGTCTTGTAGTAAAGATGTCTTGTCATAGTAGAAGTATTATTTTTTACCTTGTGTTATCTTGTTATTAAAGATTTTCTAATAATGTCTTATATTCCCTTTTTTATTGTGGAAGAATATCCAAAACAGGTTCGGTTATGTGTCTGTTATTATCTGTCCATCACAGCGGCGGGGAGATGCTTGGGGTCACCGTGTCCGTCTGCCTCATCCTCCATCCCTGACCTCTCCTTATGTAGTAACTTCACCAAATGTAATCACACTGTAGCCAAATTCACCAGAATTTAATATATTCTTACAGCCTTGGGTGAGTTCAGATCCCGGATAACTTGGGTTTTATTTAACTTCGATGCAGTAGAGGGGATGAGGTCATTATGGAAGCACTTTTTTTTTTTTTTTTTAATAGATCTTGTTGGTACGTCGATCTTATTGTGTTACTGGCGTTATATTGGTGTATCTTGTGCGTAAAGACCTTGTATAATGCAGTAATTTATATCCTTCATAGTTGTTTGTTGCTTTGGTTAGTTGTTTATTTCTTTGGTTTAATATCATGACAGTTAGAAATATATTTGTTATCCATATATTATGAAAGCAATATTTTTCATCTTCTGATTTACATTTCCCGTGAAAAAAACAAATTGGTTAGCCTGATAATGGCCGCTGACAGAGTTCAAGATGAGCTTGTGCCTTGAATCCCAGTATATTAATTTTTTATTATTGAATTATTTTATTTATTTATTTATTTTTAATCAGCAATAGCGTTTTGGTGCTGCCTATATCTCCCCCGCTATCAGGCGACCTGCACCAGCTCAAGTGATTCATCGAAATGTCATTACTACACCCAGACTTTAAGCTCCTTTGTTATTATTCCCAAAACACATTTCGAGTATTGTAAATTTTAATACAAAAATAACAGATTAAAGTTGGTAATTGATGATAAACTCCGCTATTATATTGGGTTACTGACTGTACTTTGTTCTCTGCTTTAATGAGGTAATGTTAGGTGAAGTAATGAGGACCACACACGAAGGTCTGAGTCTGGTGTGTGTGTGTGTGTGTGTGAAGCAAGGGACACGAACCTTACCTAACCTAATCGACTTCTTGCGGTCAAGGTCGGCGGTCACTTTATGCACCCAAGTTAATGACATATACTTGAACCTTTATTGAAGTAAATTGAAACCCCGACACTGTTCTTGTATCATTCTGGGAAAATCGGTCAAACGCATAGATCAGTCTTGTTTGGGTTTGATTACATCACCAAAATAAATGTTTTTGAACGCTTCGTAACATTGGTGAAAGGCAAATGTCACTTGTTTTGTGTGTGTGTGTGTGTGTGTGTGTGTGTGTGTGTATGTGTGTGTGTGTGTATGTGTGTGTGCGCTTTAAATGCAGGTTTCGTGTGTTTCTTCAATTTCAAGTCATCATGTGGTGTGTGATGTTGCTAATGAACATACAGTACTTAGGTTATATATCGAACGTTCTGTAAGTAATGGTGAATATTTTTTTCCGATATATTCATCAATTTGCACGATATATTAACATTTTTGCACGATATATTAACATTTTTGTACGATGGCCAAGTTTGTATACATGTTGTCAAGACTTTGCATTACATACTCACATTTTGCCTAATATATTCTTATTTAGTTTGATATTTAACTTTTCCGCATGATTTATTCTATAGTCTGCTTAATGTATTCAGGTCTTGCTTGATATCAGTGTTTGTGGGATATATACTCAAGTTCTTCACGACATACTCAAGTTTTGGTCTATATCATGTTGTGTTTATGTTGTATGTGTAAGGTTTATGTGAAGGAGGTGATGTTTATGTAGTATGTTATGTTTATGTTAAGTGAAGGTAAGCATATACATCACTAATGGTCTGTTGAATAAGGTAACATTGGACACTGTTTATTCTCTTCACCCCCCACCAAAGTATTATGTGTATGAGGGAAGTGTATAACCCTGAGTCTGTATTATTATTCCTTGGGTTGAGGTTCTGTAACGCATTAATTAAACACACCTGGTAACGTAACCTGTTCTTATACAAAATTAGTGATTCCTCGAAATTCAGTCCAAAATAATTTCTTTGCTTATCATAATGGGTCACTTGTACTGTGCTCGTAACTTTTTGAAGATGTGTTTCCTATGATATTTCACTTTTGTTGAAATAATGTTTATGTTATGGTATTTTGTAAACTTAATGTGGTAACCGTGAAGTTTGATGCGTTAGTTTTTCGTTGTTAAGTTCACTGATAAATGTGGCTAGATTTCTCACCCTTCAGAGCAAAATTCACGGGGTCGTAACTATGGAGCGTGATATCAGAAAATGCTGACTGTATGACCTCTGCCGGGGCTTAGAGTAATACATAATATCTACATACTAAAGGTGGGTTGAAAGTCATGTTTATTTGATCATATTCACAAACTTTCTGGCTGTTTGGACGGACGGAACTCCCACTTCCTAGACTCCTCCGGGAGGGTCTAAAGGTATGGAATACTATTTTTGGATCACCTGAATATTGTCCCCTCCCCCCACACACTCCTCTCCCACTTCATCTTCATGCATCATACGGTTAGGTTAGGTTAGGTTAGGTAAGCGCTATCTCAGAGGAAATAATTATCTTGGATTCTAGCCGACCATGTGGGGGTGTTTATGTGGTTGAGGATGGTTATTGTATAGACGGTGGAGGAAAAATGAAAACAGTTTATAAAAGATGGTGGTTATGCTATCTTGATTTAAATGACGCAAAAAAGAAAACAATCAGGAATTTATATAAAAGACAATGTATATGTTTAGATTTGAGTGATGCAAAATAACAGTAGAAATTTATATATAAAATCTTCAGTACTGCTGCTGCAACACTGTCACCATCATCATCATCATCATCATCATCATCATCATCATCATAATCATAACACTAGTCCCTAACGACACCGATCCCCGACAGCATAAATCCCTCAACAAAACAACTTCTCCTGCACAAATCACCAGTCACACTAATCCCCAGCAGCACAAATCCCCAGTCAGCACAAATTCCCAGTCAGCACAAATCCCCAGTCAGCACAAATCACCAGTCACACTAATCCCCAGTCCGCATAAATCCCCAGTCAGCACAAATCCCCAGTCAGCACAAATCCTCAGTCAGCACAAATCCCCAGTCAGCACAAATCCTCAGTCAGCACAAATCCCCAGCAACACAAATCCCCAACAATATAACTTCACCACAAATCCCCATCATCGATAATCCCCGACATCAGAAATCCCCACCACCCTCTGTATATCATGCGGGTGACCTCGGGGGGGAGGTAGTAAAAGCCAAGTCTCCTGCTCTCGGCCGTGTGTAGTGTTGGCTTGAGGTAACACTAAGACTGACGCTATTATAAGATACGTTGGTTAGTATATCTGTGTAGTGACGGGCGCTGATAGCTTCTTCTTCTTCTTCTTCTTCTTCTTCTTCTTCTTCTTCTTCTTCTTCTTCTTCTTCTTTGCTAATACAGCTTCCACTCTTGCTCCTCCTCTTCTTCCTTTTTCAGACTCCTTGCCCTCTCATCTCCTCTCCTCTCCTCCCTTCTCCTACTATACAACTTTCTATCCGTTCGTGGTTCCTCTCTGTTTCCTCTTCGTTTTCCATATTATTTTCCATCCTATCTTCGCATCATCCTCCCTTTCCATTTTCATTCTCCCATTTAACCTTCTCTTCTCCCTCTTCTTCCCATCCTTACCATCTCCACATCATTCACCCTCCCCTTTTATTTTCATTCTCCCCTGTATCTTTCCCTTTTCTCCCATCTCCCTTTCATCGTCCCCTCCCTCTTCCCCCATCCCTCCTCTTCCATCTCCTCCCCCACCCCCCCAACTCTCCCCCAAAGAAGGAAGGAATAATAAACATGTCAGACAGAAATCAATTGTCAGCCAAGACAACTCGGGAAGGGAGGAAGGCAGAATGGTGACGGCCATCTTCTTAACGTTGGGCACCAAGCTTTATGTACAATAAATCGCGTTACGTGGGATTTTTGTTCACTCGAGATGTTTTTCTGTTGTCGTCCTGGCGGCGTTGGTGGCGGCGTTGGTGGTGGCGTTGATGGTGGCGTTGACTTCGGGTGCCATCAACTGGTCTCGCGTTAGGTTACATAGGAGAGGCACTGTGGGTGAGGGGTAAGAGACGATACAAAGGTTATAAATGAAAAGGGAAAACAAAACACACTAGAAAATTAAAGGCATAGGGTGAAGATGATGGTCGGGGTACCTCAGTGACGGTCGGGGGTTAACATAGTATAGTCGCGGAGGTAGACGGGTGTTGACTTTGGCCCGCCTCCACTGTGGGCTCTGGTCGATTATGTCTTCCTTCTCCTCCTCTAACTCCTCTTCCTCACCCCTCCTCTAACTCCTCTCCCTCACCCCTCCTCTAACTCCTCTCCCTCACCCCTCCTCTAACTCCTCTCCCTCCTCTCCTTCCCTTCCTCTAACTCCTCTCCCCCTCCTCTAACTCCTCTCCCTCCCCCCTCCTCTAACTCCTCTCCCCCTCCTCTAACCTCTCCGTCCCCCCTCTTCTAACTCCTCTTCATCCCTCTCCCTCCTCTAACTCCTCTCCCTTCCCTCACTCCTCCTCCTCTAGCTCCTTTCCCCCCTCCTCTAACTCCTCTCCGTCCCCCCTCCTCTAACTCCTCTCTTCCCCTCCTCTAACTCCTCTCCCCCTCCTCTAACTCCTCTCCGTCCCCCCTCCTCTAACTCCTCTCTTCCCCTCCTCTAACTCCTCTCCCTCCCCTCCCCCGTCCTTTAACTCCTCTCCCTTCCCTCACTCCTCCTCCTCTAACTCCTCTCCCCCCCTCCTCTAGTTCCTCTCCGTCCCTTCCCTCCCCCTCCTCTAACTCCTCTCCGCCCCCCCCCCCTCTTCTAACTCATCTTCCTCCCTCCCCCGTCCTCTAACTCCTCTCCCATCCTCGAACTCCTCTCCATCTTCCTCTAATTCCTCTCTAACTCCTCACCCCCCCCCTGATATACTCCCTTTCCTCATTCATCCATTGTCCTTATAACTTTTTGTGTGTCGTCTCTCCTCCTTTTACCACTCCTCTCACTCTCGTCACCTTCCCTGCAACCCATTTCCTCCTGCCTTTCATCCCCCTTTTTTCCCTCTTCCTCCTTCCACTTTGTGTTCCTCGGCTAGAGTCTCCCATCGTTCAGCCTTGTTCTCTTCATAACCTGCCACTTAAATCCTCCTCTTGTGAGACGTGTTTACAAACAAGTCAAGGGATCAAGGTTAAGTGTGTATGAACTGGATTTAAAATAGGCTTATAATTATCCCCAATTATCAAACTACATAGGGAAAACAATTAAGGCCGCGAATTGATGACTTATTAGTTCAGTGACGTAATTTATTTGTTTAATCTTATATTTTATGAGTTTTATTTGTTTATAAGTCGGGGTTTAAAGGGATGTATGTGTTAATTTTTCTTGGCGTGTTGTGGTAAATCGTCTTAGTTGTGTGTTTACCTTTGAGTATAAACAAGGAGGTGTTGTGTACATTTGGCTGTTGATGTGGCTGGGGATCAGTGCACCATCGAGGTAGATCTGGCGAGCCTTTGTTGCACGTTAAGAAGCAGATAAAAAACAATTCGTACAGTATATCATTAAATATCAAGGAATATTTGGCACTGGTGTACTTAGAAGTTTGTATTGTCTTGGTGTGGTAATTGAAACAGTCTTATCCCTGACATTGAAATAAAAAAAGTTGTTTGTTTGTTTTGGTTTGTATGACTGATGCCAGACCTGAGGAATGTTCAGTCGCCCAGTAATCCTCTCTGTTGACGCTACCTTAGACTTCGTTTACCTCTTGCCTCACTAGATCTCGGGAGAATTATTTTACTTGTGGTTATATAAGAATAATACCAGACATAGTTTTCTGAAAAATGACATGACCACTAAAAAAACTATCTGAATTTGGGGGGGGGGGGGGGCAAGGTCGATGGATTTCAGAATGAACACTGCGACTCCTGTTGTCAGTGTAAGGTTGTTAAAATCCTTTGTTCGTTGTGTCATACGTTTTCAACACAATTTCGTATAGATAGTTTTTGAGTGACTGTAGTACATTGTTTAAGGTGTACCAGAAGACACTCAACATAATAATTTAAGATCATATCGACAAAAAATTAATCACAGAGAAAAGTAGTACACACGTTACAAGCCCTTACTCGTATGCCCTGATTTCCTTACTCATATGCCCTGCCACCCTTACTCGTATGCCCTGCCACCCTTACTCGTATGTCCTGCCACTCTTACTCGTATGCCCTGCCACCCTTACTCGTATGCCCTGCCACCCTTACTCGTATGCCCTGCCACCCTTAGTCGTATGCCATGCCACCCTTACTCGTATGCCCTGCCACCCTTAGTCGTATGCCCTGCCACCCTTAGTTTTATGCCCTGCTGCCCTTACTCGCATGCCCTGCCACCCCTACTCGCATGCCCTGCCACCCTTACTGTAGTACTCGTATGCCCTACCACCCTTACTCGTATGCCCTACCACCCTTACTCTTATGCCCTTCCACCCTTACTCTTATGCCCTTCCACCCTTACTCTTATGCCCTTCTACCCTTACTCGTATGTCCTGCCACCCTTAATCGTATGCCCTGCCACCCTTACTCTTATGCCCTGCCACCCTTACTCATATGCCCTGCCACCCTTATTCGTATGCCCTGCCACCCTTACTCGTATGCCCTGCCACCCTTACTCATATGCCCTGCCACCCTTACTCGTATGCCCTGCCACCCTTACTTGTATGCCCTGCCGCCCTTACTCTTATGCCTTTCCACCCTTACTCGTATGTCCTGCCACCCTTAATCGTATGCCCTGCCACCCTTACTCGTATGCCCTGCCACCCTTACTCTTATGCCCTGCCACCCTTACTCTTATGCCCTGCCACCCTTACTCGTATGCCCTGCCACCCTTACTCGTATGCCCTGCCACCCTTACTCGTATGCCCTGCCACCCTTACTCTTATGCCCTGCCACCCTTATTCGTATGCCCTGCCACCCTTACTCGTATGCCCTGCCACCCTTGCTCGTATGCTCTGCCACCCTTATTCGTATGCCCTGCCACCCTTACTCGTATGCCCTGCCACCCTTACTCGTATGCCCTGCCACCCTTACTCTTATGCCCTGCCACCCTTACTCGTATGCCCTGCCACCCTTACTCGTATGCCCTGCCACCCTTACTCGTATGTCCTGCCACCCTTAATCGTATGCCCTGCCACCCTTACTCTTATGCCCTGCCACCCTTACTCGTATGCCCTGCCACCCTTACTCGTATGCCCTGCCACCCTTACTCGTATGCCCTGCCACCCTTACTCGTATGCCCTGCCACCCTTACTCGTATGCCCTGCCACCCTTATTCGTATGCCCTGCCACCCTTACTCGTATGCCCTGCCACCCTTGCTCGTATGCTCTGCCACCCTTATTCGTATGCCCTGCCACCCTTACTCGTATGCCCTGCCACCCTTACTCGTATGCCCTGCCACCCTTACTCGTATGCCCTGCCACCCTTACTCATATGCCCTGTCACCCTTATTCGTATGCCCTGCCACCCTTACTCGTATGTCCTGCCACCCTTACTCGTATGCTCTGCCACCCTTATTCGTATTCCCTGCCACCCTTACTGTTTGGGCTGTGGTTTGATATTGAACTATCTCACATGTTAGCACTTGCCTGAATGAGTGTAGGGTAGTCGCTGGTAACTGATGAAGCTGGGTGAGATATTAGGTAATCTCACGGCGTGTCACCTTTGATACAGTCGTAGATTGGTTGATAGTTGAAATCGTCACAGCCGCCCCGGGTAGCAATTGTAATTATCTTTGCTTGTAAGTTACACAAGTGCACACAGGTTCTGTTATCTTCACTTGTTGTTCCTTGGTTTAATGTAAACACACGTGGTGATTTTCTAGTTATATTGGGTAGTCTGATAGTTACAAGGTTGCTGTTGACAGACTATTAGCTGATATAATTAGAGAGAGATACAACCTGGGGAGCTAAGCTCACAACACCTCTCTTTGGTACGGTGTCTGGCTGTGTACTGGCGAGAACTGTGGGAAACTGTGTGAGCTAGCTGACCTCTCTTCCTCTGGTTGTTGGGGAGAATCTATACGTCAACACAGACAAAATCTACTCAGGCCTACTCTCACACGGAGGGCGGAGAAGATTTATGGGTTGTAGCCCGAGAATGTGTGACCCAAACAAACTGTCCACCTTAGGAGGGGTGACAGAACAAAGCTTAATGTAGCTGTATGCTCAATAGTCTGGGTGATAGCATGAATATATGTCCTTAGCCCATATTTATATAATATTAATTGATAGCGGCTAGAACATCGCTCGTATTTCCTGCCACCCCTACACGCATGCCCTGCCACCCTAACTCGTATGCCCTGCCACCCTTACTCGTATGCCTTGCTGCCCTTACTCGTATGCCCTTCCGCTCTTACTCGTATGCCCTGCCGCCCTTACTCGTATGCCCTGCTACCCTTACTCGTATGCCCTGCTACCCTTACTTGTATACCCTGCTGCCCGTACGTGTATGCCCTGCCACCCTTACTTGTATGCCCTGCCACCCTTACTCGTATGCCCTGCCACCCTTACTCGTATGCCCTGCCACCCTTACTCGTATGCCCTGCTACTTTAATTCAGGACATAACTATTATGTTTCCCTCTAACTGTTTAAAGTTTTCATTACGGAGTTTTTATGTTTATTGTTTTTTTCTATTACCGAACGTACGTGTGTGTGTGTGTGTGTGTGTGTGTGTGTGTGTGTGTGTGGAGATCATATCCTCTGTGAATAATATCAATAAGCCAAGTTAAAGTGATATGTCTGTAGAATATCGTGAAGTGATAGTATAATAAATCGTTTACCTAAAGCTGTCTTCTGCCAACTTGAACTCTGGGGAGTGTAAATATTAACTTCTCGTAACTACAGTAATTTATCTTGGGAGGAGTAACTGTATGTAGACTTACTTTAAATGGGGTGAGAAATTTCGATTTATATCATTAAAAATAAATGTAAATGATGTTTTGGGATTATGATCAAAATGGAAGGTTAGTAAAAAGTTTCTGTCAAATATTAAATCTTTGAGGGTGATAAATGATGAGGTAGCCAGTCAGAGAGAAGGTAGTGTTGACTGGGGAGGGACACGCGGTCTTGACCAAGATGTAAAAATAAGGTGTAGTCAGTGTGTGTGTGTGTGTGTGTGTGTGTGTCTGTGTCTGTGTGTGTGTGTGTGTGTGTGTGTGTGTGTTCGTGTTCGTGTGTGCGTGTGTGTGTTCGTGTTCGTGTGTGCGTGTGTGTGTTCGTGTGTGTGTGCGTGTGTGTGTAAAAAAAGCTTGGTTGGTGACGTCACTGCAGGGAATATTTACCGGTATTGTTAACTTGAGACCGGGCCACCTCTCCCACCTACTGCCATGCTTCCACCTACACATAGCCAAGTTAAACGTGGACGGCCGGGCCACCTCTCCCACCTACTGCCATGCTTCCACCTACACATAGCCAAGTTAAACGTGGACGACCGGGCCACCTCTCCCACCTACTGCCATGCTTCCACCTACACATAGCCAAGTTAAACGTGGACGGCCGGGCCACCTCTCCCACCTACTGCCATGCTTCCACCTACACATAGCCAAGTTAAACGTGGACGGCCGGGCCACCTCTCCCACCTACTGCCATGCTTCCACCTACACATAGCCAAGTTAAACGTGGACGGCCGGGCCACCTCTCCCACCTACTTCCATGCTTCCACCTACACATAGCCAAGTTAAACGTGGACGGCCGGGCCACCTCTCCCACCTACTGCCATGCTTCCACCTACACATAGCCAAGTTAAACGTGGACGGCCGGGCCACCTCTCCCACCTACTTCCATGCTTCCACCTACACATAGCCAAGTTAAACGTGGACGGCCGGGCCACCTCTCCCACCTACTTCCATGCTTCCACCTACACATAGCCAAGTTAAACGTGGACGGCCGGGCCACCTCTCCCACCTACTTCCATGCTTCCACCTACACATAGCCAAGTTAAACGTGGACGGCCGGGCCACCTCTCCCACCTACACCTCCTACCGTGTTTGTTGCCTTAATTCTTGTGCTTGGTGTTAGTTGCCTGGTGATGGTAATAACTGAGACAGTTGTATATGCGTTTGTAAACCAATACACACACACATTCACGTAAAACCGAAATATATGCATAAATGTGAAAGATATTTTGTGGTCATTACGCCTTCCAAGTTTTGAATTTATTTATCTATTTACTATTTTTTTTAAGGGGGGGTGAAATAAGGTTTGTGATAATAAGACTCGTATTACTTAATACAGGAACCGATGAGAACTGAAGGATAATTCTATGACAAGATGTTTATATTGAATTGTCTTTTATGTGGTCAGTTGTTGTGATTTTTTAGGATGAATTAATGCATAGTAATAACACACGTACATTATTATGCATTTGTGTGTGTGAGAGAGAGAGAGAGAGAGAGAGAGAGAGAGAGAGAGAGAGAGAGAGAGAGAGGTTTGTTCTTAAAATCATGAGAAACAGATAGATGACGGAGGAGCTGGGGGGCTATGAGGGCGTATCCGACACAACAGAACACACAACGTTGATTGATAAGCCTCCACCTGACTTATATATGCATACCATTATTACATCACATTATAATATTATCTAGGAGTGTTACGTAATGGTGTAAATGTTCTGGTGTATTATTAATGACTCATGAAACACTGTGTATAACATGGTGGTATAGTTTTGACTTTTGACTTAATATGTAGATGTTTGGGATTGATTCCGTATATAAGCTTTCGTGATTTACACCGTCAAGGCGGAAGTGATATTCTCTCTCTTTCTCTCTCAACTTATTTTGACTGAATTTCGTATTGTGTCGTTTTCATTTTATTTATTATTTTTTTGGACAGACAAACAGACAGATATAGATCTATTTATTTATTGGTGAGCTTGGGTACGTGTTCCAAGGTTGGGTAATAATTGCTGATCATGTGTATTAGTAACTGATGTCATGTAGAATTGAGTTAAATATATAAACAGATATACAGATGATGGTATAGGAGGGTGACTGTGTGTGTGTCTGCCTGTCCTGGTACGTGGCTCTCAGCAGGGAGTGACGAGCGCTCCTCTAAATTCCTGGGAGTAGTATAAACACCGCCGGGATAATACTGTAGGTGGAGGTGCCAGGTGAGTCAGTTCTGTATACACGATGGGCGGCCACACCACACTCCAGCGTGACGTGGTTGGTCCTCAGGAGTACGTGAAGATTAGCCCTTTTACCTTATTTTATCTGATGATTATATATCTTAATGCTAACCTAACCTATCCTATCCTAAACTTTACATATATAATTTTATACGGGGTAAATGTGAATTGCGTAAGTAAAAGTATTATTTAGGTTTGTGTATGTCTGTCGATGTATACCTGTAAATCTGTAATTCACCTGTTGAACTTGAGGTAAAGGTCAACTCCGTAGTCATTTTTCTCATTGTTATTGTTGGTACTCATCATAATATGGATTAAAACTGTAATAGAAAACATTACAGAATAGTTTTAACGCGGAAAATGTATTCAGCACATAAGTTATGAATGACGTCATCAGAGGTCGTCAACAGTTAACAATGAACCGCTCATTACTTAACGAGCTGATAAATTGGTTTCATTGTAGTCACATGTCCTAATTTTATATCAGTTACTTTATAATCCGTTAGTTTACATTATTATACTAAAACTGATGAGGATAAGGTATAAACACGTTTAATACAGCAGCACTAAGTTGATGTATGTTACCCCCACGACAGCTAAACACTTGACAACACCAAGACCTGGGTCTCCAAGGCAACAACAGCACATGATTGACAAGAAATATATATAATTGTAAAAAATTTTTTTATAGTATACTGGACGAAGGCGTCGGTGTGTGTATACATTCCTTACTTTGCATTTTTATCTTCACGGTTTATCTTGCGTTAGCACAGGAAGAAGCTTAAGTACTCGGGGGACCTGCCACATTTGTTATGTTATATTGTTTTCGTTTTAGGACATTAATAAAGTGTTTATTATTAATTTACGTAATTTTATTGTTATCAAATATAATGATTAGGACTTCAAGTAATATAGTGATTTTAAGTTAAAATGTGTTTGTTACTAATTAAACTTCCGGCCCCGCAATACACTATCGACCATTTTTTTTAAATACTCAGGGCAGCAATCCGAAATGTCGCGTTCCTATTTAATAACCCGTCAAATGGATTCGTCAAACTAGAATATCAATCCCGGACATCGGGTTACCATTTAGTAACACAAACACCGCAACTCAAGAGGGTTTGTACGCCTTACCCAAGATAAAAGTAAACAAACCAGGTCGATCTGCGCACCAATATTGAAGCAGAAACATGAGTTGTGGAGATAAAAGTTCGTCTTCAAGGGAGAAGACAGACATCACCACCAATTATGCCAGCGTCTGCACCAGCAGGAATACATAGTTCAACTGATCCAACATCAGGATCACCCGTGCCACCACCAGCAACATCAGCATCAACGTCCAGTCATGGGGGAAAGAAAAGGAAGCAGGTGGCTAGTATGTACAATACACTATCAGCCCAATCTGTGTGTAATGTATTTTCGGCAAACATTAGAGTTGTTGAGTAGTGGCATATGTCAAGAGTGCAGCCATAATTCCACCTCTGTGGGCAATTTAACTAAATTATGGAGACTTTGCCATCAGTGTCATAATTTAAAATGTATACAGTATAGTACTGTGATCTTTTTTTTTTTGTTGTTTACTGTTTTTTGCACCTAATGGAGAATATTAAGTATTTTTTTCATGTTCTAACATTTGTTATGATTTTCTTGTTATTTGGTGAAAACGAATAGATTGTTTCATTGTATTTGGTGATATAATGTCAGATACAATATACTGTACAGTACAGGTGTGATACTGTTTATTGTACACTCATACTTATTGGAGAATTTAATTTTTTTTTATCTGTATACTGTTTTTTGCATTTAATGGAGATGTGAAATCATACTTTTTATGATGAAACATTTGTTATGATTGTTTTTGTTTTTTTAGTTCTTGTGAAAACAAATAGATTCAACATATTTTTTGCTAGAAATTCTTGTACAATATATACTGTGATACTGTGTATTGTATACTTATTGGAATATTTTAATCAATCTTTTATTTCACATATCTTTTGTACTTCAATTTCAATACAGGTACTGTACAGTACTTCTAAAATTACTGGATTTGCAATTTCAAACTAAGTTTGATTGCTAGTAATTGATATACTCTACAGGTAGTACTGTACTTTGAAGCCTTTAAAGATGTGTACATTTATTATTTCAAGCAAAATACTATACTGTACTGCTTTAATGATATAATTTTACATATACTGTACTGTGCTGTACTGATATATTTTACTTTAGTCATGCGAGTGTAATCCCTTTTTAATTTTGTTGTACTTGTAATTGAAATATTGTTTCAAGTTGTACTGTGATAATGTTTGGACGAAATAAAATGTGCTATTTAAAACCTAACAATTTATTGGAAAATAACCTTGATAATGAAATCTATTATTTAATTTTTTTTATTTACCAAACCAATAATGCTTCCATTTACCCTTACACTTGCTCTACTTTCAAACAAACTACAGTATACAAAGCAGAACCATGTATCAATTACACCCCTTTCTACATCTTTATACTTCAGCTGTGTTCCCTGCAAGGCTTCTAACAGGGATATGAGACCCACCAATGTAGCCAAATACAGCAGACATCTCTGCAGTGGTGTGAAATTCATTTGCCTGATTCTGGAAAGTGAATGTACTGTAATCTTTTGCCATAAGGGTCAAAATAGTTGCAAAGCATCTGACAAACTTGCAAACTGATGAGACAGAAATCCTCAAGCAGTCTGCCATACTAATTTGAAAGGTGTGCTGGGATACTGCATCCTGTAGGAATTTTTTTTTCATTTTCTTACTGTTTTGTCTAACATTGCTTATCCTGAGTATGGTAAACAATAGAGCTCCTATGATAATATACATTCCTGTATAACATTTTAAGTTCTTGAGAGAATCACCCTCCATAAATTGCAACATACAGATGATATCCCCGTTAGCTGGAATAATTGGCGCAGAGCTCTTCCGGGGATGAGAGATTTCCGGATAACAAGAAGACTTAAACCCTGAAAAATCCCACATCCCTAGAATTTTCCGGTTACTGGTAAAAGATTCCAAGTTTAAACATTCTTTCATCCTCAGAGACCCGGAAACAACTTGGAGAGTTTCAGGAAGTTTTCATAAAAAATTCCAGAAAGTGTGCCTGATATTTAACCTTGGAATTTGCTCCAAGGCCTGGAAACATATTGTGTAAGAGATTATTCGGAATTTTCTCAGAAAATGAACCTCAAAAACTCGTTCACAGACCCGGAATGCGGAAAATTTTCTTAGAAAAACTCCGAGCCAATTTCAGTTCTGAGTATGTATTGTAGAATTCTGGGTAATGAAGATATTACTGCACTGTAATTATGGCCTGGTGATATTATTGTACATGGGAAGTGGGTGTAGAGGTTTTCATGGGTGCTGAGTACTGTTTAGTGGTGATGCCCCCCCCCCCCCCTTTTGTCACCACTGTGTAACATTCAATAAAAACCCAATACAGTACACTTCTAAACAAAGACCAAAATCCAAGGTTCAGAATTATGGTCGACAAAAATATCTTTAGTCTACCCTAACTTAGCCAGACCTAACCTTACCTAACCTAACCCGAGCTAATTTAACATGAGCTAACCTGACCTGACCTAATCTAACCTAAGCTAACTTAACCCAATTATCTTGTAGACCGCACACTATAGTAACACCAGAATTTCTTGCCTCGTCCATCTTGAACTCTTGGCATATGTGGTTCAACTCATTCAAGAAGTTCATGGATGCATTCCTCGGACAGCCTATACATCTGGTTGAACTCCTCCTCAGAAAGACAAGCAAAAGGATTTTGATGGTCTCTAATAACAATCCTTAGTAGCCTCACAGCATCAGCTAGCTCTGCATACCAGAATGCTATAATATCAGCCTGAAAAAATAAAACAAAACCTATTATATACTATCAATATATTGTGGTAACTATTGTATATTTGGTAAATTACTTTTGATAATAGTTTACAAGCTTGTTGCATAGCTATTACAGAGAATTTCCTTAATAAATTTATCCATAGTATATTTAACTTATTTTTATTGTTCCAGTTAGATAAAATAGGACTGACACGATTTAAATCGAGTGATTGGAAACATCATTAATCAATTATGGCACTTTTTTCCAACCCTGAGTTCGAACAATTCCTCAAAAATATTTTACCTAACCTAGCCTAAACTTACAAACGTAGGTAGTACCGAAGCACAACCGGAACAACAACCCAAACAATGAAATATAGCAGGAGAAATTTTTTCCACGGTAATTATCAGCGTGGGTCACAGGTGACACTTGTTGTAAACTATTACCACAGCAATCTACCTAGTACATTTGGCTCATCTTAGATGTTTCCTATATAATATATTGGCGAATTGGAAATGGCATTACATCTATCTACCACAGACAAAAGTGCCTTACTTGCCATACTTGAAGCAAAAAGAGGATAATTGTAGGAATGCAATGCTTGATAAAATTGGAGAAGGGCGATGGGGAGACGAAACATCTTCAAGAAGTTAAGGTAAAACTTCATGGGGGGTACACGGCGGTTTCTTAAAAATATATACATTTCCGTCGGAACCGGTTATTAGGACATTTTAATGTTTATTTTCTTTATTATCTCATTAATTTACATATATTGTATTTCAGAGACCTTTTCTATTCATGTATAACTAGTTTGAACATTCGGGATAAGTCTTTCGGGTACCTACCCACACCCGAGTTACCCCGAACTTTCCAATAATATTGTCGAATTACTAAATGGTAACCCGACAAAATTTGGTTTAAAAAGTTAATTACGCCTCGGAGGGCGCTTTCGGGATACTAATAAAGTATCCCGAATGTTTAAGAAAATGGCTGTATGAGTTATGTGAAAATACTGTGAAAATAGCCAGGGTAACACACTATACGTGTTATGTAAGTGTTGAGCATTAAAAGACGTAACACAATCTGAATACTGTGACGTATGAAACACACAGATGAAGTAGGTACGCAGTTGGATCACATGAATAAAATATTAAAGACACTGTAAAGTCTCAAGAGCCCAAGAAGGAAGAGTCAAGCTCCAAGTATTGCTGCGACCGTCATGAACCCAGAGGTTGATGGTCAGCAACATGAAAACAAACCAAGACACAAACAAGCGAACAAGTGAAGAGAATAATTTGGATTGCGTCTCGTCATAGATTATCATAAAAGAAGATGTAAGTTTAGTGTTTAAATTCACTGAACATTCACCAACAATGTAATGATGCATATTTAACGTAATGGAAAGTTTCGTGTTCAGTGGCATTATTATTATTATTTTTTAACCTAGTGTCAATCGTAAACGAAGAGAGAAGGAAAGTAACAGTGTGTACTGAAGACTATAATAAGTGTGGGCTGCGTGTAGATTGTTAATGAATCTGTCAAGGCTTTGGTAGCAAACAGCTGTAACTTACAAGGTTGTGGCCTCGGTAAAGAACTACAAAGTATATCATTCGATGTGGCTGGCTTGAGGTTCTTACACTCATAATAAGACATTTTAAACGTAGAATTAGCATATAGTGCGTGGCAGAATGTGGGATTTTTAGGTACCTCACGCGATAAAGTACCAACATCATCGTAAACAAGAAGGAAAGGTACCAAAAGTGTCCCCGCGAGTTGCTGCCGCTGCTGTTGGCACACCTTCAGCACGCGTTGGTGAGGTATAGTAGTGGCGGGCCTGCTACCGTGAGCCAGAAATGAAGCACATGTGGGATCTGGGGGGCGGGGGGTTCTCCATATTAGAAGCACAAGTCCATATTGCAGGTTGTTCTTGGTAAGTCATGGGAACAGTGGGGAAGGTACAGGTGTAGTGTGTCGGTACATGGCTATGACTCAGGAATCAAGCACGAAGGTAGAATTATTTATATTGGAAGTACTGTACTAACCCTGTCGTAAGTTGTACCCCTTTGAATGATTGTCTTTTACTAAAGTGGTGATGGGGTGCCTGGTCTAGGTCCGGGTCGATCAAAGACTAACGAATACTGTTCCAGTCATGTTTCAATTGTGTGTTTGGGGGATATATAGCACGGAAGCGAGGGAGTGTAACTGGGGGACGCTGGACTATTGACTGTACTATGTTATCCACAATTCAATTTGACCTTGGCTGACTTATATACGACTGGTGATGGTGTTTTGACCGATGGACTGACTGTTCGTTCACCAGCAGACAAGCACCAGGATAGGAATTACAAATGGGGTTATTGTTCTCTACTGACAAGCGCTGATGTACTGAGCCGAGGCTGTGTTAGGCTCTTGAGTATAAGTCAGTAACAAACCACAAGACCTGCAGTGGTTTTTATGCAGTGGTGGTGGTAATGGTGGTAGTAGTGGTAGCGGTGTTGGTGGTGGTATTAGTGGTGGTGATGATATTGGTAGTAGTGGTGGCGGTGATGGTAGCAGTAGTGGTGGTAGTGGTGCTGACTCTTGCCAGGTATGTGACCAGAATTAGCACCGCGTATGAATGAAGCTCAGGGGGCCCGGAGCCCCCAGTGTTCAGAGCTTGAAGGTTTTGCCAGCACAAGAGAAGAGAAAAGTCCAGGCGTCTAATTATAGTTGGCTGCGACGCTGTGTGTGGTGGTGGTGCTCTGTGGTGGTGATGTGTGATGGTGGTGGTTGTGGTGCTCTGTGGTGTTGATGCTTTGTGGTGGTGCTCTGGTGGTTGTGATGTGTGGTGGTGGTGCTATGTGGTGTTGGTGCTATGTGGTGTGTGGCGGTGGTGATGTGTGGTGGTAGTGTTATGTGGTGTTGGTGCTCTGTGGTGTGTGGTGGTGGTGCTGTGGTGGTGTTGGTGCTGTGGTGGTGCTCTAGTGGTGTTGGTGCTGTGGTGGTGCTCTGGTGGTGGTGCTTTATGGTGGTGGTGTGTGGTATTGGTAGTAGTTGTCCGGTGCGTGGTAATGATTGCGTTGATTATTTTATTGTTATTTTGCCGCTTACAGCGGCTAGTTTATTGTGCACCCCATACTCATCCTGTGAGCGGTAGAGCAAAAGGATTACAGAGTATGGTTTACAAAGGGTCATAAAAATTAACCCCCGTGGTCAGGATATTATGGCACTGAATGTTACACAGTATTTCAATTACAATTATTTGTTTAGTTCGATACATAAAGAGTAACTTATTCACACTGCGTGAGTACAGGCGTGTGAGGCCGCCCTCTTTGTTATTCACATTTGCGTGAAAAGTATTCAAGCAGAAAGTGTGTTTGGTTCTATAGTTACTAAGTGCAAAAAAAGTGGATACAATCTTAATATGTCGGCTATCATGTCATTAGAGATGAAGTGTTGTGCCATTTCACACACAGTGTGCTTGGACCTGTCCCTAAAAGGTTTTATCTTCACACAGTCGAGGACGTAGTGAAGTGAAGTGAAGTGTGTGGCCATATGAGGAACATACTGCCAGAGGTACTTATATCCTAACCTTAATCTCGCGGTTACAACATCTTGTAATCTAGTGATCTTGTTACTTGCTCCGTGCGTGTTTCACTTGATACATCTCATCATGGTAAACTATGGATCGACTAGTGCCTGTTTGCACTTGTCTACTTGCGTCAAATTCATCAATAAGTTCTTTCCTTATTACAGTTTTAAGGGTTCTTTTTGACAGACCCAAATTGTATTCAATGGTGTCTTTGTTAGACGCGAGTTTGGCGGTGATGAGTGGTGGTGGTGGTGGTGTGTGTTAGTTGCGATGTGTGGTTGTGGTAGGTAGGGGTATGTGATAGTGGTAGCGTGTGGTAATGGTTATGGTGTTAGTGGTGGTGTATAATAGTGATGGTGGTGTGTATAGTAGTGGTGGTAAGTGTGATTGTGGTAATGGTGTGTTTGTGGTTTTGTTGATGATGATGATGGTGTGTGTGTGTGTGTGTGTGTGTGTGTGTGTGTGTGTGTGTGTGTGTGTGTGTGTGTGTGTGTGTGAGATTTTAGTTGGGATGAAAATGTAGACATGGGCTGTGTTGATGGTGGTGACCAGTTAATAGGGTGAATGAGAGACAGTGACCAGGTGATAGGGAGAGACAGTGACCAGGTGATAGGGAGAGACAGTGACCAGGTGAGAGGGTGAGGGAGAGACAGTGACCAGGTGATAGGGAGAGACAGTGACCAGGAGAGAGGGTGAGGGAGAGACAGTGACCAGGAGAGAGGGTGAGGGAGAGACAGTGACCAGTTGAAGATGGTGAGGGGAGAGACAGTGACCAGGTGAGAGGGTGAGGGAGAGACAGTGACCAGGTGAGAGGGTGAGGGAGAGACAGTGACCAGGTAAGAGGGTGAGGGAGAGACAGTGACCAGGAGAGAGGGTGAGGGAGAGACAGTGACCAGGAGAGAGGGTGAGGGAGAGACAGTGACCAGGTGAGAGGGTGAGGGAGAGACAGTGACCAGGTGATAGGGAGAGACAGTGACCAGGAGAGAGGGTGAGGGAGAGACAGTGACCAGGTGAGAGGGTGAGGGAGAGACAGTGACCAGGTAAGAGGGTGAGGGAGAGACAGTGACCAGGTGATAGGGAGAGACAGTGACCAGGTGAGAGGGTGAGGGAGAGACAGTGACCAGGTGAGAGGGTGAGGGAGAGACAGTGACCAGGTGATAGGCAGAGACAGTGACCAGGAGAGAGGGTGAGGGAGAGACAGTGACCAGGTGAGGGGGTGAGGGAGACAGTGACCAGGTGAGAGGGTGAGGGAGAGACAGTGACCAGGTGAGAGGGTGAGGGAGAGACAGTGACCAGGTGAGAGGGTGAGGGAGAGACAGTGACCAGGAGAGAGGGTGAGGGAGAGACAGTGACCAGGTGAGAGGGTGAGGGAGAGACAGTGACCAGGTGAGAGGGTGAGGGAGAGACAGTGACCAGGTGAGAGGGTGAGGGAGAGACAGTGACCAGGTGAGAGGGTGAGGGAGAGACAGTGACCAGGTGAGAGGGTGAGAGAGAGACAGTGACCAGGTGAGAGGGTGAGGGAGAGACAGTGACCAGGTGATAGGCAGAGACAGTGACCAGGAGAGAGGGTGAGGGAGAGACAGTGACCAGGAGAGAGGGTGAGGGAGAGACAGTGACCAGGTGAGAGGGTGAGGGAGAGACAGTGACCAGGTAAGAGGGTGAGGGAGAGACAGTGACCAGGAGAGAGGGTGAGGGAGAGACAGTGACCAGGAGAGAGGGTGAGGGAGAGACAGTGACCAGGTGATAGGGAGAGACAGTGACCAGGAGAGAGGGTGAGGGAGAGACAGTGACCAGGTGAGAGGGTGAGGGAGAGACAGTGACCAGGTAAGAGGGTGAGGGAGAGACAGTGACCAGGTGATAGGGAGAGACAGTGACCAGGAGAGAGGGTGAGGCAGAGACAGTGACCAGGTGAGAGGGTGAGGGAGAGACAGTGACCAGGTGAGAGGGTGAGGGAGAGACAGTGACCAGGTAAGAGGGTGAGGGAGAGACAGTTACCAGGAGAGAGGGTGAGGGAGAGACAGTGACCAGGTGAGAGGGTGAGGGAGAGACAGTGACCAGGTAAGAGGGTGAGGGAGAGACAGTGACCAGGTGATAGGGAGAGACAGTGACCAGGAGAGAGGGTGAGGGAGAGACAGTGACCAGGTGAGAGGGTGAGGGAGAGACAGTGACCAGGTGATAGGCAGAGACAGTGACCAGGAGAGAGGGTGAGGGAGAGACAGTGACCAGGTGAGGGGGTGAGGGAGACAGTGACCAGGTGAGAGGGTGAGGGAGAGACAGTGACCAGGTGAGAGGGTGAGGGAGAGACAGTGACCAGGTGAGAGGGTGAGGGAGAGACAGTGACCAGGAGAGAGGGTGAGGGAGAGACAGTGACCAGGTGAGAGGGTGAGGGAGAGACAGTGACCAGGTGAGAGGGTGAGGGAGAGACAGTGACCAGGTGAGAGGGTGAGGGAGAGACAGTGACCAGGTGAGAGGGTGAGGGAGAGACAGTGACCAGGTGAGAGGGTGAGGGAGAGAGTGACCAGGTGAGAGGGTGAGGGAGACAGTGACCAGGTGAGAGGGTGAGGGGAGAGACAGTGACCAGGTGATAGGCAGAGACAGTGACCAGGGGAGAGGGTGAGGGAGAGACAGTGACCAGGTGAAGAGGGAGAGACAGTGACCAGGTGAGAGGGTGAGGGAGAGACAGTGACCAGGAGAGAGGGTGAGGGAGAGACAGTGACCAGGTGAAGAGGGTGAGGAACAGTGACCAGGTGAGAGGGTGAGGGAGAGACAGTGACCAGGTGAGAGGGTGAGGGAGAGACAGTGACCAGGTGAGAGGGTGAGGGAGAGACAGTGACCAGGAGAGAGGGTGAGGGAGAGACAGTGACCAGGTGAGAGGGTGAGGGAGAGACAGTGACCAGGTGAGAGGGTGAGGGAGAGACAGTGACCAGTTGAAGAGGGTGAGGGAGACAGTGACCAGGTGAGAGGGTGAGGGAGAGACAGTGACCAGGAGGGAGGGTGAGGGAGACAGTGACCAGGTGAGAGGGTGAGGAAGAGACAGTGACCAGGAGGGAGGGTGAGGGAGAGACAGTGACCAGGAGGGAGGGTGAGGGAGAGACAGTGACCAGGTGAGAGGGTGAGGAAGAGACAGTGACCAGGAGGGAGGGTGAGGAAGAGACAGTGACCAGGTGAGAGGGTGAGGAAGAGACAGTGACCAGGAGGGAGGGTGAGGGAGACAGTGACCAGGAGGGAGGGTGAGGGAGAGACAGTGACCAGGAGGGAGGGTGAGGGAGAGACAGTGACCAGGTGAGAGGGTGAGGAAGAGACAGTGACCAGGAGGGAGGGTGAGGGAGACAGTGACCAGGTGAGAGGGTGAGGGAGAGACAGTGACCAGGTGAGAGGGTGAGGGAGAGACAGTGACCAGGTGAGAGGGTGAGGGAGAGACAGTGACCAGGTGAGAGGGTGAGGGAGAGACAGTGACCAGGTGAGGGGGTGAGGAAGAGACAGTGACCAGGTGAGAGGGTGAGGGAGAGACAGTGACCAGGTGAGAGGGTGAGGGAGAGACAGTGACCAGGTGAGAGGGTGAGGGAGACAGTGACCAGGAGAGAGGGTGAGGGAGAGACAGTGACCAGGTGAGAGGGTGAGGAAGAGACAGTGAACAGGTGAGAGGGTGAGGGAGAGACAGTGACCAGGAGGGAGGGTGAGGGAGAGACAGTGACCAGGTGAGAGGGTGAGGGAGAGACAGTGACCAGGTGAGAGGGTGAGGGAGAGACAGTGACCAGGTGAGGGAGAGACAGTGACCAGGTGAGAGGGTGAGGGAGAGACAGTGACCAGGTGAGAGGGTGGAGGAGAGACAGTGACCAGGTGAGAGGGTGGAGGAGAGACAGTGACCAGGTGAGGGAGAGACAGTGACCAGGTGAGAGGGTGAGGGAGAGACAGTGACCAGGTGAGAGGGTGGAGGAGAGACAGTGACCAGGTGAGAGGGTGAGGGAGAGACAGTGACCAGGTGAGGGGGTGAGGGAGAGACAGTGACCAGGAGAGAGGGTGAGGGAGAGACAGTGACCAGGTGAGAGGGTGAGGGAGAGACAGTGACCAGGTGAGAGGGTGAGGGAGAGACAGTGACCAGGAGAGAGGGTGAGGGAGAGACAGTGACCAGGTGAGAGGGTGAGGGAGAGACTGACCAGGTGAGGGAGAAGGAGAGACAATGACTAAGTCAGAAGGTGGGGGGAGAGACAGTGATCAGGAGACAGAGTGGAGGAGATAGTGGAATGGAGAAAAGTGAGGGGAGGAATGAGAGAAGGTTATGGGACGGAGATAAGGTGACGTTGAAGATAATAATAAGAGTAAATAACACAACAGCTCAGTTTTTGCATCTTGATTATTTTTTTTCCCAACAGTTTGCCAACACACTATTATTTATACGTCATGATTTATATTGTGTTATCTCTACCTCACTAATAAGTTTATATTTTTCTATTTGATTTATCTATGTAATTTTAAACGTAAAGATTTCATTAATATAATTGAACTTACGTGAAAACTAAAAGATTATATGAATTTATACTCGTGTGTAAAAAAAAAAATATTGTTAAGGTTATCAGTAATAGAATATGAAATGAATATAAGTATAATAAATTAAATTACTGCATTAGACCCACTCAGCGTGTTACATCTGGCGATATAAAGAAAGCATTGAAGTATTGAAATTGGGTGGAATGGTATTTTCAGTATTGTGTTGCGTTGTTAATTATCGTTTTGTCGTTTCGTGGAGAGAGAGGGAGAGAGAAGAGGAGACTAGAGTAGAGTAGAGTAGAGTAGAGTAGAGTAGAGAGAGCAAAGTACTGTAGAGTAGAGTAGAGAGAGTAGTGTAGAGTAGAGAATTAATAGTGTGAAGAAGTAACATTATAGGTCACATAACACAAGAAAAGACAGATTCTGGGAGTAGATATTAGGACAATCAGTTCAAGTTTGTTAACCTTCCCCGCCGGAGTAAAGACCTTGGGGGGGGGGGGGATGTTTTTAGGGGGATTAAAGGAGTTTGTACAAGAAATTATAACACTCTGAGATTTAATATAGAGATTCCCCGGATTCTTGTCTTTCCCCCGAAGTGCGTATACTTACTGTGGCTCCTCACGTGTTGTCGTAACTCTACATTTGTGTCCATTAATTATCTGACCAAGGTACTATTACTATTTCTTACCTGTGGAAGTAAATTAATATCACCTGAAGATTAGGAACCCCACCTTAGTTTATTTTAATACCCTCTGTGATCTCTACTCTGTAATCCTTGTATGTTACCGCTCACAGGTGGTGCACAATAAACTAGCCGTTGTACGTGGTAATGTTCAAATTCTATTTATCTGATGGTTTAACACTCTAGCATTACTTAAAGGGAGTGGTTAGATTAGGTTAGGTTAGCTTAGGTGATGTGTTATGTTAGGTTAGGTGATGTGTTAGGTGAGGTGAAGTTAGATTCGATTAGATTAGGTGAAATAAGCTTGGGTGTTTAATCTTCAGGTGACAGGACAATTACATCACCTTACTTTTGGACACCAGTGAGTGTTGTGGTGATGAAACAGTCCGTCACGAAACACACATCTGTCAAAAGTTGGCGGCACGTAGGTCATTGTGTCTTGGAGGCCCCTCATGACGAAACTTACGACTATAAAACTTAAAAGACTCGAAGGTAGTAAACACGTCTAACAAACTATAATGAAAATGTGATGATGAGCATGATAATGATTATAAGAGTAATAATAATAGAAATAATAATAATAATAGTAATCGTTTTCTCTTAACTGTTACATCATTATGGTATAGTACTCAAAATCATGAAAATGGAATACGAAGGATAAGGTTAATATATACTGTACTGTATATACAATGGTTGTAAATATATACCATCATGTGGAGAATTTTACCATGAGTACTGTGCGTATTGTTGTAACGTTGGCATCTGGGTGGTTGTGTTGACAGCGTTGGTTGACAGTGGCAGCGTGGCGAGGTATTGAACGTGTGTGTGTGTGTGCGTGTGTTTTTCCCTGACTCTAACCCCCCCTCCTCCTACTCCTACCCCTCCTTGGTCTCATTTCTACTTCCTCCTCCTCCTCTTTCTCCTCGCTCTCAAGCTGCCTCCCCTCCAGCAACCTCCTCTCTCTTCTCCCACTCTCTCTCTCTCACAAACCTCCTTCTGACCTTCTTACTGTTCCTACCTCTCTCTCCCCCATCTTTCTCTCACAGCCTCCCCCTCCTTCTCGCAGCCACCGTCTTCTATTTTTAATTTTCATACATTCTCCCTTTTCTTTTGCTCATCTTAAACTCTTTTCTTTTTTCCTCCTCGTCCTTCTTTATCTCCTTTTCTTCCCTGTCCTCTTTATTTCCGGTTTCTCCTTCTCGTCCCCTTTTCTTATCTACTTCCTTATCTCCTCTTTGTCCTGCTCCCACATCTCCCCGTTCTCTTCCTTGTCCTCCTTCCTTATCTCTTCTTCGTCTCTTCCTCCCTCCTTATCTCCCTTTTCTCCTTCTCGTCCTCCTTCCTTTTTCTTCTCTTCGTCCTCCTTTCTTATCTCCTCTTCGTCCTCCTTCCTTATCTCCTCTTCGTCCTCCTTCCTTATCTCCTCTTCGTCCTCCTTCCTTATCTCCTCTTCGTCCTCCTTCCTTATCTCCTCTTCGTCCTCCTTCCTTATCTCCTCTTCGTCCTCCTTCCTTATTTACTAACACATGTTTTCAAATTTACATATGAATACACGATGGTTTTTGTAATGTGTGTGTGTGTGTGTGTGTGTGTGTGTGTGTGTGAATAGATACGCTGCGTAGGAAGGGGGGAGGGAGGTAGGAAGCATGGGGGAAGGGGAGGGAGGGATAGGGGGTTGAAGGGAGGGAGAGGAATGGAGGTAGAAAAGAGGAAGGAAGGGAGGGAGGGGGGAGGGAAGGAAGAGAAGGGAGGTACGAAGAAAGAGGAAGGAAGGGAGAAAGGAAGGAAGTAAGAATGAGGGAGGGAGGAAGAAAGGAAGAAAGAATGAGAGAGGGGGGAAGAAAGGAAGAAAGAGTGAGGAAGGAAGGAAGGAAGGAAGGAAGGAAGAGTGAGGGAGGGAGGGAGGGAGAAAGGAAGTAAGAATGAGAGAGGGAGGAAGAAAGGAAGGAAGAGTGAGGGATGGAGGAAGAAAGGAAGGAAGAGTGAGGGATGGAGGAAGAAAGGAAGGAAGAGTGAGGGAGGGTGGAAGGAAGTAAGAATGAGAGGGGGAGGAAGAAAGGAAGGAAGAGTGAGGGAGGGAGGAAGAAAGGAAGGAAGAGTGAGGGAGGGAGGAAGAAAGGAAGGAAGAGTGAGGGATGGAGGAAGAAAGGAAGGAAGAGTGAGGGAGGGAGGAAGAAAGGAAGGAAGAGTGAGGGATGGAGGAAGAAAGGAAGGAAGAGTGAGGGAGGGAGAAAGGAAGGAAGAGTGACGGAGGGAGGAAGGAAGTAAGAATGAGAGGGGGAGGAAGAAAGGAAGTAAGAGTGAGGGAAGGAGGAAGAAAGGAAGGAAGAGTGAGGGAGGGAGGAAGAATGGAAGAGTGAGGGAGGGAGGAAGAAAGGAAGGAAGAGTGAGGGAGGGAGGAAGAAAGGAAGGAAGAGTGAGGGATGGAGGAAGAATGGAAGAGTGAGGGAGGGAGGAAGAAAGGAAGGAAGAGTGAGGGAGGGAGGAAGGAAGAGTGAGGGAGGGAGGAAGAAAGAGTGAGGGAGGGAGGAAGAAAGGAAGGAAGAGTGAGGGAGGGAGGAAGAAAGGAAGGAAGAGTGAGGGAGGGAGGAAGAAAGGAAGGAAGAGTGAGGGAGGGAGGAAGAAAGGAAGAGTGAGGGAGGGAGGAAGAAAGAGTGAGGGAAGGAGGAAGAAAGGAAGGAAGAGTGAGGGAGGGAGGAAGAAAGAGTGAGGGAAGGAGGAAGAAAGGAAGGAAGAGTAAGGGAGGGAGGAAGAAAGGAAGAAGGAGGGAGGAAGAAAGGAAGGAAGAGTGAGGGATGGAGGAAGAAAGGAAGGAAGAGTGAGGGAGGGAGGAAGAAAGGAAGGAAGAGTGAGGGTGGGGGGAAGAAAGGAAGGAAGAGTGAGGGAGGGAGGAAGAAAGGAAGGAAGAGTGAGGGAGGGAGGAAGAAAGGAAGGAAGAGTGAGGGAGGAAGGAAGAGTGAGGGAGGGAAGGAGGTAAACAAAAGAATGTCAATAACTGCGGTAAGATAATTGTTATGAGCATGAATAAACAAAAGGTGGATAGGCAGGGAGGTGGATAAACATTTGGATAGGCAGGGAGGTGGATAAACATTTGGATAGGCAGGGAGGTGGATAAACATTTGGATAGGCAGGGAGGTGGATAAACATTTGGATAGGCAGGGAGGTGGATAAACATTTGGATAGGCAGGGAGGTGGATAAACATTTGGATAGGCAGGGAGGTGGATAAACATTTGGATAGGCAGGGAGGTGGAT
Source organism: Homarus gammarus (assembly GCA_958450375.1). NCBI lineage: Eukaryota > Metazoa > Arthropoda > Malacostraca > Decapoda > Nephropidae > Homarus > Homarus gammarus. Next base: position 423,025 of record CAUDMG010002538.1, read on the forward strand.
AAACATTTGGATAGGCAGGGAGGTGGATAAACATTTGGATAGGCAGGGAGGTGGATAAACATTTGGATAGGCAGGGAGGTGGATAAACAGATGGACAGGCAGGGAGGTGGATAAACATTTGGATAGGCAGGGAGGTGGATAAACATTTGGATAGGCAGGGAGGTGGATAAACAGATGGATAGGCAGGGAGGTGGATAAACAGATGGACAGGCAGGGAGGTGGATAAACAGATGGATAGGCAGGGAGGTGGATAAACATTTGGATAGGCAGGGAGGTGGATAAACATTTGGACAGGCAGGGAGGTGGATAAACAGATGGACAGGCAGGGAGGTGGATAAACATTTGGATAGGCAGGGAGGTGGATAAACATTTGGATAGGCAGGGAGGTGGATAAACAGATGGACAGGCAGGGAGGTGGATAAACAGATGGACAGGCAGGGAGGTGCATAAACAGATGGATAGGCAGGGAGGTGGATAAACATTTGGATAGGCAGGGAGGTGGATAAACATTTGGACAGGCAGGGAGGTGGATAAACATTTGGATAGGCAGGGAGGTGGATAAACATTTGGATAGGCAGGGAGGTGGATAAATATTTGGATAGGCAGGGAGGTGGATAAACATTTGGATAGGCAGGGAGGTGGATAAACATTTGGATAGGCAGGGAGGTGGATAAACATTTGGATAGGCAGGGAGGTGGATAAACATTTGGATAGGCAGGGAGGTGGATAAGCAGATTGACAGGCAGGGAGGTGGATAAACGTTTGGATAGGCAGGGAGGTGGATAGGCAGGGAGGTGGATAAGCATATGGATAGGCAGGGAGGTGGATAAACATTTGGATAGGCAGGGAGGTGGATAAACATTTGGATAGGCAGGGAGGTGGATAAACATTTGGATAGGCAGGGAGGTGGATAAGCATATGGAAAGGCAGGGAGGTGGATAAGCATATGGATAGGCAGGGAGGTGGATATACATTTGGATAGGCAGGGAGGTGGATAAACATTTGGATAGGCAGGGAGGTGGATAAACATTTGGATAGGCAGGGTGGTGGATAAACAGATGGACAGGCAGGGAGGTGGATAAACATTTGGATAGGCAGGGAGGTGGATAAGCATATGAAAAGGCAGGGAGGTGGATAAGCATATGGATAGGCAGGGAGGTGGATAAACATTTGGATAGGCAGGGAGGTGGATAAACAGATGGACAGGCAGGGAAGTGGATAAACAGATTGACAGGCACGGAGGTGGATAAACATTTGGATAGGCAGGGAAGTGGATAAGCATATGGATAGGCAGGGAGGTGGATAAACATTTGGATAGGCAGGGAGGTGGGTAAACAGATGGACAGGCAGGGAGGTGGATAAACATTTGGATAGGCAAGGAGGTGATTAAGCACATGGATAGGCAGGGAAGTGGATAAACAGATTGACAGGCAGGGAAGTGGATAAACATTTGGATAGGCAGGGAGGTGGATAAACATTTGGATAGGCAGGGAGGTGGATAAGCATATGGACAGGCAGGGAGGTGGATAAACATTTGGATAGGCAGGGAGGTGGATAAACATTTGGACAGGCAGGGAAGTGGATAAGCATATGGAAAGGCAGGGAGGTGGATAAGCATATGGATAGGCAGGGAGGTGGATAAACATTTGGATAGGCAGGGAGGTGGATAAACATTTGGATAGGCAGGGAAGTGGATAAACATTTGGATAGGCAGGGAGGTAGATAAACATTTAGACAGGCAGGGAAGTGGATAAACAGATTGACAGGCAGGGAGGTGGATAAACATTTGGATAGGCAGGGAGGTGGATAAACATTTGGATAGGCAGGGAGGTGGATAAGCATATGGATAGGCAGGGAGGTGGATATACATTTGGATAGGCAGGGAGGTGGATAAACATTTGGATAGGCAGGGAGGTGGATAAACATTTGGATAGGCAGGGAGGTGGATAAACATTTGGATAGGCAGGGTGGTGGATAAACAGATGGACAGGCAGGGAGGTGGATAAACATTTGGATAGGCAGGGAGGTGGATAAGCATATGAAAAGGCAGGGAGGTGGATAAGCATATGGATAGGCAGGGAGGTGGATAAACATTTGGATTGGCAGGGAGGTGGATAAACATTTGGATAGGCAGGGAGGTGGATAAAAAGATGGACAGGCAGGGAGGTGGATAAACATTTGGATAGGCAAGGAGGTGGATAAACAGATGGACAGGCAGGGAGGTGGATAAACATTTGGATAGGCAGGGAGGAGGATAAACATTTGGACAGGCAGGGAAGTGGATAAACAGATTGACAGGCAGGGAGGTGGATAAACATTTGGATAGGCAGGGAGGTGGATAAACAGATGGACAGGCAGGGAAGTGGATAAACAGATTGACAGGCACGGAGGTGGATAAACATTTGGATAGGCAGGGAAGTGGATAAGCATATGGATAGGCAGGGAGGTGGATAAACATTTGGACAGGCAAGGAGGTGGATAAACATTTGGATAGGCAGGGAGGTGGATAAACAGATGGACAGGCAGGGAGGTGGATAAACATTTGGATAGGCAGGGAGGTGGATAAACATTTGGATAGGCAGGGAGGTGGATAAACAGATGGACAGGCAGGGAAGTGGATAAACAGATTGACAGGCACGGAGGTGGATAAACATTTGGATAGGCAGGGAAGTGGATAAGCATATGGATAGGCAGGGAGGTGGATAAACATTTGGATAGGCAGGGAGGTGGGTAAACAGATGGACAGGCAGGGAGGTGGATAAACATTTGGATAGGCAAGGAGGTGATTAAGCACATGGATAGGCAGGGAAGTGGATAAACAGATTGACAGGCAGGGAAGTGGATAAACATTTGGATAGGCAGGGAGGTGGATAAACATTTGGACAGGCAGGGAAGTGGATAAGCATATGGAAAGGCAGGGAGGTGGATAAGCATATGGATAGGCAGGGAGGTGGATAAACATTTGGATAGGCAGGGAGGTGGATAAACATTTGGATAGGCAGGGAAGTGGATAAACATTTGGATAGGCAGGGAGGTAGGTAAACATTTAGACAGGCAGGGAAGTGGATAAACAGATTGACAGGCAGGGAGGTGGATTAACATTTGGATAGGCAGGGAGGTGGATAAACATTTGGATAGGCAGGGAGGTGGATAAGCATATGGATAGGCAGGGAGGTGGATAAACATTTGGATAGGCAGGGAGGTGGATAAACATTTGGATAGGCAGGGAGGTGGATAAACATTTGGATAGGCAGGGAGGTGGATAAACATTTGGATAGGCAGGGAGGTGGATAAGCATATGGAAAGGCAGGGAGGTGGATAAGCATATGGATAGGCAGGGAGGTGGATAAACATTTGGATAGGCAGGGAGGTGGATAAACAGATGGACAGGCAGGGAGGTGGATAAACATTTGGATAGGCAGGGAGGTGGATAAACATTTGGATAGGCAGGGAGGTGGATAAGCATATGGATAGGCAGGGAGGTGGATAAACATTTGGTATAGGCAGGGTGGTGGATAAATAGATGGACAGGCAGGGAGGTGGATAAACATTTGGATAGGCAGGGAGGTGGATAAACATTTGGATAGGCAGGGAGGTGGATAAGCATATGGATAGGCAGGGAGGTGGATAAACATTTGGATAGGCAGGGAGGTGGATAAACATTTGGATAGGCAGGGAGGTGGATAAGCATTTGGATAGGCCGGGAGGTGGATAAGCATTGGATAGGCAGGGAGGTGGATAAACATTTGGATAGGCAGGGAGGTGGATAAACATTTGGATAGGCAGGGAGGTGGATAAACATTTGGATAGGCAGGGAGGTGGATAAGCATATGGAAAGGCAGGGAGGTGGATAAGCATTTGGATAGGCAGGGAGGTGGATAAACATTTGGATAGGCAGGGAGGTGGATAAACATTTGGATAGGCAGGGAGGTGGATAAACAGATGGACAGGCAGGGAGGTGGATAAGCATATGGATAGGCAGGGAGGTGGATAAACATTTGGATAGGCAGGGAGGTGGATAAGCACATGGATAGGCAGGGAGGTGGATAAGCATATGGATGGCAGGGAGGTGGATACACATTTGGATCGGCAGGGAGGTGGATAAACATTTGGATCGGCAGGGAGGTGGATAAACATTTGGATAGGTAGGGAGGTGGATAAGCACATGGATAGGCAGGGAGGTGGATAAGCATATGGATCGGCAGGGAGGTGGATAAACATTTGGATAGGCAGGGAGGTAGATAAACATTTGGATAGGCAGGGAGGTGGATAAACAGATGGACAGGCAGAGAGGTGGGTTAACAGGTTGAGACTCAGGGAGGTGGATAAACATTTGGATAGGCAGGGAGGTGGATAAACAGATGGACAGGCAGGGAGGTGGATAAACATTTGGATAGGCAGGGAGGAGGATAAACATTTGGACAGGCAGGGAAGTGGATAAACAGATTGACAGGCAGGGAGGTGGATAAACATTTGGATAGGCAGGTAGGTGGATAAGCATATGGATAGGCAGGGAGGTGGATAAACATTTGGATAGGCATGGAGGTGGATAAACATTTGGATAGGCAGGGAGGTGGATAAACATTTGGACAGGCAAGGAGGTGGATAAACATTTGGATAGGCAGGGAGGTGGATAAACAGATGGACAGGCAGGGAGGTGGATAAACATTTGGATAGGCAGGGAGGTGGATAAACATTTGGATAGGCAGGGAGGTGGATAAACAGATGGACAGGCAGGGAAGTGGATAAACAGATTGACAGGCACGGAGGTGGATAAACATTTGGATAGGCAGGGAAGTGGATAAGCATATGGATAGGCAGGGAGGTGGATAAACATTTGGATAGGCAGGGAGGTGGGTAAACAGATGGACAGGCAGGGAGGTGGATAAACATTTGGATAGGCAAGGAGGTGATTAAGCACATGGATAGGCAGGGAAGTGGATAAACAGATTGACAGGCAGGGAAGTGGATAAACATTTGGATAGGCAGGGAGGTGGATAAACATTTGGATAGGCAGGGAGGTGGATAAGCATATGGACAGGCAGGGAGGTGGATAAACATTTGGATAGGCAGGGAGGTGGATAAACATTTGGACAGGCAGGGAAGTGGATAAGCATATGGATAGGCAGGGAGGTGGATAAGCATATGGATAGGCAGGGAGGTGGATAAACATTTGAATAGGCAGGGAGGTGGATAAACATTTGGATAGGCAGGGAAGTGGATAAACATTTGGATAGGCAGGGAGGTAGGTAAACATTTAGACAGGCAGGGAAGTGGATAAACAGATTGACAGGCAGGGAGGTGGATAAACATTTGGATAGGCAGGGAGGTGGATAAACATTTGGATAGGCAGGGAGGTGGATAAGCATATGGATAGGCAGGGAGGTGGATAAACATTTGGATAGGCAGGGAGGTGGATAAACATTTGGATAGGCAGGGAGGTGGATAAACATTTGGATAGGCAGGGAGGTGGATAAACATTTGGATAGGCAGGGAGGTGGATAAACATTTGGATAGGCAGGGAGGTGGATAAGCATATGGAAAGGCAGGGAGGTGGATAAGCATATGGATAGGCAGGGAGGTGGATAAACATTTGGATAGGCAGGGAGGTGGATAAACAGATGGACAGGCAGGGAGGTGGATAAACATTTGGATAGGCAGGGAGGTGGATAAACATTTGGATAGGCAGGGAAGTGGATAAGCATATGGATAGGCAGGGAGGTGGATAAACATTTGGTATAGGCAGGGTGGTGGATAAACAGATGGACAGGCAGGGAGGTGGATAAACATTTGGATAGGCAGGGAGGTGGATAAACATTTGGATAGGCAGGGAGGTGGATAAGCATATGGATAGGCAGGGAGGTGGATAAACATTTGGATAGGCAGGAAGGTGGATAAACATTTGGATAGGCAGGGAGGTGGATAAGCATTTGGATAGGCCGGGAGGTGGATAAGCATTGGATAGGCAGGGAGGTGGATAAACATTTGGATAGGCAGGGAGGTGGATAAACATTTGGATATGCAGGGAGGTGGATAAACATTTGGATAGGCAGGGAGGTGGATAAGCATATGGAAAGGCAGGGAGGTGGATAAGCATTTGGATAGGCAGGGAGGTGGATAAACATTTGGATAGGCAGGGAGGTGGATAAACAGATGGACAGGCAGGGAGGTGGATAAGCATATGGATAGGCAGGGAGGTGGATAAACATTTGGATAGGCAGGGAGGTGGATAAGCACATGGATAGGCAGGGAGGTGGATAAGCATATGGATGGCAGGGAGGTGGATAAACATTTGGATCGGCAGGGAGGTGGATAAACATTTGGATCGGCAGGGAGGTGGATAAACATTTGGATAGGTAGGGAGGTGGATAAGCACATGGATAGGCAGGGAGGTGGATAAGCATATGGATCGGCAGGGAGGTGGATAAACATTTGGATAGGCAGGGAGGTAGATAAACATTTGGATAGGCAGGGAGGTGGATAAACAGATGGACAGGCAGAGAGGTGGGTTAACAGGTTGAGACTCAGGGAGGTGGATAAGCATATGGATAGGCAGGGAGGTGGATAAACAGATTGAGGGCTAGGCAGGCAGATATGGGAACTATGTACAGAGTATTGGTATTAAGGGCTAGATATTGTAAGAATAATTGTATTGTCTCAAGGGACCAGATATTGTAAATTATATATTGTATTGTAGAAGATGTCTGGTATTATCACAGGATGTTAATGGTATATATATATATTTGTCAACAGGTAATGTGCTGATAGACGTGAAGAGGTTGCTGGCAGGGACGCACAACAGTAAGGGTAATGTGCTGATAGACGTGAAGAGGTTGCTGGCAGGGACGCGCAACAGTAAGGGTAATGTGCTGATAGACGTGAAGAGGTTGCTGGCAGGGACTCACAATAGTAAGGGTAACGTGCTGATAGACGTGAAGAGGTTGCTGGCAGGGACGCGCAACAGTAAGGGTTATGTGCTGATAGACGTGAAGAGGTTGCTGGCAGGGACGCACAACAGTAAGGGTAATGTGCTGATAGACGTGAAGAGGTTGCTGGCAGGGACGCACAACAGTAAGGGTAATGTGCTGATAGACGTGAAGAGGTTGCTGGCAGGGACTCACAATAGTAAGGGTAACGTGCTGATAGACGTGAAGAGGTTGCTGGCAGGGACGCACAATAGTAAGGGTAATGTGCTGATAGACGTGAAGAGGTTGCTGGCAGGGACGCACAACAGTAAGGGTAATGTGCTGATAGACGTGAAGAGGTTGCTGGCAGGGACGCACAACAGTAAGGGTAATGTGCTGATAGACGTGAAGAGGTTGCTGGCAGGGACGCACAACAGTAAGATGCGCCTAAATAATTTTTTTCCAGTTTTAATATCGATGGTCATTACTCATATTATTATTAATATTATTATTATTATTATTATTATTATCATTATTATTATTATTTTTGTTGTTGTTGTTGTTGTTGTTGTTTTTATTTTATGATATTCTGATGATTGTATTCTGTGAGTGGAGAAACATTATTTTTGTCATATGTCTTTTTATGTCTTCATCTCCGTCTGTCTGTTACAAACTTACTGTGACAAATACAGTATTCATGAATTGGTTAAATGTCTGGTTTGATTAATTGTCACCACATGAAGAGAATCGTCTTTTATTTCCATTTATTAGTTTATTTTAGGAAGAATTTGAACTATTTAGGACTTACATGTTTACAGTGGAATATTTCGGTGTTGTTTTCTGTTGAGGGAGGTATTATGAGGCTGTGAACCATCCCGCTGCAGGTTATATATATCACTGTTGTCCCTAATAAAACCAATATACTGCCTCTGGTATTTGACAGCAGTGACGTGTTTACATATGATTATCGTGAATACTAAGATCCCTGGTTTTCGTGTTGTCTATTCTTACACGTCCTGATAATGATCTCAGCTGTCCAGGGACTTGATGAAATATTTGTCTTGACCTTCCGTCTTTCTCTCTGTACCTCCGTCCATTTTTCCGTCCGATATTTATTTATTTTTTTATTTTTTTTTTTTTTTGGGGGGTGGGGGGGGGAGGGGTGTTTATTTTTAATATTAACACCACGTATAACAGTTCTCGATGAAAGATTCTGAAACTAGATATAAAGATCATGGAGAGAGAAGGGGAGGATGGAAGGAGGGAGGGAAGGGGGGGGATATGTGTACAGTCACTCAAAACACTATCCCCACTTGGCAGAGTGTTCAATTACAGAATGAACACTGTGACTCCTGTTGTCTCGGTAGGGTTGTCAAAATCCTTCGTCCATTGTGTCATATTTTTTCAACACAATTTTGTATAGATAATTTTTTAAGTGACTGTACGTTGTAATATATTGGACTTGGTGGTGTTGGGACATTTTCAGGTATACGTGTTTTAGTTAGGTCGTAAATCTTCCATGATAGGGGTCGACCCGCCATATTTTGTGGGTCCTGCCGCTTATGACCCCTTTGTTTCCTTGTTATTAACTAGGCCACGCACCACCAATGGGAGAGTTTTAAAGTCTGTTTTTTGTCTGTCTGTATCGGTCTGGTATTTGTCTTTTTTGTTTGTCTGTGTGTATCTTTGTGTTTGTTTATCTTCTTTGGGTATCTGTCTGTTATCTCTGTCTTTCTTTTTTTCTGTTTGTCTGTCTGGGTTTCATTAACGTAACCTAACATAATTTAATTAATAGGACTTCGGTAGGTCTTCGGTCGCACTTACTAAGGATGGACTTCAGTAGGTCTTCGGTAGAATTTGTGTTGGACTTTGATGGGACTTGGGTTGGGCGTCAGGATGAATAGAAGGAGGTACAATTCTTTAAAAAAAAAAAATACATTTTCCCTTCACCGGCTGCTGACGTCATTCTCTGAGGCAGACAGTTAATTAATAGTTTTTCTTACTCTTTTTCTGGAGAGGGAAGTGGTTTAGGTCTGCCGTCTTCAGGGAGTGATTCAATATTTAGATTACAGGTAAATAGGAAGGAGAGAGAGTGTGTGTGTGTGTGTGTGTGTGTGTGTGTGTGTGTGTGTGTGATTTATTTTGAAGAAGGTAATGTTATAAATGTAATGTCAATGCCAAGATTATGCATTTACAAACGGAACTTCATGGAATGCTTATTGTACGTATCGGTTTTATATAGTGTAACATTAGTAGTAATGTCTGTCTGTCTGTCTCTCCGTCTGCCAACATTGCTTCAAAAACTTGTGTTCAGGACATGGTAACTTCACCCAACTTTATAAGGGACCTGACCTGCCTTTAGCGATACACCCAAACTTCATAACGTGAGGGTCAGAGAGAGAGGAAGAAAAGGTCAATGTCTGTTGTAGCAGAAGAGAAAAAATATATATCTTGCTTTGTGTGACCGTAATATTGTTTGCAATAATCTGTTGTGTGTTTATTGCCCAATAAAAGCATGACTTAACTCATATCTTAACAAAACTATTAAAACGCATAACATTCAAAACTTTAAGATAAGAGATAATGGTAAATCTTTGGCCATGAATAAAATGTAATGTGTATAATTTTTGGATAGGCTTATATCTTATTTAGAGTTTTCAATTGTTTGGTGTGTGGGGATTAGCCCACCTGGGCACAGGTCACTGACCCTCATCACGGACTGGGGGCGAAAATGTACTACTACTACTTTTTTTTTTTTTTTTTTTTTTTTTTTTTAACGTGGCCTCCAGCCTCCCCCAATAGTCACACCTTCGCCACCATTTAATTACCCTCATATTAAATATCCTAATACATAAGTAGCTATCCTATCTGTGTTAAATTAGTTGAGCCGCAGATCTATGCGGCATTCAGTGACAGTAGCCTCATAGTCAATATCTGCAGCAGTTATCGGAGTTGGGGCAGAAGCTCTCGTTCCCCTGAGGCAGAGCAAAGCCGACCGAAGGAGAGAGAAAGACAGTCGACATCTCATCCAGGCTGTAACATAACTTCTGGGCTGCTGCTTCTGTTCGGAGATCACCTCCGCGAGTCTGGCGTAGAAACATCTTGCACTTGGTCCCATCCCACCAGAGGTTATGAACACTAGAGGAGTGAAGCTGCCTTGATCAACGTTTTGAATTCTCTCCCCATATACCCTTCTCTTGTCGTTCTCGTTCCTCCTGTGTGCAGCATCGAGAGCTAGGTTACGGTAACATGCGGCCATGGGATCAAAAATCCTGTTGTTGAAGAAAGCTCGCTGTCCCCGCGTCCAGAATCCTCGAGCACTGACGTCCGGGCTTCGTTGGATGTGTTTGAAGTCCTGTGTTGGAAGATCTCACCATCCAATGGAAGGAGGGCCGGTTCTACCATGACATCCCGGCAGATTTCCTTCAACATATTTGCTGTGAGATCCCTTACCTCGTCATGCCTCATGCATATGAAGCCCCCATTCTTGCACACCATGGCGTGATCGCCATCATAGGAAGAGCCACACACGCATTGGGAGGGCAAACCTTCTACTGGCCGACCGTACCTTAGAGCAATGGCATCTGTAAATTCTGGTTTATTAAGACTGAAACCATTTGCCCCTATCGGTAACGTAGTTAACCAGTTCGAGGCGCCCACCTCCTGCGCTATAGCTACTTTTTTTTTCAAATTTTCTGGTACCTGCAGCAATAGTTGCTGCAACTTATCATTTTGGCAGTGCTGTCGATCTGTCGTAATGGACCTACGAATCTTATTTACTTCGCTGGTATCCACTTCCCCTGTTGCATTCTGGGCTATTATGTGGTCCGTGAGGGCTGCCGTGAGCTTAAAGGAATTTTGATGTTCAGTGGCAGCAATCTCCTCTGGATTTGTTAGTCCCATCCCTCCCAGTCTTGGTGGAAGTGCAAGAAGTGCTCTTTCTGCTGGGGTTAAGTCAGAGTGTTTCACTAATTTGGGAATGAACTTGACACTGATAGCTTCTTCCAGGGGGTGGAGGAGGGGTCGGATATCAGGGATAGTAGGCATCAGGTAGTTCCAACGATGCTTGACTCCATGGGTGAGTGCAGCAAAGGCCGCATGTGGCTCTGTGTTAGCAATCTCAGACAGAGCTTGGATTTCACTAACCCACTCATTCACCTTTCCCGCTATGTACTCGGTCTTGAAGTCCGTAGTGCCAATTACTGCGCCTAGATGTCTTTGGCCGTCCTTAGTTATTTTGACCTCACTTCCGCCAAAAACCTCCAATGCCTGTTCATAATGTTCTGGCTTCACGATGAGGAAGGACTTGCTGGCGTTTGGGTGGTACCCTATTTGTGGACCTCGCGATGTTACCAAGTCCCACCACTTTTTGATGCCCTCCACTTTTCCTGCTCCTGTAAGGTCATCAGCATATGCCACTTGTTTGACCCCAGTTGTTTCAAATTTTATTTCTTGTTGGAGCACTGATAGGCCAATTGCATACATTGCCATTGCAACAGGGTCCCCCTGTGTTGTTCCCTCGGTTGACTGTAAGATGGTATCACCTCTTAGAGCCTTGTTGTTTACTATCTAGAGGTCTGATGGATTCCTATACGAATTTTCAACATACTTCGCAAAGCTTGGACACTTGATCTTGATGTTGTGCAGTGCCGCCTTGCGGTTAAGTATGTTAAATGCGTTTGAAGCATCCACCAGGAGAACGGCCTCACAATCACGCTGCTCAAATATCAATCTCATGGCGTGAATGGCGGCCTCCCTGGTGGCCAGCACACACTTGTAGGTTCCCTGCTGCTGCCCTGACATCATCCTTTACTACTACTACTACTACTTTTTTTTTTTTTTTTTTTTTTTTTTTTTTTTTTTTTTTTGCATTTAGTGGCCTCCAGCCTCCCCCAATAGCCACACCTTCGCCACCATTTATTTACCTTAATATTAAATATCCTAATACATAAGAAGCTATCCTATCTGTGTTAAATTAGTTGAGCCGCAGATCATGCGGCATTCAGTGACTGTAGCCTCATAGTCAATATCTGCAGCAGTTGTCGGAGTAGGGGCAGAAGCTCTCGTTCCCCTGAGGCAGAGCAAAGCCGACCGAAGGAGAGAGAAGGACAGTCGACATCTCATCCAGGCTGTGACATAACTTCTGGGCTGCTGCTTCTGTTCGGAGATCAGCTCCGCGAGTCTGGCGTAGAAACATCTTGCACTTGGGCCCATCCCACCAGAGGTTGTGAACACTAGAGGAGTGAAGCTGCCTTGATCAACATTTTGAATTCTCTCCCCATATGCCCTTCTCTTGTCGTTCTCGTTCCTCCTATGCGCAGCATCGAGAGCTAGGTTACGGTGACAAACGGCCATGGGATCAAAAATCCTGATGTCGAAGAAAGCTCGCTGTCCCCGCGTCCAGAATCCTCGAGCACTGACGTCCACACGGGCTTCGTTAGATGTGTTTGAAGTCCTGTATTGGAGGATCTCGCCATCCAGTGGAAGGAGGGTCGGTTCTACCATGACGTCCCGGCAGATTTCCTTCAACATATTTGTTGTGAGATCCCTTACCTCGTCATGCCTCATGCATATGAAGCCCCCCTTCTTGCAAACCATGGCGTGATCGCCATCATAGGAATAGCCACACACGCATTGGGAGGGCAAACCATCTACTGGCCAACCGTACCTTAGAGCAATGGCATCTGTAAATTCTTGTTTGTTAAGGCTGAAACCATTTGCCCTTATCGGTAACGCAGTTAACCAGTTCGAGGCGCCCACCCCCTGCGCTATAGCTACTTTTTTGGTCAAATTTTCTACTACTACTACTACTACTACTACTACTACTACTACTACTTTTTTTTTTTTTTTTTTTTTTTTTTTTTTTTTTTTTTTACTACTACTACTACTACTACTACTACTACTACATAGTAAATAAATTCTATAATCAGAAATACAAAAATTAAAATAAAACAATAAAATATTAATGATGATGATAATAATAATAATAATAATAATAATAATAATAATCATAATAATAATAATAATAATAATAACAACACTGTAATAATAGTAATAATAATAATAAAGAGCCATAAATAAAAAATAAATAAAAAATTATCATGAGTGAGAAACAATATATGTACAATGTATGTTGTGTTGTGTTGTCAAAGTAAGAGAAACAATTGAGACCCTTCAATTGTGTGTAAATGAGGCAGAAAGTCAGTTCAGCAACCTGGGACTTGGTCACAATTTTCGTGATGCCATATGGCAGCAAGGTCTACCATTAGGCAATACATTATGCTTCCAATATCTTCCCAGGCGGTAGTTCCTCCCTGTTTGGTAGCTGCCTTCTACTTACCTCCTTAAGGGGGTTAACAACGCAAGTAGTGCAAAACAAAAAAAAACGCTACTAGCACGGGCACTCAGCTGCATCAGGCGTTCCCACAACTCAGATGAATATGCGGTCTTCATTTTGTCCGTAGTATGAGTCCTTGTTACCGTGGCCACCCTCAACTCTGTGTAGATATATGATGTCTTAAGTACAGACTAATATTTTAAACATGATTGTAAAATTTGCTTGAGGCGTTGTGTGTCTCAGTGTTCTTTAATTATACGTAAGGCAGTATATTATTATACCTGTCACGCTGTAGTATATTATCATACCTGTCACGCTGTAGTATACTATCATACCTGTCACGCTGTAGTATACTATCATACCTGTCACGCTGTAGTATACTATCATACCTGTCACGCTGTAGTATACTATTATACCTGTCACGCTGTAGTATACTATCATACCTGTCACGCTGTAGTATACTATTATACCTGTCACGCTGTAGTATACTATTATACCTGTCACGCTGTAGTATACTATTATACCTGTCACGCTGTAGTATACTATCATACCTGTCACGCTGTAGTATACTATCATACCTGTCACGCTGTAGTATACTATCATACCTGTCACGCTGTAGTATACTACCATACCTGTCACGCTGTAGTATACTATCATACCTGTCACGCTGTAGTATATTATCATACCTGTCACGCTGTAGTATACTATCATACCTGTCACGCTGTAGTATACTATCATACCTGTCACGCTGTAGTATACTATCATACCTGTCACGCTGTAGTATACTATCATACCTGTCACGCTGTAGTATACTATCATACCTGTCACGCTGTAGTATACTATCATACCTGTCACGCTGTAGTATACTATTATACCTGTCACGCTGTAGTATACTATCATACCTGTCACGCTGTAGTATACTATTATACCTGTCACGCTGTAGTATACTATCATACCTGTCACGCTGTAGTATACTATTATACCTGTCACGCTGTAGTATACTATTATACCTGTCACGCTGTAGTATACTATTATACCTGTCACGCTGTAGTATACTATCATACCTGTCACGCTGTAGTATACTATCATACCTGTCACGCTGTAGTATACTATCATACCTGTCACGCTGTAGTATACTATCATACCTGTCACGCTGTAGTATACTATCATACCTGTCACGCTGTAGTATATTATCATACCTGTCACGCTGTAGTATACTATCATACCTGTCACGCTGTAGTATACTATCATACCTGTCACGCTGTAGTATACTATCATACCTGTCACGCTGTAGTATACTATCATACCTGTCACGCTGTAGTATACTATCATACCTGTCACGCTGTAGTATACTATCATACCTGTCACGCTGTAGTATACTATCATACCTGTCACGCTGTAGTATACTATCATACCTGTCACGCTGTAGTATACTATCATACCTGTCACGCTGTAGTATACTATCATACCTGTCACGCTGTAGTATACTATCATACCTGTCACGCTGTAGTATACTATTATACCTGTCACGAATACAAACAATCATTATGAAACAAAACTAACGACGCTACTTTCTCGTCTCTGGCTCTCTGTCGGAAATAAAGTTCTTGTTCCATCACTGTCAGTCAGTAACTCTGGAACATTTGAAGGAAAGGATTCGTGGTGAGGCTTCTGGGATAAATACTTCAGTATGATGGTCTATAACTGGAGGAAGAGAGAAGGGATATATACAGCTTTGATGTCTGCAGAGTCACAAAAGGAACTCATGTTGAATTGTAATGCTTCAGAATAAAGTTTTTTGAGTTTTTCTTTATCATTGTGTATTGTTTTTCCCTGTAGCTTATGGGTAAGGTCGTGGGTCATCGTCCGGTACATTAAAGTTCTCCTGACCCAAGTTGTTTGTGGCTATAGGAGGAGGTTGACGTCAGTGATTACCTCGTGATTTGAGTGTGATTATTGTTTAGTTTTATTTGTTAGGGCATAGGGAAGTTACAGATGAATTGAGAACTGTTATACATTTAAAAGTTTATAATTTACGATTTCAGTGAATATACTGTACAGCATTTTTGTGAAAACTACAACACACACACACACACACACACACACACACACACGAGATAATACTATCACAGTATGATCTACACTTCTTGAATGGCGGTATCAGATAAAAATACAATTGACAGTCTAGTATTCTTGATCTAGAATATACAATGGGTTTCAATATTACCTGCAGGAATAGGAGCACGTCACACACACACACACACACACACACACACGTACGTACGTCGTAGTTCCACAGATACAATAAATTTCGAGATCTTGCTCACAAGACGTCAAGACCATCCGACGGCAACCTAGCTCCCCCAGGAGTTGGCGACTCTCATTTTGTGTGTCAACGGTGGAATGGTCCTCATTTTGCTCTTGTCTGTGAACCTGAGCAAAACAAAGGATTGCCACAATGTCAAGGGTTTTTCTGTATCAAGACAAAATGACTTATATATTGCACAACCAGTCGCTATATTTATTGCTGTAGTGATTCAGATATATTTGAACGTTTTTCTCATTGTAAAAAAAAAGAAAACAAAAGTATCAGGAGGGTTTCACGCGTCTCCCCTCCCCACCCCACCCCCATCTCCTCACCGACCCCACCCCCATGATCCACCCCCCACCACCTCCCTTTTCCTGCTGACACCCAAGTCTGCGAAACCTGCAAATGATGTAGTAGGTCATGCATGTTCTTGGTTGGGTGATCCCTCTTTTGTCAGTTCCCAATTGATAGCCAACGATATATTCTTCGTTTTAGTCTATTACCATGTAGTACAGATGTTCTCCTGTGTTTACTTCCTTTGTATTTTCTTGAGACTTTCTCCATTTTGCTTCTCCGATCGCCTGTATCTCGCCTCGTGTTGTGTCGGGGCGGGGGTGGGGAGGTGTGTTGTGTCGGGGCGGGGGTGGGGAGGTGTGTTGTGTCCGGGGTGGGAGTGGGGAGGTGTGTTGTGTGCGGTGGGAGTGTGTTGTGCGGGTGGGGAGGTGTGTTGTGTGCGGTGGGAGGTGTGTGTGGGGGGGAGGTGTGTGTGCGGGGGGAGGTGTTGTGTCGGGCGGGGTGGAGGTGTGTTGTGTCGGGTGGTTGTGTGCGGTGGGGAGGTGTGTTGTGTGCGGGTGGGGAGGTGTGGGTGGGAGGTGTGTGCGGTGGGGAGTTGTGTGCGGGTGGGGAGGTGTGTGCGGTGGGAGTGTGTGTGCGGGTGGGGAGATGTGTTGTGTGCGGGTGGGGAGGTGTGTGCGGGTGGGGAGGTGTGTTGTGTGCGGGTGGGGAGATGTGTTGTGTGCGGGTGGGGAGGTGTGTTGTGTGCGGGTGGGGAGGTGTGTTGTGTGCGGGTGGGGAGATGTGTTGTGTGCGGGTGGGGAGATGTGTTGTGTGCGGGTGGGGAGGTGTGTTGTGTGCGGGTGGGGAGGTGTGTGCGGGTGGGGAGATGTGTTGTGTGCGGGTGGGGAGGTGTGTTGTGTGCGGGTGGGGAGGTGTGTTGTGTCGGGGAAGGTTTTTCTTTTTGTAGAGAAAGGAGGGGTGAAAGAAGATTAGAGGTGGGGGAAGGAAGTTATAGTTCGGAAATTGAAGAAATTTAGGAGGAGGTAAGAGAGGGTGGGCTGGCCGCCTATCTAAGCTAATGGTGTGTTAGGGTTGTCTCTTGCCTGGCCGTATAGATTGGGGGTAGGGATGGGGAGGTATGTTTTGTCGGGGAGGGGGTGGGAGTGTTGATACTTTCTTCATGTTTTCGTCACCAGAGTTACCACCTGCTTCTGGCTGTAGTCAACTTTTTCTCCTCTTCCTTTTTCAAGACTTTTTAAAAACTCTAGTGGTTAGATGGGAAGTCCTCTCTTTAGACTCTGTAGTAAAAAAACAATTCGTAAATAATTGCTGTTGTGATCGTGTGTCTTATGCAGGCTGGTCTGATAGGAGGAGGAATCCAACCATATAGAGCGTCCTATGTAACTGTGTGAGTGTGTGAAGGTTCTCCCGAGGCTCCCCAGCACGACTCACTTGTGAATGGTTGAGGCATTATGGTGGGGACACTCTCTCGGCCTACTAAACCACGATTGAGGCTTTTGTGCAACTTGGTGAGTGATATTTGTGTTTTGTCGTGTCGTGGAGGCGTATTGGAGCACCACTGACAACGCTGATCTCTCTCTCTCTCTCTCTCTCTCTCTCTCTCTCTCTCTCTCTCTCTCTCTCTCTCTCTCTTTTGTTAATATATTGCCAGATGTTTTTTTGCTGCAAGGTTATCCTAAGTTATTTTTGTAAGGTTATCTCAAGTTATTTTTGTAAGGTTATCCCAAGTTATTTTGTAAGGTTACCGTGTTATTTTTTTGTCAGAATATAATTTGTGGTTAAGATGAACAAGACAAGTCCCAAGTTACTGGTTAGGTTAGGTTGTGTCAGGCTAGGTTGAGTTAGGTTATGTCAGGTGAGGTTAGGTTAGGTTGTTCCAGGTTGTGTCAGGTTAGGTGAAGCAAATTGAAAGTGTGTGTGTGTGTGTGTGTGTGTGTGAAATAATAATAATAATAATAATTAACGGTTTATTGAAAGGGCTTGGCAGCCAAAAGGCTGAAAATATACAGTTACATATTTGGGGAATGGGTTGCGAATTACAAATAATATACAAGTAACATAAGTGACACAAATAAGACATATAATAACTTAGATGGGGAAAAGCTCAGACTACAGTTCATTTCAACATAGTGACAGTGTAAGGAGCAGTGTTTATTGGGAGTGAATACACTGATTTATTACAAGTTATTGATAATTTTTACAATAGTGTGTGTGTGTGTGTGTGTGTGTGTGTGTGTGTGTGTGAGACAGAGACAGATTCCACCACTATCTCCTCCCGAATTTTAGTGTATATAATCATACGCATAATAATATAACTACAGTAAATCTTATGGTCGAGAGTAAGCCAAAAAAAAGCGACTCCTTTGGACGGTCCACATAACGTATTACCAATTTATGCCTCATCGCCCGAACTTGGGGAAAATCGACTATGTGTTTTAGAAGTTGGTATTTGGTATTTTTCCCTCACTTCTTTACAACAATATTTTCTTTCCCGGGGAGTTTTAAGGCTTTCTTTCTTTTTTCTTTCATTTTTTCTTTTCTTTCTTTTCTTTCTTTCTTTCTTTTTGACGATTGTATGCAACACGAGATATGAAAATAAACGATAGGAAAAAAGTAGATATGAGAGAGAGAGAGAGAGAGAGAGAGAGAGAGAGAGAGAGAGAGAGAGAGAGAGAGAGAGTTCTATCAATCTCGTAGTGAACTTCTTGTTCTTTCTCCCTTAGCTGATACAGTCTTAGGAGTACTGGCTTTGAATTCACACCGTCTAACATTTCTAAGACCAAAAGAATTCTGTGGCATTGAATTCATGCCGTCTAACTTTTCGAAGACCAAAAGGAATTCTCTGACATTGAATTCACTTCGTACAGCATTCATAAAACCCATTGGAATTTTTGCTTTGAATTCACACCGTCTACCATTTCTAAGACCAAAGGAATTCTGTGACATTGAATTCGTTCGACCAAGCATCTCCTATAAGACTATTAACGAGCGGCCTCACACGTTTAGTGGGTCGGAGGAACTCGGTGAAGTATTGATTAACGTCGAGTATTATTTTTTAGTCTTGAGATTTTTAATAGGTTGAGGTTTAATGTTTTGAGGTGTTTAACGGGTTTAAGTTTAACGTTTTGAGGTGTTTAATGGGTTTAAGTTTAATGTTTTGAGGTGTTTAATGGGTTTAAGTTTAATGTTTTGAGGTGTTTAATGGGTTTAAGTTTAAATTTTGTTTTTTTTATGGGTTTAAGTTTAACGTTTTGAGGTGTTTAATGGGTTTAAGTTTAATGTTTTGAGGTGTTTAATGGGTTTAAGTTTAATGTTTTGGGGTTTTTAATGGGCTTAAGTTTAGTGGTTTGAGGTGTTTAATGGGTTTAAGTTTAACGTTTTGAGGTGTTTAATGGGGAGCTGGTGGTAGAGCGGTACCGTTCTTGCCTCGCAAGCAAGATGTCACGGGTTCGATTCCAGGGCCGATGGAAGTTGTTTGGACACTCTTCCTAGTCCCCTTCGTCCCTGTTCACCTAGCACTAAAGTAGGTACCTGTTGTAAATCGAAAGTTGCGAATTCGTATTCAGGGACAAGTTGTTGGAGCTTCCAATAACTTGATGACATAAACCACTGACTCTTCAGGCTTCTACGCCCTTGACTCTTCAGACTTCTACGCCCTTGACTCTTCAGACTTCTACGCCCTTAACTCATGAGACATAAAGGCAAGCATGAACTTAGCATGCTTCCCTGTTGGGCGCTGTAAACGCTTCTGTGCTTCACCTTACACAAGGATGTAGGGGGGTGCCCAATAAATGGAAAAAAAAAAGGGTTTAATTTTCGTGTTTTGGGTTTTAATGGGTTTTGGTTTAACATAGGTGTTTGATGGAATTTGGTTGAGTCTTTCAAATGTTTAATGGGTTTAAGGTTTTTATATACGACTCGTGTTGGCTTACATCACAGACGGACTTTGGTTTCTATGTATTCAGTTATCTCTCCCGTAACATTTTATTGATTTTTTATTTTATTTATTGTTTTATTTATTGGTTTAATTTATTGTTTGGGATGAAATAAAATTACAGTAAAGAATTTCAGTTTTAGGGACGATATAAGTTCGGGAATGTTATTGAGATTTTCTCTTTTATGTTTTATCGGGTCTACTGTAATATCCTCTGTCGAGACGATATTAGATGCTTTTCTTTGTTCCACATAAGAACTCGGAGGGACCCGTTGAGGGGATCTGTCAGTCGGTAGGTAGTGGACTGGGTCGTTCAGCGTGAGTAAGTAGGTCCTTTGGCCCTTAACCAGATATGGATTATGGCTGCGTGTACGTGTGTTGCCGCTGACTGAGACTCCCACGTGAAGGGTTCTTGCATCCCAGAGAAGTGTTAAGGCTCAATAATTCTTCTTCTTTTTATATTCCTCTCATTGATGTTGTTTGTTTGCTTATCATACATAACTTGAATTTACTTGATCAGTTTATAAGTTATGTGATACTGTGTTTAATTAACGTTTAGATTATAATTGATTTGGACTTTCATAAAGGTTTTTGTTTCTTCAGGTGATAAAACTTATACGATCTTTGTATAGGTTAGTTTACTCCACTGAGATATCCTGTTCATATCTGCTACACTTTGGGCTGGTTCGTTTCAATAAATGTACAGGTGGTAGAAGGATCTTGGATAGTGTGTTGTGTTGTGAAGACCATTGCCTTGCCTTCTTAGTTATTATGAGTGGTCTGTTGCAACATCAAGGCTCTGAGAAATATTGTCTCTGCTGTATATTGCTGTTTAGAGTTTAGATTTTTCAGTTCCTTATAATTATTTAGAAGTAAGAACAGTTGGCTCTCTGATATTTTCCTTTAATCGTTTGCTGCTGTACTTGTGGTCACAAGATGGTAACAGAGGCTCAAGGTACCAGAGGTAATATTCACTGAATGTAGTGAGCCTTCAGCTGAGGGGTCTATCATAGTGTGGGTCTTCCTCACCCAACACTAGTGTCTATGTTTTGGGTTCTTGACCTCACTACTCGTCTTCATGTTCGTCTAGTTCCGTGTTACTTGACCTGACCCTTGTTCCCAACATTGATTGTAGTTCCTCCAGAGTGAGGAACGTTACATATGATAGTTCCTTCTACATAAACATATTTAACCAAAATAGTTGGATACGTTGAAAAGTTTTCTCTTAAGGACGTAGCCCTATCGCAGAAGGGTTCAGGTAGTCGAGGGTCCTCAGTGGTGGGTCGCTCTGCTCCTAAATCTCAATATATTCAACCCTCTCAGGTTTCTCATACCTTCCGTGGAGGCATTGAGGGAGGAGGCGAGGTTTTTTTTATGGCCTGCTGAACATGGTAGGGAGTGGCTTTGGCTTTCGGATAGACGGGTGTTGTTAGAGACTCGGCGCTGGGTCAGGACGGAGCAGTTCTTGTCCGGTGCTCCATTGGGTCTGCACATCTGTGACGAGAGTTCTTCCTCAAGATACTTATTTATGAATTTCTCTCTTCGGAAAGGACTAAAAAATGATCTTAACATTTCTCTCCACTACGTGTATGGTTACGAATGTAGAGCCAGGCGCTCCCTCATGTTCCGGACACACGGAGGAGCCTGCTGCTACTGCTGGGGGCGGGATAGGCACACTGTTTATTCTGCTTCTCCTCCTGGGTTCACTCAGTCTTTTCCTCAATTTTTCTCCGGATTTGAACCGGAAAGAAGCGAGGAAGTTATTTGGCGTCGAATTCTGGTGTTGTAGACATTCTTGTGTGGATTTTCTCTCAAGGGGAGTTCGATACTTCTGTAACTAACTTTTTAATTGGATCTCTTAAAGGATTTGATTAATAGACTGATTGAAACCTCTTGGATACACTTTATTCGGGAATTTATTACTTAAGAGAAACAGGACACTGTTTTGACTTCTTTGCTGTGAAAGTTTCTTTTGGGGGTAATAAGAAAGGGCATAGTTATATATTTATGTCTTACCATCATATAAATATTTTGTGACTAGCTGTAGACAGATGTAAGAGGATTTTGCTGTTTGATTTAAAGATCTTCCCCAATCCTTTGTTTTATTCCAGAGACCGTTGAGATCTTAACTGTAATCCGTTCTTATATTTCTTTATTCTGTTGTCATAATATTTGCGTTAGATGAGATAAAACTTATCTCCATTATGGTAGGTTTCCGTCAATCTTTGGGCAAGAGAAGGAGAGTTTCAGAACTGTACTGGATACAAACATGCCTCGCGTCTTGGCTCGAGTTATATGTTTTTTTGGTCCTTGTGTGGAGATAGGCGGCTTTGAGACCCTGAATATAAGATGTTCGAATAAGAATGAGACGTCTAACTTCACGTACGCAGGAGGGTGTCCAGGCCTCAGCCTTTAAAGTTTGAGGATGGTATATATATGTGTGTGTCATTACGTGCTCTCTAAACTGTTTATCCCTACCATTGAGTTAATGAACAGTCTCAACAACAAACACTAAGACACAGTACTGTAGTAGACACGGGGCTTCCAAGACTTAGGTATGTCAGGACTCTCACTAAACGTGTCAAACTGAACAACTTCACAGAATATATCACCGTCCAAATTAATTTCCCATAACATTATATATATATATATATATATATATATATATATATATATATATATATATATATATATATATATATATATATATATATATATATATATATAGCACGAAGTGTAATTATTTCTCACCCAGGTGTTTAAAAAATGTTCGTATGATATTGGAATCATATCGTATCAGCATCAAAGAGAGGTCTCTACCCTTGAAAGATAAACACTTGAGCATTTGTTAAGTGGACTTGAACATTTGTCACTGGTGAGTGTGTCAAGATCTCCTAGAAATAGGTAATTATATTTGTGGGTGGAGTGGCAAGGTCCTTTTCTTGCACGAGTCATCAAAAACCGTTGTCTTAGAAGAGCCTCCCTTTTTAGTATGAACATGAGCTTTAAATTACGTGGTATTCACAAAGTTATCATGGGCTCGTGGACAGGCAGGATGATTATATACCATGACACCATCAAAGGTTCAGATTGATTTTGATTATTAAAACCTAATTACAAACAGAGAGTGATATACTGGCATGTCAACCTACAGTGTAATACAGGTGTGTCAGTAATTGTAGGTATTCCATTATTATTAGATATCCCCCTTCCTCCTCCCCCCCCAAAAAAAAAAAAAATATATATATATAGCTTATGGTTACATTGAGCTGTTCATGGTACATGACTTTATAGCTGGGTAAGTAAAGGCGATCGAGTCCTCTTTTTGTATGTAAAGAAGTCTTAATATACGTGTGCCGTGGCCGGACAGATGGCCGAAGGACATTTGGCCGACGGGCTTTTCACCGACGGACATTTGACCGAACGGACAATTAGCAGAACGGACATTTGGGCGAATGGACACATGACCTTTTTAATTTTTTGTTTCTCTCTTCTTTGCAATGTATTTGCTTTATAAAACACAGAATAAAAAGATAACTTAATTGCAATGTGATTCATTTGCATGATAGAAAATTCTTTTTTGCATATTTGTATAGGCTGGGTTAGGTTAGGTTCGGCCATTTGTTCATTCGGCCATTTGTCCATTCGGCTAAATGTCCGCTCGGCCAAATTTCTGTCAGTGATATGTCCGTCGGTGAAATGTCCGTCGGCCAAACGTCTGTCGGCCAAGTGACCGGGAGCCACGTGTGCGTATGGGATCCACTTTGACTATCACGCAAACACATGGAGCGGGACTTGGGGTGTTGGTATTAACATATAAACAAAACAAAAAAACTCCGAAGGCAGGTTAGAGGTGGAGCTGGTCTTCTGTCGTGCATGTGTGTGTCCGATATTCCGGCAGTGGCATCCATAGTAAATACTACTTCAAGATTTTACGACTGGGCTGGGCATTCCTCGCTCCATTGGGCGTGGGGATTGACGGGAGGTGTGAGGGGAAGGTTGTGATGGGTGAAGGGAAGGTTGTGATGTGTGAGGGGAAGGTTGTGATGGGTGAGGGGATTGACGAGAGGTGTGAGGGGAAGGTTGTGATGCGTGAAGGGAAGGTTGTGATGGGTGAGGGGAAGGTTGTGATGGGTGAGGGGAAGGTTGTGATGTGTGAGGGAAAGGTTGAGTTGTGTGAGGGGAAGGTTGTGATGTGTGAGGGGAAGGTTGTGATGGGTGAGGGAAAGGTTGAGTTGTGTGAGGGGAAGGTTGTGATGTGTGAGGGGAAGGTTGTGATGTGTGAGGGAAAGGTTGTGATGGGAGAGGAGATGCGCGAGGGGAAGGTTGTAATGTGTGGGGGAAGGTTGTGGTGGGTGAGGGGAAGGTTGTGGTGGGTGAGGGGAAGGTTGTGGTGGGAGATGGGAAGGTTGTGGTGGGAGATGGGAAGGTTGTGATGGGTGAGGGGAAGGTTGTGATGGGAGAGGGCAAGGTTTTGATGTGTGAGGGGAAGGTTGTGATGAGTGACGGGAAGGTTGTGATGGGAGATGGGAAGGGTGTGGTGGGTGAGGGGTAGGTTGTGATGTGTGAGGGGTAGGTTGTGATGTGTGAGGGGAAGGTTGTGATGGGTGAGGGGAAGGTTGTAATGTGTGAGGGGAAGGTTGTGATGTGTGAGGGGTAGGTTGTGATGGGTGAGGGGAAGTTTGTGATGGGAGATGGGAAGGTTGTGATGTGTGAGGGGTGGGTTGTAATGTGTGAGGGGAAGGTTGTGATGTGTGAGGGGTGGGTTGTAATGTGTGATGGGAAGGTTGTGATGTGTGAGGGGAAGGTTGTGAGGGGTGGGTTTGTGATGGGTGAGGGGAAGGTTGTGATGTGTGAGGGGAAGGTTGTAATGTGTTTGTGGAAGGTTGTAATGTGTTAGAAGTTTGTGATGTGTGAGGGCCAAGGTTGTGATCTGTGAGGGGAGGGTTATGATGGGACTGTGAAAAGTTGTGATGTGAGGGGAAGGTTATGATGTGTTAGGGGAAGGTTGTGATGTGTGAGGGGAAGGTTGTGATGAGAGAGGGGAAGGTTGTGATGGGAGAGGGGTGTGTGGGGTAGGTTGTGATAAGTGTGGGGAAGGTTGTGGTGGGAGAGGAGATGTGTTAGGGGAAGGTTGTGACGAGACTGGGGAAGGTTGTGATGTGTTAGGAGAAGGTTGTGATGGGTGAGGGGAAGGTTGTGATGGGTGAGGGGAAGGTTGTGGTGGGTGAGGGGAAGGTTGTGATGGGTGAGGGGAAGGTTGTGATGGGTGAGGGGAAGGTTGTGATGGGTGAGGGGAAGGTTGTGGTGGGAGATGGGAAGGTTGTGGTGGGTGAGGGGAAGGTTGTGATGTGTGAGGGGAAGGTTGTGATATGCGAGGGGAAGGTTGTAATGTGAGGGGTGGGTTGTGATGTGTGAGGGGAAGGTTGTGATGTGTGAGGGGTAGGTTGTGATGGGTGAGGGGAAGTTTGTGATGGGAGATGGGAAGGTTGTGATGTGTGAGGGGTGGGTTGTAATGTGTGAGGGGAAGGTTGTGATGTGTGAGGGGTGGGTTGTAATGTGTGATGGGAAGGTTGTGATGTGTGAGGGGAAGGTTGTGAGGGGTG
Organism: Homarus gammarus; assembly: GCA_958450375.1. Classification (NCBI taxonomy): domain Eukaryota; kingdom Metazoa; phylum Arthropoda; class Malacostraca; order Decapoda; family Nephropidae; genus Homarus; species Homarus gammarus. Next base: position 448,412 of record CAUDMG010002538.1, read on the forward strand.
GGTTTGTGATGGGTGAGGGGAAGGTTGTGATGTGTGAGGGGAAGGTTGTAATGTGTTTGTGGAAGGTTGTAATGTGTTAGAAGTTTGTGATGTGTGAGGGCCAAGGTTGTGATCTGTGAGGGGAGGGTTATGATGGGACTGTGAAAAGTTGTGATGTGAGGGGAAGGTTATGATGTGTTAGGGGAAGGTTGTAATGTGTGAGGGGAAGGTTGTGATGAGAGAGGGAAGGTTGTAATGAGAGAGGGGAAGGTTGTGATGGGAGAGGGGTGTGTGGGGTAGGTTGTGATAAGTGTGGGGAAGGTTGTGGTGGGAGAGGAGATGTGTTAGGGGAAGGTTGTGACGAGACTGGGGAAGGTTGTGATGTGTTAGGAGAAGGTTGTGATGGGTGAGGGGAAGGTTGTGATGGGTGAGGGGAAGGTTGTGGTGGGTGAGGGGAAGGTTGTGATGGGTGAGGGGAAGGTTGTGATGGGTGAGGGGAAGGTTGTGATGGGTGAGGGGAAGGTTGTGATGGGTGAGGGGAAGGTTGTGGTGGGAGATGGGAAGGTTGTGGTGGGTGAGGGGAAGGTTGTGATGTGTGAGGGGAAGGTTGTGATATGCGAGGGGAAGGTTGTAATGTGAGGGGTGGGTTGTGATGTGTGAGGGGTAGGTTGTGATGTGTGAGGGGTAGGTTGTGATGTGTGAGGGGAAGGGTGTGGTGGGTGAGGGGAAGGTTGTGATGGGTGAGGGGAAGGTTGTGATGTGTGAGGGGAAGGTTGTGGTGGGTGAGGGGAAGGTTGTGGTGGGAGATGGGAAGGTTGTGATGGGTGAGGGGAAGGTTGTGATGTGTGAGGGGAAGGTTGTGGTGGGTGAGGGGAAGGTTGTGGTGGGAGATGGGAAGGTTGTGGTGGGTGAGGGGAAGGTTGTGTTGTGTGAGGGGAGGGGAAGGTTGTGATGGGTGAGGGGAAGGTTGTGATGTGTGAGGGGAAGGTTGTGGTGGGTGAGGGGAAGGTTGTGGTGGGAGATGGGAAGGTTGTGATGGGTGAGGGGAAGGTTGTGATGGAAGGGGGGAAGGTTGTAATGTGTGAGGGGAAGGTTGTGATGTGTGAGGGGAAGGTTGTGATGGGAGAGGGCAAGGTTGTGATGTGTGAGGGGAAGGTTGTGGTGGGTGAGGGGAAGGTTGTGGTGGGAGAGGGAAGGTTGTGATGGGTGAGGGAAGGTTGTGGTGGGAGATGGGAAGGTTGTGGTGGGTGAGGGGAAGGTTGTAATGTGTGAGGGGAAGGTTGTGATGGGTGAGGGGAAGGTTGTGGTGGGTGAGGGGAAGGTTGTGGTGGGTGAGGGGAAGGTTGTAATGTGTGAGAGGAAGGTTGTGATGGGTGAGGGGAAGGTTGTGGTGGGAGATGGGAAGGTTGTGGTGGGTGAGGGGAAGGTTGTAATGTGTGAGGGGAAGGTTGTGATGGGTGAGGGGAAGGTTGTGATGTGTGAGGGGAAGGTTGTGGTGGGTGAGGGGAAGGTTGTGGTGGGAGATGGGAAGGTTGTGATGGGTGAGGGGAAGGTTGTGGTGGGAGATGAGAAGGTTGTGATGGGTGAGGGGAAGGTTGTGGTGGGAGATGAGAAGGTTGTGATGGGTGAGGGGAAGGTTGTGATGTGTGAGGGGAAGGTTGTGATATGCGAGGGGAAGGTTGTAATGTGTGAGGGGTGGGTTGTGATGTGTGAGGGGTAGGTTGTGATGTGTGAGGGGTAGGTTGTGATGTGTGAGGGGAAGGTTGTGATGGGTGAGGGGAAGGTTGTGATGGGTAAGGGGAGGGTTGTGATGGGTGAGGGAAAGGTTGTGATGGGTGAGGGGAAGGTTGTGATGGGAGAGGGGAAGGTTGTGATGGGTGTGATGGGTGAGGGGAAGGTTGTGGTCGGAGATGGGAAGGTTGTGGTGGGTGAGGGGAAGGTTGTGATAGGTGAGGGAAAGGTTGTGATGGGTGAGGGGAAGGTTGTAATGTGCTAGGGGAAGGTTGTGGTGGGTGAGGGGAAGGTTGTAATGTGTGAGGGGAAGGTTGTGATGGGTGAGGGGAAGGTTGTGATGTGTGAGGGGAAGGTTGTGGTGGGTGAGGGGAAGGTTGTGGTGGGTGAGGGGAAGGTTGTGGTGGGAGATGGGAAGGTTGTGGTGGGAGATGGGAAGGTTGTGATGGGTGAGGGGAAGGTTGTGGTGGGTGAGGGGAAGGTTGTGGTGGGAGATGGGAAGGTTGTGATGGGTGAGGGGAAGGTTGTGTTGTGTGAGGGGAAGGTTGTGATGGGTGAGGGAAAGGTTGTGATGGGTGAGGGGAAGGTTGTGATGGGAGAGGGGAAGGTTGTGATGGGTGAGGGGAAGGTTGTGATATGTGAGGGGATGGTTGTAATGTGTGAGGGGTGGGTTGTGATGAAAGAGAGGAAGGTTGTGATGGGAGAGGGGAAGGTTGTGATGTGTAAGGGGAGGGTTGTGATGGGTGAGGGGAAGGTTGTGATGGGACTGGGAAAAGTTGTGATGTGAGGGGAAGGTTGAAATGCACAGGGGGAAGGTTGTGATGTGTGTGGGGAGGGTTGTGATGGGAGAGGGTAAGGTTGTGATGGGAGAGGGTAAGGTTGTGATGGGTGAGGGTAAGGTTGTGATGGTAGAATTGTGTAAGGGGAAGGTTGTGATGGGAGAGGAGATGCGTGAGGGGAAGGTTGTAATGTATAGGGGGAAGGTTGTGTTGTGTGAGGAGAAGGTTGTGATGGGTGAGGGGAAGGTTGTGGTGGGAGGGGAAGGTTGTGGTGGGAGGGGAAGGTTGTGATGGGTGAGGGAAGGACTGATGGAACACTAGCGGCAGGCAGTTGGCAGAATGCACACAGATTAAGAGCGACGAGGATTTGGCAGCGGCACCGCCTTGTTGGCACCACCTGTCTGCCTGCTCTAGGCATCCAGGCCTGGTTTGTGGCTCACCCACCCCGGCCTCATACCTAAGCCACCTACACCGATCTCCTACCCTTGGCCATGCCATCAGCCTCCTACTGTTGCCCGCTTATCCCGGCCTCCTACCCTCAGCCCCCTTACTGTTGCCCGCCTACCCCGGCCTCCTACCCTCAGCCCCCTTACTGTTGCCCGCCTACCCCGGCCTCCTACCCTCAGCCCCCTTACTGTTGCCCGCCTACCCCGGCCTCCTACCCTCAGCTCCCTTATTGTTGCCCGCCCACCCTGGCCTCCTACCCTCAGCCCCTGACGTCCGGCCTTCTTCTACCCTTGGTTCCTAGCATGCGGCCTTATGACACCCAGTTTAAGTCAGGGTCGTTTACTGTCATGTCAAGGCCCTGAACTAATACTCAGGGCCGTTCACTGTCATGTCAAGGTCCAGGAATCTAACTAGCACTCTCTCCCTTGGCACAGTGCCACACCACTTACAAGGTGGCACACGTAGTAATTTTTAGCTTCCTCTCATTCTAACTTTTGCTTTCAGAAATTTTAACATTCAACTCTTTATTTCGAATTACCACTGTTTTAACTGTTTCACTTATTATTATTATTATTATTATTTATTATTATTGCTATTATTATTACTTTTATTATTATTATTATTATTATTATTATTATTATTATTAATATTATTTTATTATTATTATTATTATTATTATTATTATTATTTATTATTGCTATTATTATTATTTTTATTATTATTATTATTATTATTATTATTATTATTAATATTATTTTATTTTTATTATCATTTTATTATTATTATTATTATTATCCGTGGCCCAAATGACTATATGTATGTATGTGTTGTATGTAGCAGAACTCGAAGACGGAAAGAACAACACTGTTAATAATTAACACTGGTCAACATAAAAAAAAATTCTCATGGTTCTGGATCAAAACAGTCTGATTCTAGTGTAATTGTATGTGCTGAACTCAATTATGACATTCGTATAGCTGTATCAGGCTCAGTTTTCCAGAACCAGCATATCTATATATTTAGTGTACCATGCTATTCATACAGTAATTTATATGCTCATTGGCTCCACTTATGCAATTATTTTGTCCTGATTTGTGCTTTTTTGTTTGTTTCAGTTTGCTGATTCATGATATTGCATATCTACACCTGCATGATTTGTAATTACTCTGAAATTAACAAAACATGGAACGTCGCAAGTGTGTGAACGGTGCTGACAGTTTTTGCTACATATGTGGTGCCTTCACTCCTGGTAGCCTCAAGAAACCAATCACAAAAGCTGTTCGACTGAACTACAAAAGTTACTTCAAATGTCATTTGGGTGACCAAGACAAGAAATGGGCACCTCATGTAGCCTGTAAGTCTTGTGTTAACCACCTGAGCGAGTGGATGTGTGGTAAACGAAGTTCAGGAATGCCGTTTGCTGTACCAATGATATGGCGTGAACCTAAAGACCACAGTAGTGACTGCTACTTCTGTCTCACAAATATTAAGGGAATAAAAATCAAGACACGAGGCAAGGTACAGTACCCCAATATTGCTTCTGCAATCCGACCAGTACCGCACAGTGCTGAACTTCCAGTCCCAAATCCACCGACTGAACAAGAATTGAGTGATTCCGATTCTACCTCTACCTCAATGGAAAACGACTACCAGGATGACTCTGAAAATACCAGGCCTAAACTATTTACTCAAGAAGCGCTTCATGATCTCATCAGGGACCTAAACTTGTCAAAAGAAAAGGCTGAAGTTTTGGGATCCAGACTAAAGCAGCGTAACCTGCTAGAAGATGGAGTGCATATCACTACAGCGCGTTACCGACATAGACAGCTGTCTGCATTTTTCAAGATGGCAAACAACCTTTGTTATTGCGAGGACGCAGTATCTCTCATGCAACAACTCTGCAAGTCTGAAACATACAAGACAGAGGATTGGAGGCTGTTTATAGACTCAGGAAAAGACTCTCTGAAAGCTGTTCTTTTACACAATGGCAATCGGCTTCCATCTGTCCCAATAGCACACGCAACAAAAATGACTGAGAGCTATGAAACAATGAAAATTCTGTTGGCCGCTATAGAGTATGAGAAACACCAGTGGAAGATATGTGGCGATCTCAAAGTCATCAGTTTACTACTGGGCCTTCAGAGTGGCTACACAAAGCACATGTGCTTTTTGTGCTTGTGGAACAGCAGAGCTGATGCAGAGCACTATGTGAGAAAGGATTGGCCGACAAGACCAAGAGATGCGCCTGGAAGGTTTAACTGTGCTCACAATCCGCTTGTAGATCCAGAAAAGATATTTTTGCCTCCACTGCATCTAAAGCTCGGTTTGGCTAAAAATTTCATCAAAGCTATGGATCAATTCGGTGCTGGGACTCTATACTTATCTCAGAAACTAGGTGGTGTGGTTTCCGAAGCCAAGTTGAAAGCAGGTGTCTTGAATGGACCACAAATTCGTATACTAGTTAATGATAGCGAATTCACCAAAACATTGAACCCACTGGAGAAAAAAGCATGGGAATCATTTGTCAATGTGTCAAAGAATTTTCTTGGAAACTATCGTGCTGACAACTACAAAGAAATCGTAACAACCATGCTTCAGAATTATCATGCATTGGGAGCAAGGATGTCCTTGAAATTGCATTTTTTCCACTCTCATATTGAATTTTTCCCAGGTAACCTTGGAGACGTTAGTGATGAACACGGCGAAAGATTTCATCAAGATATCGCCATAATGGAGAGCAGATATCAGGGACAATTCAGTCCTAACATGATGGGCGACTATTGCTGGACACTGCAACGAGAAGAGAGCAAGCTGTACAAGAGAAAGAGTAAAGTTCAGAAGCACTTTTAGAACTTCATATTTTGTCATTATAAAGGATTTGAACTTATGTTTTTTGGTACAATTTTTTATGAGCTTATCTGTGATAGGTTTAAAATTGTATCTTGCATGACGCGATAATGTTACTATATTTACTATTTTTTTTATTCTTTAAGAAAGTAGGTCTGATGGTAGAATGAAACATCCAATTAATATTCATTAATATGAAATTAGTCATGAAAGCACAGTCACATGAGATAATCTCATCTTTTGCACGACACGTGATGGAATATTAAATATTTGTACCTATTGATTTTTTTATAAAACCTGGTCTGATAGAACAAAACAAATATCAGATTCGAATTCAGCAATATGAAATTAGTTGTGTGAGCATGATCTCATATGTGAACCATTTTGGCTGTTGACCAGTGATTGAAGTGTTCCTTCACCATAACAGCCTCTACAGCTGCTGTGTTCAGGCTCAGGGCTTTGGTAACAATATATTAGTATAAACTGTAACTAGATTGCCCTTGACCTACTTTGACCTCTCCTTGACTTGCTTTTCAAGGTCATGTGTGGCCGTTTAATGGTGACTGGCTTAATGAATACTGTGTTTGGGCTTATTTACTTATTTATTTGTTGTTTGTTTATTTGATTATTTCAGTTTGAGGGAAAATAGGCAGAACAAACGCCCATGTCTCCTCCTTTTATTTATCTCATTATTTCTTCATCCACCTCTCATCCTTTCATTTCACTAATTATCTCTTCATCCATCTCTCATCCTTTCATTTATCTCATCTCTTCATCCATCTCTCATCCTTTCATTTATCTCATCTCTTCATCCATCTCTCATCCTTTCATTTATCTCATCTCTTCATCCATCTCTCATCCTTTCATTTATCTCATCTCTTCATCCATCTCTCATCCTTTCATTTATCTCATTATCTCTTCACCATCTCTCATCCTTTCATTTATCTCATCTCTTCATCCATCTCTCATCCTTTCATTTATCTCATTATCTCTTCACCATCTCTTATCCTTTCACATTTTTCCAGTTCCTCTTTTTTTTTCCCTTATTTCCTCCTTCGTGCAGTTGACAGTCTATTATTATTATTATTATTATTATTATTATTATTATTATTATTATTATTATTATTATTATTATTTCCCTGTTGGATGTTCCCGATGCAGCCACGAGCCTTGAGCATCTACTGTACACTACACTTTACTACACTATACTATGCTACACTACACTATAATATACTACACTATACTACATTACACTACACTATACTACACTATACTATACTATACTATACTACACCATGCTATACTACACTACACTATACTCCACTACACTATATTACACTACACTATACTACACTACACTACACTATACTATACTACACTATACTGTACTATACTACACTGTATTGCACTACACTACACTATATTACACTATACTACACTACACTATACTACACTACACTATATTACACTATACTACACTACACTATACTACACTATACTACACTACACTATACTACACTATACTACACTATAATACACTACACTATATTACACTATACTACACTACACTATACTACACTATACTACACTACACTATACTACACTATACTACACTATACTACACTACACTATACTACACTACACTATATTACACTATACTACACTACACTATACTACACTATACTACACTACACTATATTACACTACACTACACTATACTACACTATACTACACTATACTACACTATACTATATTACACTATATTACACTACACTACACTATACTACACTACACTATATTACACTACACTACACTACACTATACTACACTATACTACACTATACTATACTATCCTACACTACACTACACTATAATATACTACACTACACTACACTATTCTATACTACACTGCACCATACTACCCTATATTACACTACACTATACTACACTACACTATTCTATACTACACTACACTATACTACACTATACTACACTACACTATACTACACTACACTATACTACACTACACTACACTACACTATACTATGCTACACTATACTATACTATGCTACACTACACTATACTACACTACACTATACTACACTACACTATGTTACACTACAGTATACTACACTATACTTCACGACACTACACTACACTATATTACACTACACTACACTATATTACACTACACTATACTACACTACACTATACTACACTACACTACACTATACTACACTATACTACACTACACTATACTACACTACACTATACTACACTACACTACACTATACTACACTATGTTACACTACACTATATTACACTACACTATACTACACTACACTATACTACACTACACTATACTACACTACACTACACTATGCTACACTACACTACACTACACTATATTACACTACACTACACTACACTACACTATACTACACTACACTACACTACACTACACTATATTACACTGCACTATACTACACTACACTACACTATACTACACTACACTATACTACACTACACTATACTACACTATGTTACACTACAGTATACTACACTATGTTACACTACAGTATACTACACTATATTAAACTACACTATACTTCACGACACTACACTACACTATACTACACTACACTACGCTACACTACACTATATTACACTACACTATACTACACTATGTTACACTACAGTATACTACACTATGTTACACTACACTATACTACACTACACTACGCTACACTACACTACACTACACTATGTTACACTACAGTATACTACACTATGTTACACTACACTATACTTCACGACACTACACTACTCTTCACTATATTACACTACACTACACTACACTACACTATACTATACTATACTACACTATACTATACTATACTACACTGTTACACTACAGTATACTACACTATGTTACACTACAGTATACTACACTGTTGCACTACACTATACTTCACGACACTACACTACTCTTCACTATATTACACTACACTACACTATACTACACTATACTACACTACACTATATTACACTACACTACACTACACTATACTACACTATACTACACTACACTATACTACACTACACTATACTACACTACACTACACTATACTATGCTACACTATACTATGCTACACTACACTATACTACACTACACTATACTACACTACACTATGTTACACTACACTATATTAAACTACACTATACTTCACGACACTACACTACACTACACTATATTACACTACACTACACTATATTACACTACACTATACTACACTACATTATACTACACTACACTACACTATAGTACATTATACTACACTACACTATACTACACTACACTATACTACACTACATTACACTATACTACACTATGTTACACTACACTATATTACACTACACTATACTACACTACACTATACTACACTACACTATACTACACTACACTACACTACACTACACTATGCTACACTATATTACACTACACTATACTACACTACACTATACTACACTACACTATATTACACTACACTATACTACACTACACTACACTATACTACATTATGTTACACTACAGTATACTTCACGACACTACACTACACTATACTACACTACACTACACTACACTACACTATACTACACTACACTACACTACACTATATTACACTGCACTATACTACACTACACTACACTATACTACACTACACTATACTACACTACACTATACTACACTATGTTACACTACAGTATACTACACTATGTAACACTACAGTATACTACACTATGTTACACTACATTATACTTCACGACACTACACTACACTATACTACACTACACTACACTACACTACACTACGCTACACTACACTATATTACACTACACTATACTACACTATGTTACACTACAGTATACTACACTATGTTACACTACACTATACTACACTACACTACACTACGCTACACTACACTACACTACACTACACTATGTTACACTACAGTATACTACACTATGTTACACTACACTATACTTCACGACACTACACTACTCTTCACTATATTACACTACACTACACTACACTACACTATACTATACTATACTACACTATACTATACTATGCTACACTGTTACACTACAGTATACTACACTATGTTACACTACAGTATACTACACTATGTTACACTACACTATACTACACTATGTTACACTACAGTATACTACACTGTTACACTACACTATACTTCACGACACTACACTACACTACACAACTACTACCACCTCAGTTTTGGAAGGCTTTATTAATATTCTAGTAGTGCATGCTTGTTACCGCCTAATTGTTGGTAAAATTATTGACAGGTGTTTTTTTTGCCGTGTGTGTGTGTGTGTGTGTGTGTGTGTGTGTGTGTGTGTGTGTGTGTGTGTGTGTGTTTTCTTTGCTCCACGACACATTATTTTTTCTCGTTTGGTTCATTAAATTTGATAGTGTGACTTTTAAAATTGATGGTCGTGATGTTTATGACTGTATTGAAAATGTGTGTGTGTGTGTGTGTGTGTGTTGAGAGAGAAGGGCCAATAAAATTGTGTTGATAAATCATCATCTTCTTTCCTATTCCTCTTCCTCCTCTTCTTCTTCCAGTACGAATGAGAGAATGAAAGGCACCGGCACTGAAAAAAAAATTACATCACATTTTTCTTATATACGATTGAATTTATTTCGATGAGTCATTAAAAGGATGTGAACCAACTTTTAATTCATGCGGATAAAAGACCAACTTGAGTCAGGGAAATGATCAGATACACACACACACACACACGTACACACACACACACGTACGTCCCTTCATAGTAGGTGCACAGATATTTTAGATAAACATTTATCACATACAGACGAGAGATTCATTTTATGCCTAGGATTGATTACATGTATTTTAATTCGTTTAAGATACGGACTCGGGGAAAACTGGCAACTGTATTTAGTATTGAAAGCGTTTATATATTACCGTTCGTGAGCCAGCGGGCCATTGAATATATACAGTATATCGGAGGCATTGGAATACGTGAATATTGGTAAATACAGTACAGTGAAACTTCTATTAACGGACTATATACAGAAGAGAGTCCGTTATATTGGGGGTTAAAGAACTATATAGAGATGAAGGCTCCTTATATTGAGATTCCGTTAGATATACGCTGTACAGCCCCCATCTAACGAACTATATAAAGATGAAGGTCCGTTATATTTGAAACCTCCATCTAGCGGATTATATAGAGATGAACTTCCTTTATATCGAGTGTCCGTTACATGTGAAACTGTAGTATATTAAGGGCGCAAGTTAGAGCATTCAAGAGTGGCCGGTTTAAATGTCAGAATTAATGTGTAGTAGTTTGGACAGGGTGTAAACTATCTTAGGAGAGGTTGGTTGGATATACGAGCATAGGCGTCGTAACTTAACTTGGCCAGTCTAACCTAACCTAACCTTGCCAGTAACGTAACCTAACCTAACCTTGCCAGTAACGTAACCTAACCTAACCTTGCCAGTAACGTAACCTAACCTTGCCAGTAACGTAACCTAACCTAACCTTGCCAGTAACGTAACCTAACCTAACCTAACCTTGCCAGTAACGTAACCTAACCTAACCTTGCCAGTAACGTAACCTAACCTAACCTTGCCAGTAACGTAACCTAACTTAATCAAAAATAAAGGAAGGGATAGGGAGGGAGGGAGGGAAGGGGGTAGGAAAAGAGGGAGGAAGGGAAGGGAGGGAGGGAGGAAGGGAGGAACGGAAGGGTAGGGATGGAGGGAGGAAGGGAAGAGGGTAGAAAAGGAGGGAGGAAGGGTAGGGAAGGAGGGAGGAACGGAAGGGTAGGGATGGAGGGAGGAAGGGAAGGGGGTAGGAAAGGCGGGAGGAAGGGTAGGGAGGGAGGGAGGAACGGAAGGGTAGGGATGGAGGGAGGAAGGGAAGGGGGTAGAAAAGGAGGGAGGAAGGGTAGGGAAGGAGGGAGGACGGAAGGGTAGGGATGGAGGGAGGAAGGGAAGGGGGTAGAAAAGGAGGGAGGAAGGGTAGGGAAGGAGGGAGGAACGGAAGGGTAGGGATGGAGGGAGGAAGGGAAGGGGGTAGGAAAGGCGGGAGGAAGGGTAGGGAAGGAGGGAGGAACGGAAGGGTAGGGATGGAGGGAAGGGGGTAGAAAAGGAGGGAGGAAGGGTAGGGAGGGAGGGAGGAACGGAAGGGTAGGGATGGAGGGAGGAAGGGAAGAGGGTAGAAAAGGAGGGAGGAAGGGTAGGGAAGGAGGGAGGAACGGAAGGGTAGGGAAGGGGGTAGGAAAGGCGGGAGGAAGGGTAGGGAGGGAGGGAGGAACGGAAGGGTAGGGAAGGGGGTAGGAAAGGCGGGAGGAAGGGTAGGGAGGGAGGGAGGAACGGAAGGGTAGGGAAGGGGGTAGGAAAGGCGGGAGGAAGGGTAGGGAGGGAGGGAGGAACGGAAGGGTAGGGAAGGAGGGAAGGGGGGTAGAAAAGGAGGGAGGAAGGGTAGGGAGGGAGGGAGGGAGGAACGGAAGGGTAGGGAAGGGGGTAGGAAAGGCGGGAGGAAGGGTAGGGAGGGAGGGAGGAACGGAAGGGTAGGGATGGAGGGAGGAAGGGAAGGAGGTAGGAAGGGAAGCGGGTTCTGAGGAAGGGAAAAGGTGAAAGTTTCAATGGTACAGAGTGAAAAGCTGTAGTACTCAGCTTTCTTTTGGGGGGGTTAGTAACGTCTCCACCAGCTGTTACAAAATATCTCCACCAGCTGTATCTTAGCGTCTCCACCAGCTGTAACTCAGCGTCTCCACCAGCTGTTACAAAATATCTCCACCAGCTGTATCTTAGCGTCTCCACCAGCTGTAACTCAGCGTCTCCACCAGCTGTATCTTAGCGTCTCCACCAGCTGTATCTTAGCGTCTCCACCAGCTGTTTCAAATTATCTCCAGCAACTGTATCTTAATATCTCCACCAGCTGCAACAGAAAATCTCCACTGGCCGTTGCAGCTCTATAAGGCGTCAGCTGCAGCATAAATTTCACTCAGCTGGACGCAATAGTCGACCCGTACAGTTTTATTACATATTTCTTGGTCACTAATACGATAAAAACATGATTTATGGATCCGGTCAGGTACATACATCTCTATTCCAAGTTATATATGTAAATGTCCCTTTCTGTATTCGAAACTAAGGGTGGGATTCATATAGGGTCTTTCCTGTGTACGAAACTAAGGGTGGGATTCTTAGAGGGTCTTTCCTGTGTACGAAACTAAGGGTGGGATTCATATAGGGTCTTTCCTGTATACGAAACTAAGGGTGGGATTCTTAGAGGGTCTTTCCTGTATAAGAAACTAAGGGTGAGATTCATATAGGGTCTTTCCTGTATAAGAAACTAAGGGTGGGATTCTTAGAGGGTCTTTCCTGTATACGAAACTAAGGGTGGGATTCTTAGAGGGTCTTTCCTGTGTACGAAACTAAGGGTGGGATTCTTAGAGGGTCTTTCCTGTATACGAAACTAAGGGTGAGATTCATATAGGGTCTTTCCTGTATAAGAAACTAAGGGTGGGATTCATATAGGGTCTTTCCTGTATACGAAACTAAGGGTGGGATTCATATAGGGTCTTTCCTGTATACGAAACTAAGGGTGGGATTCTTAGAGGGTCTTTCCTGTATACGAAACTAAGGGTGGGATTCATATAGGGTCTTTCCTGTATACGAAACTAAGGGTGGGATTCATATAGGGTCTTTCCTGTATACGAAACTAAGGGTGGGATTCTTAGAGGGTCTTTCCTGTATACGAAACTAAGGGTGGGATTCTTAGAGGGTCTTTCCTGTGTACGAAACTAAGGGTGGGATTCTCAGAGGGTCTTTCCTGTGTACGAAACTAAGGGTGGGATTCTTAGAGGGTCTTTCCTGTGTACGAAACTAAGGGTGGGATTCTTAGAGGGTCTTTCCTGTGTGCGAAACTAAGGGTGGGATTCTTAGAGGGTCTTTCCTGTGTACGAAACTAACGGTCCTATACGTTCACAAATATTTTTTGAGGATTTCTTTCTCTGTTTAATCTCTAGTGTGTCCAGTTTTCCTTTTTTATGAGCCCGCACACATTACCAATATTCTACATAAAAATGCACAATATGAGGGAAGGGGGGGGAGGGGAGTTGGCCCCTTAGAGCAGGGGTTCTCAAACGTTTTTCAACCAAGGATCCCTTATATACCATGACGCATACAAATGTTGTCAATAATCAAAGAATAAATCATAGTCCAAATGTTCATTTCAACCCGAATCCAAAATATCCTGCGAATTGGGATCGCCAAATCTTTCACAAAAGTTAAACGCACTATCGCTCAAAAACTTTTCGCGGACCCCAGTTTGAGAATCACTGCCTTAGAGCACCAAGAGTGTCATGTGGGAATGAATGAGAAAGACTTGGGTGTATTTGCTTGTGGATATTACCTTATTTGATAATAGTAATATACTCGCTATATTTTCCAATTCATTGTGTCGTTTTTTGGCATTTCATTACCTGGAAAAGGGGGGCCGGTGGTAGAAGTGGTACCGTTCTTGCCTCGCAAGCGAGATGTCACGGGTTCGATTCCCGGGCCGGTGGAAGTTGTTTGGACTTACTTCCTTGCCCCCATTAGTCCCTGTTCACCTTGCAGTAAAGTAGGTACCTGTTGTAAGTCGAAAGTTGCGAATTCGTATTCAGGGAGTTGTTGAAGCTTCCAATAACTTGATGACATAAACCACTGACTCTTCAGGCTTCTACGCCCTTGACTCTTCAGGCTTCTACGCCCTTAACTCGTGAGACATAAAGGCAAGCATGAACTTAGCATGCTTCCCTGTTGGGCGCTGTAAACGCTTCTGTGCTTCACCTTACACAAGGATGTAGGGGGGGGGGGGGGCCCCCCCCCCCCCAAAAAAAAAAATAAAAAATTACCTGGAAAATACATAAACGCTGTATATTTTGTTTTCATTTTGTTTACAATTGCAGTTGTCCAGTTTCAATAAGTGAAGCAGTTAAAATTAAATTTGGAAATAAATGTTGTTCTTTAAAAAAACTGCCAGACAAATGCATAATGAATATATAAAGCGTTAATAAATTCGAAACGTGTTGAAGCACTTGGACCGGGTAGTGTGGTTGACTTAATACCACCATTTCTATACCGGTGGTTACAGCACTCCCCTCCTGTCCTTGGGGTCACTGGTTCGTTCCCGGGACACACTCAGTCCACCTATAGCTGGTAATGTGTACTTAATTTTACCCAGTTAGTCGAGGTGAAGGCGGTGGAGTTCAGTACCTCCCTCTCTACCTCTTTGTGTAACGAAGGCTTAGTTATCACTCAATTGTAATCTCACTGACTCTTAATTGGGTATGGGTGGCTATATGAGACTCACTTTCACTAAGACGAGTGGTGTGGCCGTGCTGTGAGATCAGATCAGGTCCCGCCAGCCAGTGTAGCCGATACCTCTATGTTACAAACCACTGCAGGCCGGCCACTTCCACCTCTTAAGTTTAAACCTATACTTAGATTATCTTAGATTAGATTCTATTAGGAGGTGGACTGAGCTGGAACGTTTTGTTGGTCTGAGACATCCAGCACACGATCGATGAACAGTGGAGGAAAGAAGAGGATTACCAAGTAGCAGAATATTACTAATAAAACACAACTCTTAGAGAATCACTGAAGAAATAGGATTACAGAAAAAGGTAGATAATTTAATGGGAGAGTATGTAAGCAATGGAAGATAATAGGTGCTATTAACCCAAGTACTTGAAGCGTTTAAAACACAAGTGGTGCGCCGTGGGATGAGAGGACAGTCTCTCCCTCCAGCCTGCTTCTTGACGCAGCAGGAGGAAGAGGAGTCTGTGTTGATCTTAGGCGGTGATCTATCCCCTTTAACTTGGCGTAGGGTGGCCATAGCTCCTGCTGCTGACTAGGAGATTCACTCTTTGTGTTGGTGCCAGAAGTCGCTCTCCTAGTGGTGGCCAGGAAACACACTTATAAAGGCGGTAGTAGTCAGGAGACGCACTTGTAATGGTGGTAGTAGTCAGGAGACGCACTTGTAATGGTGGTAGTAGCCAGGAGACGCACTTGTAATGGTGGTAGTAGCCAGGAGACGCACTTGTAATGGTGGTAGTAGTCAGGAGACAGTTGTAATGGTGGTAGTAGTCAGGAGACACAGTTGTAATGGTGGTAGTAGCCAGGAGACGCACTTGTAATGGTGGTAGTAGCCAGGAGACGCACTTGTAATGGTGGTAGTAGTCAGGAGACAGTGGAGACGCAGTTGTAATGGTGGTAGTAGCCAGGAGACACAGTTGTAATGGTGGTAGTAGCCAGGAGACGCACTTGTAATGGTGGTAGTAGCCAGGAGACGCACTTGTAATGGTGGTAGTAGCCAGGAGACGCACTTGTAATGGTGGTAGTAGTCAGGAGACACAGTTGTAATGGTGGTAGTAGCCAGGAGACACAGTTGTAATGGTGGTAGTAGCCAGGAGACGCACTTGTAATGGTGGTAGTAGTCAGGAGACGCACTTGTAATGATGGTAGTAGTCAGGAGACACAGTTGTAATGGTGGTAGTAGCCAGGAGACACACTTGTAATGGTGGTAGTAGCCAGGAGACACTCTTGTAATGGTGGTAGTAGCCAGGAGACACAGTTGTAATGGTGGTAGTAGTCAGGAGACACAGTTGTAATGGTGGTAGTAGTCAGGAGACACAGTTGTAATGATGGTAGTAGCCAGGAGACGCACTTGTAATGGTGGTAGTAATCAGGAGACACAGTTGTAATGGTGGTAGTAGCCAGGAGACGCACTTGTAATGGTGGTAGTAGCCAGGAGACGCACTTGTAATGGTGGTAGTAGCCAGGAGACGCACTTGTAATGATGGTAGTAGTCAGGAGACACAGTTGTAATGGTGGTAGTAGCCAGGAGACGCACTTGTAATGGTGGTAGTAGCCAGGAGACGCACTTGTAATGATGGTAGTAGCGAGGAGACACTTGTAATGGTGGAAATGGCCAGGAGACACTCTTGTAATGGTGGTAGTAGCCAGGAGACGCACTTGTAATGGTGGTAGTAGTCAGGAGACACACTTGTAATGATGGTAGTATTCAGGAGACGCACTTGTAATGGTAGAAGTGGCCAGAACAAGAGACACACTAATATTGTGGTAATAATAGCAGTAGTCGTAGTAGTGGTGGTAGTAGTCACTGAATGCCACATAGATATACTGCTTAACTAACTCAACACAGCGAGGGTGGCTACTTTTGTATTGGGATATATAATTTTAAGGTAATAAAATGGCGGCGAAGGTGTGGCTTTTGAGGGAGTCTGGAGGCCACGTAAGGAAAAAAAAAGAAGGTAATAATGGTGGTGGTGGTAGGAGGTAATAAAATGGTGGCGAAGGTGTGGCTACGAGGGAAGTTGAAGGCCACTGTTTGTTAATTGAAAAGTAGTATGAGAGCAACGATCGGCCATCTTCCTGGTCCAGTAACACTCCTTCACACACAAGAGCCGAACTGGCATACAGTAGGTGGTGTCGGTGGGTCTTACTGTACCACTGGCGCGTCTTATCCTTGTGGTGGTGTGATGATTTAGTCTTTAGTCGAGTGTGTAGTGGTGGAGGCTGTAATGGTTTATTTAAACAGCTCTCTCTCTCTCTCTCTCTCTCTCTCTCTCTCTCTCTCTCTCTCTCTCTCTCTCTCTCTCTCTCTCTCTCTCTCTCTCTGTAACTCCGCTCACTTCACTTATGTCGGCCTGTAGTTACACCCACTTATGTCGGCCTGTAACTCCACCCACTCGTGTTACCTGTAACTCCACCCACTCGTGTTACCTGTAACTCCACCCACTCGTGTTAGCCTGTAGCTCCACCCACTCGTGTTGGCCTGTAGCTCCACCCACTCGTGTTAGCCTGTAGCTCCACCCACTCGTGTCGGCCTGTAGCTCCACCCACTCGTGTTACCTGTAACTCCACCCACTCGTGTTACCTGTAGCTCCACCCACTCGTGTTACCTGTAGCTCCACCCACTCGTGTTACCTGTAGCTCCACCCACTCGTGTTACCTGTAGCTCCACCCACTCGTGTTACCTGTAGCTCCACCCACTCGTGTTACCTGTAGCTCCACCCACTCGTCGAGGTTGTGTTTTAACTCTGGGAAGAAGACACTTGTGTTTTGTTTCTAGTAGAGGTGAAGTAGATCAAGAGGCGGAGGGTGAACAGCGCTGATGGAGGAGGAGGAGGAAATGTAGTCAGAATAAGAAGAGGAAATAGTGTCAATAGGAAGAGGGAGGAGATGAAATAATGTTGGAGGAGGAGAAATTGGAGGAGGAAGAGGAAGATGCGTCAGAACAATAGTAGTAGTGGGAGGAAGAGGTGTTACACAGGAGGAAGGAAGGAGGCATGGTAAGGATGTATTGGACAGTTAACTATGTAATTTATCTGGGTTGTGTAATGGAAGGGGAAAAGTGTTGAAGACTAATGCAATGCTTATTTATTTTATTTATTTATTTATTTATTTATTTATTTACTCATTCATTCATTCATTCATTTATTTATTTACTTATTTATTAGTGGTACTTGGTGGTAGTTAAGAGGGGGAGGTACTTTACTTATCAAGGATGGATGGGATTCTGGGGAAGGAAGAGGAGTGGGAGGGGAGGGTATGGGTGAGGGTGGGGAGGGAAGGAATGGGTGTGGGGGGGGAGGGAAGGTATGGGGTGTGGGGGGGGGAGGGAAGGTATGGGGTGAGGAAGATGAAGAGTGGGAGGGAAGGGATGGGGTGTGGGGGGGAGGGGAAGGTATGGGGTGAGGAAGATGAAGAGTGGGAGGGAAGGGATGGGGTGTGGGGGGAGGGAAGGTATGGGGTGTGGGGGGAGGGAAGGTATGGGGTGAGGAAGATGAAGAGTGGGAGGGAAGGGATGGGGTGGGGGGGGGGGAGGGAAGGTATGGGGTGTGGGCGGGAGGGAAGGTATGGGGTGTGGGGGGGGAGGGAAGGTATTGGGTGTGGGGGGGAGGGAAGGTATGGGGTGAGGAGATGAAGAGTGGGAGGAAGGGATGGGGTGTGGGGGGGAGGGAAGGTATGGGGTGTGGGGGGGAGGGAAGGTATGGGGTGTGGGGGGGGAGGGAAGGTATGGGGTGGGAAGATGGTGGGAGGGAAGGGATGGGGTGTGGGGGGAGGGAAGGTATGGGGTGTGGGGGGAGGGAAGGTATGGGGTGTGGGGGGGAGGGAGGTATGGGGTGAGGAAGATGAAGAGTGGGAGGGAAGGGATGGGGTGTGGGGGGGAGGGAAGGTATGGGGTGTGGGGGGGAGGGAAGGTATGGGGTGTGGGGGGGAGGGAAGGTATGGGGTGTGGGGGGGGAGGGAAGGTATGGGGTGTGGGGGGGGAGGGAAGGTATGGGGTGTGGGGGGGAGGGAAGGTATGGGGTGAGGAAGATGAAGAGTGGGAGGGAAGGTATGGGGTGTGGGGGGGAGGGAAGGTATGGGGTGTGGGGGGGAGGGAGGGTATGGGGTGTGGGGGGAGGGAAGGTATGGGGTGAGGGGGGGGGCGGGAAGCTATGGGGTGAGGAAGATGGGGGAGGGAAGGTATGGGGTGTGGGGGGAGGGAAGGTATGGGGTGTGGGGGGGGAGGGAAGGTATGGGGTGAGGAAGATGAAGAGTGGGAGGGAAGGTATGGGGTGTGGGGGGAGGGAAGGTATGGGGTGTGGGGGGGAGGGAAGGGATGGGGTGTGGGGGGGAGGGAAGGTATGGGGTGAGGAAGATGAAGAGTGGGAGGGAAGGTATGGGGTGTGGGGGGGGGAAGGTATGGGGTGTGGGGGGAGGAAGGTATGGGGTGTGGGGGGGAGGGAAGGTATGGGGTGAGGAAGATGAAGAGTGGGAGGGAAGGTATGGGGTGTGGGGGGGAGGGAAGGTATGGGGTGTGGGGGGGAGGGAAGGTATGGGGTGTGGGGGGGAGGGAAGGTATGGGGTGAGGAAGATGAAGAGTGGAGGGAAGGTATGGGGTGTGGGGGGGAGGGAGGGTATGGGGTGTGGGGGGGAGGGAAGGTATGGGGTGTGGGGGGGAGGGAAGGTATGGGGTGAGGAGATGAAGAGTGGGAGGGAAGGTATGGGGTGTGGGGGGGAGGGAAGGTATGGGGTGTGGGGGGGAGGGAAGGTATGGGGTGAGGTGAAGAGTGGGAGGGAAGGTATGGGGTGTGGGGGGGAGGGAAGGTATGGGGTGTGGGGGGGAGGGAAGGTATGGGGTGTGGGGGGGGAGGGAAGGTATGGGGTGAGGAGATGAGAGTGGGAGGGAAGGTATGGGGTGTGGGGGGAGGGAAGGTATGGGGTGTGGGGGGAGGGAAGGTATGGGGTGTGGGGGGGAGGGAAGGTATGGGGTGGGAGGAAGAGTGGGAGGGAAGGTATGGGGTGTGGGGGGAGGGAAGGTATGGGGTGTGGGGGGGAGGGAAGGTATGGGGTGTGGGGGGGGGAAGGTATGGAGTGTGGGGGGGAGGGAAGGTATGGGGTGTGGGGGGGAGGGAAGGTATGGGGTGTGGGGGGAGGGAAGGTATGGGGTGTGGGGGAAGGGAAGGTATGGGGTGTGGGGGGGAGGGAAGGTATGGGGTGTGGGGGGGGAAGGTATGGGGTGTGGGGGGGAGGGAAGGTATGGGGTGAGGAAGATGAAGAGTGGGAGGGAAGGTATGGGGTGTGGGGGGGAGGGAAGGTATGGGGTGTGGGGGGGAGGGAAGGTATGGGGTGTGGGGGGGGAGGGAAGGTATGGGGTGTGGGGGGGAGGGAAGGTAGGTGTGGGGTGAGGAAGATGGGGTGGGAGGGAAGGTATGGGGTGTGGGGGGGGAGGGAAGGTATGGGGTGTGGGGGGGAAGGTATGGGGTGTGGGGGGGGAGGGAAGGTATGGGGTGTGGGGGGAGGGAAGGTATGGGTGTGGGGGAGGAAGATGAAGAGTGGGAGGGAAGGGATGGGGTGTGGGGGGGGAAGGTATGGGGTGTGGGGGGAGGGAAGGTATGGGGTGTGGGGGGGAGGGAAGGTATGGGGTGTGGGGGGGAGGGAAGGTATGGGGTGTGGGGGGGAGGGAAGGTATGGGGTGTGGGGGGGAGGGAAGGTATGGGGTGTGGGGTGAGGAAGATGAAGAGTGGGAGGGAAGGGATGGGGTGTGGGGGGGGAAGGTATGGTGTGTGGGGGGGAGGGAAGGTATGGGGTGTGGGGGGAGGGAAGGTATGGGGTGTGGGGGGAGGGAAGGTATGGGGTGTGGGGGGGGAAGGTATGGGGTGTGGGGGGAGTGAAGGTTTGGGGTGTGGGGGGGAGGGAAGGTATGGGGTGTGGGGGGGAAGGTATGGGGTGTGGGGGGGGGAGGGAAGGTATGGGGTGAGGAAGATGAAGAGTGGGAGGGAAGGGATGGGGTGTGGGGGGGAAGGTATGGGGTGTGGGGGGGCGGGGGAGGGATGCCGTGGAGAAAATGAGGAGTGGGAGGGGAGGGGAGGGGAGGGGTGAGCACGTCGAGGCACACATTAGATTGTTGCTAAACGGGAGGTGGTCGTAGCGCAGTAAACTTTTTTCATATGGACAACTTTTACAGGTCTATCTATCTATCTATCTATCTATCCAATATCTGTCTCTATCTATCTATCCAAATTATTGACCTCTTGCCTCGTTAATGGTATTATTGACTTGTCCTTGTCACCTCACACGACCAACCCACAGGACCCCCCCCCCCCCTTGCAGTCTGTTCATCTGTCTCATAGTATTTGATTCCTTATCTTCATGTAATATTCTGGGGGGGGGGGCGGCTTTGTGGTGGTGTGGCTGTGTAGTGATGTGGCTATCTGGTGGTGTGACTGTGTGGTTTGTGGCTATGTGGTGGTGTGGTTTTGTGGTGGTGTGGCTTTGTGTTGATGTGGCTTTGTGATGGTGTGGCTTTGTGGTGATGTGACTGTGTAGCGATGTGACTGTGTAGCGATGTGGCTATGTGGTGGTGTGGCTGTGTAGTGATGTGGCTATGTGGTGGTGTGGCTATGTGGTTATGTGACTGTGTGGTGGTGTGGCTCTTTGTCAGCAGGGTGGTTCCTGCTGTTGCTGGCAAGACAGTATTGAACGCTCTTCTACATAACACACTACACCTGTTGTTGCAGGGAGCCTGTCCCCCTCCCCCTACTCTCTCTCTCTCTCTCTCTCTCTCTCTCTCTCTCTCTCTCTCTCTCTCTCTCTCTCTCTCTCTCTCTCTCTCTCATTATGAATACGGTTTTCCGTCTTCCAATCTCTACTATACTCCTTATTCATCGATGACGTCACTTGTCCATCTCGTTACAAGTTTCCATGACATCAGTGGTCCGCAGGTGTTACAAGATGGGGTGACGTCATTGTCTGCTGATGTCACCTATTTGTGTTGGTGATGTCACATGTTCGGGTGATGTTCCTTTTCTGCGGGCTTAAATCTCAGGAGCAGTGTTGTGTATAATGGTCTTTTTCTTCCCCAGTTCCTTGATTGGCGGATAATACGTCACTACTTTATGACACCAAAGTAAAAATAACGTATATATACGAAATAAAAATACAAATAAAATAATATTAATATTAGAGAAGGTGATAAATGTAAACGCCAATGAACTGATACATAAATAGATGTATAATTTTATATATTTATATATGAATGCACACACACACACACACACACACACACACACACACGTTTTTCCTATTAAAATTTCTACCTAAGGTATTTCAGGTTGTTGTACCTCTATATTTTCTCTCCCGCTGCTGAAATTCTCGTGAAATTGGTCATGTGTGCATGCGGCCAAGTTCTAAACACGATAACTCTTACAGGAAGGAATTACCATGAAACTTGTCGTGTGGATGTAACCGACCCTTAACATCAGATACATTTTAGGTCGTAACACATGTGACGACTATAAATGGCTCATGAACTAAAGAGACCCGTGATGAGGTGTGTGTGTGTGTGTGTGTGTGTGTGTGCGTGCGTGTGTGTGTGTGTGTGTGTGTGTGTGTGTGTGCGTGCGTGCGTGTGTGTGTGTGTGTTTCCAGAAAAAGTCATGATATATGTGTAATACCATGTGTAAGTTATTATTATTATTATTATTATTATTATTATTATTATTGACACGACCAAATGAAAGAGGGACAGTTTTATCCCCAGAGTTTTATATACGTTAACTTACTGACTGATAGACTTACACACAGAGAGAGCCTGATAACGAGACTCTCTCTCTCTCTCTCTCTCTCTCTCTCTCTCTCTCTCTCTCTCTCTCTCTCTCTCCGGGACTGGGAATAATAAAGATGGCGGTTCACTTACAGCAAATAAATCCTCTGATAAATGTGGTAGATTGACAGGTAATAAGGACGTGTCTTCCGATATGCAAAAGCGATTGGAACTCACTGGAATCTAATAATGTGTCCTCTTTCCATCTCCCCTCTCCCCTACCCCTCTCCCTCTCCCCTCTCTCTCTCGTTCCTCTCCCTCCCTCCCCCTCTCCCCTCTACCTCTCTCCCCTACCCCTCTCCCCTCTCTCTCCCGTTCCTCTCCCTCCCTCCCCCTCTCCCCTACCCCTCTCTCTCCCGTTCCTCCCCCTCCCCCCTCCTCTTCCCTCTCCCTTCCCTCCAAAAATCTTCCCTCCCTCACGTGTCTCTTCATTGCGCCCTAGGTCCATGTGTTAAAGCTTCAGGCATTAGGATGATTTTGTGCGTGTGGAAGTATTTATACCAAGAAATTTGTGGTAGTGACAAGAAAGACCCATTTAGTTAGTCGATTGGTG
This sequence comes from Homarus gammarus, assembly GCA_958450375.1. Lineage (NCBI taxonomy): Eukaryota > Metazoa > Arthropoda > Malacostraca > Decapoda > Nephropidae > Homarus > Homarus gammarus. Next base: position 471,974 of record CAUDMG010002538.1, read on the forward strand.
GGGTGGGGTGGGGTGGCGTGGGGTGGGGTGAGGTGGAGGGGTGGAGTGAGGTGGGGTGGGGTGTAGTGGAGGGGTGGAGTGAGGTGGGGTGGCGTGGCGTGGCGTGGCCTGGCGTGGGGTGGGGTGGGGTGAGGTGGAGGGGTGGAGTGGGGTGAAGTGGAGGGGTGGAGTGAGGTGAGGTGGGGTGGCGTGGCCTGGCGTGGGGTGGGGTGAGGTGGAGGGGTGGAGTGAGGTGGGGTGAGGTGAGGTGGAGTGGGGTGGGGAGGGGTGGGGTGAGGTGGAGTGGGGTGGGACTTAAAATCTGGCCTTTCAGTGTATATTGGAGCCAAAATTATTACCGGGTGTTAAATATTTGGAATGTCCTGTTTACGGTTATTTAATCAATTGAACGACTTTGTTATTATTTTATTTATATTTGATTATAGATGAGTTAACCATTTTTCAACTATTTTTTTTTAGAATTGATTTGGTTAGGTTAGGTTAGGTTAGGTTAGGTTATTTCCTCCATCTTATTTTTAGTGTGTGCTTTTTCGAATAATGCTCAGTTAATTGTCCAGTTTCAGCTTAGGTTAGGTTATGAGTTAGAAAAAAGGATATGTTAGTCATGTTCACCATCGTTCTAAAGTATTGTTCTGTCTTCTCTCCCACAGGTGAGGTTACAGAGGAGACACTTACTCGTGACACAGGTATGTGGCAGACGAGTAGGCGGCTACTGGGATCAAGTGCCATAGTGGACCCCCTCCCCCTTCTTCAGTGCCACGTAACGCCATCCGGTAGGGGGGGGGGGGTGACACTAGGGACACATTCCACGGATGATTATAAAATGAAGTGAAAATTAATATAAAGTTATATAGGAATAATTTTAAGAGTAAACGTTGCAAAAATATAAAGACCATTGCCGTGTATCGTTAGTGGTCATTATCTTGTCGAGGACTCATAAGAACATAAGAATGGAGGAAACTGCAGCGGGCCTATTGGCCCATACTGGGCAGTCCCGTTTACACCCAACCCCTATTGCTCATACAGTATAAGCATCCAACCTGTGTTTGAAGCTATTCCGCGAATTCGAGTTAATGATGATATTTGGTAACTTCTTCCATTCATCCACTACTCTGTTTCCAAACCAGTGTTTACCTATTTCAAGCCTAAATCTAAATTTGTCTAATTTAAAACCATTGTTACGAGTTCGCTCCTGGTTGGATAGTTTGAGTACCTTTGTAATGTCCCCTTTGTTTAGCCCTGACTTCCACTTATACACCTCTATCAGGTCGCCCCTCGCTCTACGTCTCTCGAGGGAGTGCAAATTAAGATGCTTTAACCTGTCTCTATACTCAAGGTTCCTAATGCCCGGGATTAGTCTTGTCATTCTCCTCTGAATTCTTTCCAATGATTCTATATCCATTGTGTAATACGGTGACCAGAACTGAACTGCGTAATCCAGGTGTGGTCTCACAAGCGCAAGATACAGTTTTAGGATGACCTCACTAGTCTTGTAACTAACACTCCTTTGTATGAACCCAAGTACTTTATTAGCCTTGTTACGAGCAAAAACACATTGTTTACTTGGCTTAAGGTTCCTACTTATCATTACTCCTAAATCTCTCTCGCAGTCGGATTTCTCTATGGCATCGTTGTTCATCTGGTATCTGGCTTCCCTGTTTACATCTCCTATACTGAGTACTTTACATTTGTCCACGTTGAATTTCATCTGCCATTTTTGAGACCATTCGAAAAATTTGTTTAGATCTTCCTGTAGTTTTGCGGAGTCCTCGTCAGATTTAATAACACGTCCTATTTTAGTGTTATCAGCAAATTTACTTATGTTGCTGTCTATGCCGATATCAATGTCGTTTATGTATATAATAAATAATAATGGTCCAAGTACTGAGCCTTGGGGAACTCCACTTGTGACGTTGCTCCAATGGGACTTAGTGCCGTTAATGCTCACTCGCTGTTTCCTGTCCTGTAACCACGCCCTAATCCATTTAAGGATGTTACCTTTGATGCCATGCGCTTCTACCTTTCTAATTAGTCTTTCGTGGGGGACTCTGTCGAAGGCTTTGCTAAAGTCGAGATATACCACTTTATAATTGTGCCCCTCGTCCACCGATTCGAAAACTGATGAAAAGAATGTTAATAGATTAGTTAGACAAGAACGTCCACTTGTGAAGCCATGCTGGGAATCATTGATCAATCGGTGCTTCTCCAGGTGATTTCGAATAGAGTTTGAAATGATTGCTTCCAGTAATTTGCCTACTATTGATATTAGACTGATTGGGCGGTAGTTAGAGGATAGTGATCTATCCCCCTTCTTGAAAATCGGTATTATATTCGCTATCCTCCAGGATTCTGGTACTACACCTGTTTTTAAGGACATGTTAAACAACTTTGCTAAGGGCATACTAAGCTCTTCCTTACATTCCTTTAATACTCTGGCAAATATCTCATCGGGACCAGGTGACTTATTAGGCTTTAGTTTGTCTATTTGCTTACTAACATCGTTACTAGTCACTACTATCTCACTTAATTTGTTTTCTTCACTATCTCTGAATAGAGTCGGTGCCTCGGTTATCATGTTTAAATTTTCGGTGGTGAAAACTGTTGAAAAATATTTATTCAGATTATTGCTCATTTCTCCGTCGTTATCAGTTAGCTCGCCGGTATCTGACCGTTACCTAGCCGTAGAATCACACCATTAAACACATCGACTTCTGGTACTTTTTTTTTTGTGGAGCTGCAGGAAACACCAAACGAAGCTGTTCACTATGACAACAACACCAGACACACGTAGTTAACCACGTACTGTGACACCCTTGGCGATACTTTAAACGTGTCAGCCTCTGTGCCAGTTGTGTGATGCCTGGCAGTGTTGGTTTATATAATATTCCCAACACTAAAAGATCAACCACCGATTACTTAAAATAAACTTTGGGTACTTGGATACTGGCAGGAAACACGGCCAAACCTGGGAGGTAGGGCGTGGGGGGATCAGAGCTTGGGGGTGGGGAGATTATGGGTGTGGGTGGGGAGGGTGGGGGGATCAGAGCTTGAGGGTGGGGAGATTATGGGTGTGGGTGGGGAGGGTGGGGGGATCAGAGCTGGCAAACGTTCACCCGTCATATATTAGTTCCATTATTTTTAACGTTTTTCTGATCATGGAGCTTCTCACATTATTGATTATCTGTCAGTGAATCTTTTATTCGAATACAACTCAGTGAATATATCTGCAAAACTTTTGGTAAAATTCACTTGGTAAGCATGAACGCTGATAATGAGTTTGTAGAGGCTGTTAGCTCTGTATGTAGTGTAGTGTAGTATAGATGTGTGTGTGTGTGTGTGTGTGTGTGTGTCACGCCATGTCTGAGTCATGAGGTTTTCAGGGTCATTGGAGAAGGCCAGAGCACTTAGTATATCCAGGTCACGAAAGTTGTATATCCAGGTCACGTCATGTTGTCAGGTAGACGTGAGAACCTGTAGGGTGAGGGAGGAAGATACCGAATGTGGGCTTGGGTTAGGGAGGGATAAGAAAGGGGGGAGGACAGACAGGGGTGATAAAAAGGAGGGAATGGTGGGTGTTAGGCCCGGACATCACAAGGTAACATCCCTTGGTCTTCGCACACAATGTAAACAGTTTATTGTCATGCCATTCGAAAGAGGGAGAATGGACGTGAAGAAATGTACAGAGTTGGAGGTGAGGGGATAGTTGGAGGCGGAGGGAATGTACAGTGTTGGAGGTGGAGGGAGATGTGCAGTGTTGAAGGTGGTGAGAGGTTGACCAGTGCTGATTGTCAGGTGGTGGGGGGAGGGTCCAACATTTCAGGTAGCATGACGCGGGAGAGAGGTAAGTGTAGGAATGGAGAGAAGTGTCTCCAGGAAGGTAGTTGTGGGGGGAGGGAGGGAGGGTTGGTGCTTGTTAGGAAGGTGTCATACTCTTTCCAAGAAGGACAGAAAAGGTGCTCAGCTCAGGAGAGACATATTCTCCGAAGAACACAGTGCTTAGGGGAACAGGTGCTCAATGGGAACAGGTATTCAATGAAACAGGTGCTCAAAAGAATCATGTGTTAAGGACAGCTGATACAAAAAGAAACAAATATTGGGGCGTAACATCCTTTATGAAGGACGAAATATCGAATGCGAGGAATGGAATTAACGTCACGAAAGATGGAGAGAGGAACAATCGGGGAAGAATAATAAATAAAAAAAAGGGAAGGGGATTATACACGAAAACATGTTAGTAATAAATAAAAGTCCGAAAAAAAGACCAATGTAAGATGTTTTTCCTGGAACTCCTCGAGGTATGTAGAGCTCTTGGTGAACTATTTTCAAGAATTATGAATAAAAAGTTTGCTGATTGAATTGAACGAAGGCTTCCTACCGCAAGCTTTAATCGGACGAAAGGCTTCCCTACCGTAAACTTTAATTGGACGAAAGGTTTCAAACCGTAAACTTTATTGGACGGAAGGTTTCATACCGTAAATTTTATTGGACGAAAGGTTTCACACCGTAAATTTTATTGGACGAAAGGTTTCTCACCGTAAAATTTAATTGGACGAAAGGTTTCTCACCATAAACTTTAATTGGACGAAAGGTTTCAAACCGTAAACTTTATTGGACGAAAGGTTTCAAACCGTAAACTTTATTGGACGAAAGGTCTCAAACCGTAAATTTTATTGGACGAAAGGCTTCTCACCATAAACTTTAATTGGACGAAAGGTTTTAAACCGTAACTTTATTGGACGAAAACCTTCACTCCTTAAACTTTATTGGATGAAAGGTTCCCACTATAAACTCTAATAACGGGAGTGTTGTGGAAATGTCCGAGTGACTATCTTAGTGAGTCTCTTGAGAACTGCACAAGTGGGATACTTAAGAGAGACGTCCTGTGGATTCCTTAGTGACCATTAAACTCAGGGGTAAGTGTTGTGACTTGTGAGGGAGTTTCTGATCATGGAAGCACTTGGGTGTTGCAGTTAGTGTTGGTTCGGTATTAACTATTATGAAAATAGCAGACTTATATATATATATATATATATATATATATAATATATATATATATAATATATATATATATATATATATATATATATATATATAACTACTGTGAAAAGAACTTGCTATGGTGGATTTCACTATGAGAATTTACTGCCGAAATTCTTCTGGTTTGGATCTTCACGGACTCGCAGAGAAAACAGCGTGAATGGTGTCCTGTGTGTGTGCTGGGAGCTAGTGGTAGGAACATGTTAAAACAAGTAATTCACGAATATTAGACCAAAAAAGGGTGTTAGATGAAGGTAGTATGATTAGCAGGATGAGTGTTCCAGGTAGTGTTGCGGTGTGTGGTGGAGGTGTTCTGGGAAGGCGTGGTCTGGCTGTCAGCTAGGTATGGGAGTGAGAGCCAGGTGACAGACGGCTCGATAACTCTACTCTTCACCTTACTGTTGTGTACCTCACGACTTCCGGGAATTTTTTTATTATTATTAATAGTGGATGGACTTTTTTTTTCATTACTTCGTTTTAGATGTACACCAAATTTACCTTTGTGTGTCTTAAGGTCACACGTGAAGGTCAACGATGAATTATTGTAACGGTTGTGACGTATTTAATTGTTCTGTTCTATATACAGTATATTTCATTTGTATTATGTACTAATAGCATAGTGTTCATTTTATGGTTTTACTTTTCCCTTATTCGTTTTGACAAGCCAGAAAATAAAAGTTTTCTGAATGTCTGTGATTTCTGTGCATTCAACAGCAGAGTCTTTAATGGAATGCTTTCAAATTGGTTTAATTTAAATATAATTATGATGTCAGTATTTAAATTACATTTGGCCGAAGGTATCGAATTTAGGATTTTTTTTAGGCAATTACATGTCATGTTAATGCTATACTTAATTAGATTTAGCGCAGGTAAGATAGATTCTTCGCTTATGTAGTTATTTATATTGATGTTTATATTATTATCTTATTTTTATACATGATTTAAATATCATAAAAGGGGCGGACTGGCCACTCAAACACCTGGACCATTATAAACGTTGACTGACAAGGATGGGAACTACTAGACGGGAGGGAAAGACTGTCTCCAGTACGTGTTGGGTGTGTGATCTTGAACGGCTGTGTGTCGTTGTTAAGAGGGAGAGAAAAATTATTTGAATAATTGAACTCCAGGAAATACTTTAGTTCTGACACTGTTTGTAAACTTTGTGGCCAACCCGACTCTCACACCCTCTCTCACTACATCCTCACTTGCCCTATGACCTCCTCCTATAGGTACCCAGCCGTTACCAACACCTCTTCCCTCCCAGACCAGATATCCCTCCTCCTAGTCACAGGCCTGGCATTTGACATTATTAGGGACCTGCCACTCTTTGCCATAAACAGATAAAATGTACCGGGAACTTTCCCCCTACACACTCATCATTCTCTCACTTTATGTAACTTAACAGAACCTATGACCCTTCAGGCTTTTACGCCCTTAATGTACGAGTCATAAAGGCAAGTATGAACTTTTCATACTTCCCTGTTGGGCGCTGTAAACGCTTCTGCGCTTCACCTTGCACAGGATGTAAGGGGGTGCCCAATAAACTAGCCCCCTCGGGGGCAAATCTGAATCTTTAGTTCTGAATTACTCATTGGTGTTCAACAAGGACACATTAGTACACGTGTTGATATACTTTGTTGAGACCAGGAGTTATGGTTGTCAGTGTGAAGGAATTTAAGCCATAAAAAATACCTTAAGTAAATGGTATCTCACTGTTAACGACATGGGGAGAGTAATTAAGTTTAAGATATTATAGTGAAGAAGAGAATTACATGCCCAGTGACCTAGGAAATGAAGTGTCGACTGCACAACGGACCAGCACAAGGAACACTTCACTTCTTTTATACCATACTTGAATTTTTCCGAATGTTTGTAAGATACATGTAAACAAATGAATCCCCCCCCCCCCGCCCTCCCCCTCTAGCATGGCCATCACAGACCCTAACCCTGGGCTATCAAGATGGTAATCCCCGTGTGGTTATCGTCGGGATCAGCATCTTGTTAGTGCCAAGATTCGAATCCCGATACAGTACTTACATTTTTCAGAAATAGGTAAAGGTCGTTGGCGGGAAGGGAGGCGCTAGACCTAACAAGAGATGGGTCGAGTCGGTGATTTAGCTTTGAATATCAAGGTCATTGCTGTAGGCAATGACAATAAGGTGAAGTAGCTGTATGACCCGGTGTCAAGGAAGGACCCAAGAAGATCGGACATCTCGCTAACTGCACTGGCGAGCCATTATTCCGGAACACGATCCTCATACCGATGCTCTCTTTCTCTCTCCCCCCTCACACACACACACACACACACACACAAACAGTAACAAAAATAAATGCCTGTTTCCTTCCCTCTCCCAATCTCTTTCCTCTCCTCCTTCCCTCCCCCCCCCCACCCCTTCGCTTACGTGGTCTAGGGCATTAAACACGCCAGCTACGTAATATCATATACTTAGTCACCCAGGGTTTAATAAAGTCAAGGGGTAGAAGGAGAGAGAAGACAAGTGTGTGTGTGTGTGTGTGTGTGTGTGTGTGTGTGTGTTATGCATGAAGAGGATTAGGAGAATGGAAAGGTAAGAGATCAAAGGAGTGGAGATAGAGAGGGAAGAGAGGTAAAGTGAAGGGGAGGAGAGAAGGAAGAAGAGACTTACGCTAGAATGACTGCATACGTAATATCATGTGGCTGAATTGTGCATATTTGGCTCCTAACTGCGTATGCAGAGGATAGGTAGAAGAGGGGGGGGGGGGGGTTAAGGAGAAAAGGAAAAGGAAAAGAATAAAAGGGTTGGTGAGATGGAGGGAACATAAGAATGGAGGAAACTGCAGCGGGCCTATTGGCCCATACTGGGCAGTCCCGTTTACACCCAACCCCTATTGCTCATATGAGCATCCAACCTATGTTTGAAGCAATTCAGCGTATTCGAGTTAATGATGATATTTGGTAACTTGTTCCATTCATCCACTACTCTGTTTCCAAACCAGTGTTTACCTATTTCAAGCCTAAATCTAAATTTGTCTAATTTAAAACCATTGTTACGAGTTCGCTCCTGGTTGGATAATTTGAGTACCTTTGTAATGTCCCCTTTGTTTAGCCCTGCCTTCCACTTATACACATCTATCAGGTCGCCCCTTGCTCTACGTCTCTCAAGGGAGTGCAAATTAAGATGCTTTAACCTGTCTCTATACTCAAGGTACCTAATGCCCGGGATTAGTCTTGTCATTCTCCTCTGAATTCTTTCCAAGGATTCTATATCCATTCTGTAATACGGTGACCAGAACTGAACTGCGTAATCCAGGTGTGGTCTCACAAGAGCAAGATACAGTTTTAGGATGACCTCGCTAGTCTTGTAACTAACACTCCTTTGTATGAACCCAAGTACTTTATTAGCCTTGTTACGAGCAAAAACACATTGTTTACTTGGCTTAAGGTTCCTACTTATCATTACTCCTAAATCTCTCTCGCAGTCGGATTTCTCAATGGCATCGTTGTTCATCTGGTATCTGGTTTCCCTGTTTACATCTCCTATACTGAGTACTTTACATTTGTCGACGTTGAATTTCATCTGCCATTTTTCAGACCATTCGAAAAATTTGTTTAGATCTTCCTGTAGTTTTGCCGAGTCCTCGTCAGATTTGATAACACGTCCTATTTTAGTGTCATCAGCAAATTTACTTATGTTGCTGTCTATGCCGATATCTATGTCGTTTATGTATATAATAAATAATAATGGTCCAAGTACTGAGCCTTGGGGAACTCCACTTGTGACGTTGCTCCAATGGGACTTAGTGCCGTTAATGCTCACTCTCTGTTTCCTGTCCTGTAACCACGCCCTAATCCATTTAAGGATGTCACCTTTGGTGCCATGAGCTTCTACCTTTCTAATTAGTCTTTCGTGGGGTACTCTGTCGAAGGCTTTGCTAAAGTCGAGATATACCACATCATAATTGTGCCCCTCGTCCACTGATTCGAAAACTGATGAAAAGAATGTTAATAGATTAGTTAGGCAAGAACGTCCGCTTGTGAAGCCATGCTGGGAATCATTGATCAATCGGTGCTTCTCCAGGTGATTTCGAATAGAGTTTGCAATGATTGCTTCCAGTAATTTGCCTACTATTGATGTTAGACTGATTGGGCGGTAGTTAGAGGATAGTGATCTATCCCCCTTCTTGAAGATCGGTATTACATTCGCTATCGTCCAGGATTCTGGTACTACACCTGTTTTTAAGGACATGTTAAACAACTTTGCTAAGGGCATACTAAGCTCTTCCTTACATTCCTTTAATACTCTGGCAAATATCTCATCGGGACCAGGTGACTTATTAGGCTTTAGTTTGTCTATTTGCTTACTAACATCGTTACTAGTCACTACTATCTCACTTAATTTGTTTTCTTCACTATCTCTGAATAGAGTCGGTGCCTCGGGTATCATGTTTAAATTTTCGCTGGTGAAAACTGTTGAAAAATATTTATTCAAATTATTGCTCATTTCTCCGTCGTTATCAGTGAGCTCGCCGGAGTCTGACCGTATTGGTCCAATCTTTTCTCGTGTTTTAGTTTGATGCATTTGGTAGAATCCTTTGGGGTTTGTCTTTGCCTCCCTTGCTATCCTTACCTTATTATTCCTCTTTGCTTTCCTTATCTCGGTTATAACCCTACTCGCCAATACCCTATAATAGTCCCGGAGGTGAATTTCGCCACGATTTATCCTTCTACCTATAGACTTCCTTTGGCCAATGATGTTCTTTAAATAATTATTTATCCATTTAGGGTCATTGTTGTTTGATCTGAGTTTTTTGTATGGTATGTTCTGCCTTTGTGCATTAAGTAACTCACTATTTAAATTGTCGTGGAACTCGGCAATCTCAGATCTCGCTATCAGGTCGGTGTCATCTGTCATCTCTCAGCTGCCTCTTTAAACTGTCAAAGTTTGCCCTTCTGAAATCTGGTACTTTAGTGGAATTTTCCTTACGTCTGCCCTGAAAATCTAACTGGAATCGAATTTCTTTGTGATTGCTGTTTGCAAGTTCGTTCCCTACCTCGACATTGCTAATGAGGTTTTCTCTGTTCGACAGAACTAAATCCAGTATATTATTACCCCGTGTGGATTCGGTTATATGTTGACTTAGGAAACAGTCCTGGATCGTCTCGAGAAAATCCTCTGATTCTGAGTTACCCGTAAGGTCAGTCCAATCTATTTGGCCAAGGTTAAAGTCGCCTACTATACAGACTTTGTTGTGTATGGAAGCCCTGCGCATTTCATCCCAAATAAGTCGCTCATTGACGCTATCAAGATTGGGGGGTCTATATATTACTCCTGTGATTAATTTTTCCCGACCGTCGCTTAATTCTATCCAAATTGTTTCTGTATTCCTCTCAGTTTTTATTTCCTTATTTATTTCACACTTCAGATTATCCCTAACATAGATTGCTACTCCTCCTCCTTTCCTGGTCTGCCTATCGGTATGGAACAGTTTGTAACCCGCAATTTGGTATTCGACTGGTAATTCACGTGTTTCTAGGTTGATCCATGTTTCAGTGAATGCAATTATATCGATTTTTTCGGTACATACCAAGGCCCTAATATCATCCATTTTGTTTCTCATACTTCTACTGTTCGCGTAGTATACATTTAAGTTAGTCGTGTTCTGAGTCCTCCCCTTACCTCGATTGGTTTTAAACTCCCTGTCTAATTTAGTTTTGTCATCATTCCTAACACTATTTCTCTGTAATCTTTCGCCTTGTCGTCTAGGAGGGAGGGGTGGTAAGATGTAGGTTTGTCAGAGGGAAGGGTGAGGTGGAGGGGAGGAAAGAGAGACACCCACGAGAGAAGGGAAAGGGTAAAGAAAGAAATAGGCTTTGTGAGAAGGAGAAATATGGAAGGAATTGCAGTTGGATGGCATAGTGGAGGCGGTAGGATGGAGAAGTGTTAATTGGAGGAAAGAAAGGGGGAGTGAGAGATGAGAGAGGTATAATGAGACAAAACTCACCAGAAGAAGATATTACATATATAGGAATATTTATAGTAGAAGGAATGTAAAGAGAGAAAGGTTCGGTAGTGTGGCCGGTTAGTTATTTACACTGTTAATACACTTACTTTATCTCTTATGTCAATACACATATATTACGTATCACGTAGCACGTTCTTAAGGGACAACTTGTTAAACACCACTTCAATACAACTATTTATTAATTCACTCAATGACACGGACACATCAATATCAATATTATATTGGAGTTCTTAGCACATTATTTTTACGTTACTCGCCACTGACTCAGACACAACATGAAAGGAATACACTTCCCACAGTAGGTAACTCACCCTAGGGATAGTTCTGACAAGACTCACATGTAACCTGGCGTAGGCCCAGTGGGTGCTGGCTGGGCTGCCTCCTGTGGGAGACTCTGCTTAGCTGGTGACGCCGGGGATCTGGTCGGATAGTCCCCCTCCCGACCTGGGGAGGGGACGAGCGTGACTCTGTGCGAGTGAACAGAATGACGACCCGGACGGGAGAGAGATGACAGTAACCAGACTGAGAATCAGAATAATCTGAATGAGGGCGTGGACGGGATTGCAGCGCCTTTATATGTGGCCTCAACAGCTGGCGTTTGACCTCTGTCAATTAACACTAAACTGGTTAGATCTGGACAGCTGTGTTCAGGTGTGTCTTGGAGGTGTGGTTGTAGGTCAAGTCACCTGCTACCTCAAGTAATTAGCGGGCGATTTCAGGTCCCTTGGGTCTTGACCCAGCCCAGGGTGTGTCAACCTGGTATGTGGTGGTACACTAGGTCTGTACTCACTCACTGTTATATGTGCTGTCATTCTCTGGGCTGTAAGCTATAGTCTGACAATCGATCATTACAGAGGAGAGTAAGATGGGACAGGGGGAGGAGGCGGAGAAGGGGGTGCTGAAGGGGATGTGATGGGATTGGACTAGAGTAGATGGGGAGGGGAGTTCAGTGCTCTGTGAGGAATGTTGATAATGTGTTTTGGCAGCGGGGAGACGCACTACCACCACCACCACCACCAGCAAGAGGCCACGGACACCATACCTTCACACTCTACATTACCCCTCCTCCATCTCCCACCCCCTCCATCTCCCACCCCCTCCATCTCCCACCCCCTCCATCTCTCACCCTCTCCGTCTCCCACCCCCTCCATCTCCCACCCCCCTCCATCTCCCACCCCCCTCCATCTTCCACCCTCTCCATCTCCCACCCTCTCCATCTCCCACCCCCTCCATCTCCCACCCCCTCCATCTCTCACCCCCTCCATCTCTCACCCTCTCCATTTCCCACCCCCTCCATTTCCCACCCCCTCCATTTCCCACCCCCTCCATTTCCCACCCCCTCCATCTCCCAACTGACGAAAAATCAAGCGAGTGGAAAATTGTGAGTAGTGGGAAGACAAAGCTTTTGGTGAAGAAGCACACCAAGGATACGACAACAACGACAACAACAGCTAAGTGTACCAACCCGTTCAGTCCCTTGATAGACGAATTGGACGTTAGTACAGACAGGGATGACAAGGAAGGTATAAAAACTTTAATTGTTGGTGACTCACAGGTAAGGTACATGGACAGGGCCTTTTGTGGTAAAAACAAAAATAGGATGAGGGTGTGTATGCCAGGAGCTGGGGTGGGGGATATAATTGACAGGATGGACAATATCTTGTCTGGTAATGGGAACAAACCCATTATCTGCCTCAGTGCAGGAGGCAATGATATTGGCCGGTGTAGGAGCGAGGAGCTTCTTGATAAGTTCAAGGCAGCCATAGATCGTATTAGGACTAAGGGAGGGATCCCTATCATATGCGGTGTCCTGCCTAGAAGGAGAGTTGGCAGTGAATGGTTGTCAAGGGCGGTTGGTGTTAACGACCGTCTTGACAGATATTGCAAGTCAATACCAGTCCCATTCATTGACAACTGGGACAACTTCTATGGCAGAAGGGACCTTTATGCTAGGGATGGGGTGCACCTGTCTAGGGATGGAGTAGCAACCCTGGCTGGGGCTCTAGAGGGGGCAGTTCAAAAGATATCGAAGTCTTTAAACTGCTAAGAGAACATAGGGGCACGGGGGTGGAGGAGACTGCAGTGGGAGCGGGTAAACAAGGCGAAAGATTACAGGGAAATAGTGTTAGGAATGATGACATAACTAAATTAGACAGGGAGTTTAAAACTAAACGCGGTAAGGGAAGGACTCAGAACACGACTAACTTAAATGTATATTACGCGAACAGTAGAAGTATGAGAAACAAAATGGATGATATTAGGGCCTTGGTATGTGCAGAAGAAATCGATATAATTGCATTCACTGAAACATGGATCAACCTAGACACACGTGAATTACCAGTCGAATACCAAATTGCGGGTTACAAACTGTTCCATACCGATAGGCAGACCAGGAAAGGAGGCGGAGTAGCAATCTATGTTAGGGATAATCTGAAGTGTGAAATAAATAAGGAAATAAAAACTGAGAGGAATACAGAAACAATTTGGATAGAATTAAGCGACGGTCGGGAAAAATTAATCACAGGAGTAATATATAGACCCCCCAATCTTGACAGAGTCAATGAGCGACTTATCTGGGATGAAATGCGCAGGGCTTCCATACACAACAAAGTCTGTATAGTAGGCGACTTCAACCTTGGCCAAATAGATTGGACCGACCTTACGGGAAACTCAGAATCAGAGGATTTTCTCGAGACGATCCAGGACTGTTTCCTAAGTCAACATATAACCGAACCCACACGGGGTAATAATATATTGGATTTAGTTTTGTCAAACAGAGAAAACCTCATTAGCAATGTCGAGGTAGGGAACGAACTTGCAAACAGCGATCACAAAGAAATTCGATTCCAGTTAGATCTTCAGGGCAGACGTAAGGAAAATTCCACTAAAGTACCAGATTTCAGAAGGGCAAACTTTGACAGTTTAAAGAGGCAGCTAAGAGAGGGGGTGTCGCGCTTGGCCGTGAACCTGACAGATGACACCGACCTGATAACGAGATCTGAGATTGCCGAGTTCCACGACAATTTAAATAGTGAGTTACTTAATGCACAAAGGCAGAACATACCATACAAAAAACTCAGATCAAACAACAATGACCCTAAATGGATAAATAATTATTTAAAGAACATCATTGGCCAAAGGAAGGCTATAGGTAGAAGGATAAATCGTGGCGAAATTCACCTCCGGGACTATTATAGGGTATTGGCGAGTAGGGTTAAAACCGAGATAAGGAAAGCAAAGAGGAATAATGAGGTAAGGATAGCAAGGGAGGCAAAGACAAACCCCAAAGGATTCTACCAAATGTACCAAACTAAAACACGAGAAAAGATTGGACCAATACGGTCAGACTCCGGCGAGCTCACTGATAACGACGGAGAAATGAGCAATAATTTGAATAAATATTTTTCAACAGTTTTCACCAGCGAAAATTTAAACATGATACCCGAGGCACCGACTCTATTCAGAGATAGTGAAGAAAACAAATTAAGTGAGATAGTAGTGACTAGTAACGATGTTAGTAAGCAAATAGACAAACTAAAGCCTAATAAGTCACCTGGTCCCGATGAGATATTTGCCAGAGTATTAAAGGAATGTAAGGAAGAGCTTAGTATGCCCTTAGCAAAGTTGTTTAACATGTCCTTAAAAACAGGTGTAGTACCAGAATCCTGGAGGATAGCGAATGTAATACCGATCTTCAAGAAGGGGGATAGATCACTATCCTCTAACTACCGCCCAATCAGTCTAACATCAATAGTAGGCAAATTACTGGAAGCAATCATTTCAAACTCTATTCGAAATCACCTGGAGAAGCACAGATTGATCAATGATTCCCAGCATGGCTTCACAAGCGGACGTTCTTGCCTAACTAATCTATTAACATTCTTTTCATCAGTTTTCGAATCAGTGGACGAGGGGCACAATTATGATGTGGTATATCTCGACTTTAGCAAAGCCTTCGACAGAGTACCCCACGAAAGACTAATTAGAAAGGTAGAAGCTCATGGCATCAAAGGTGACATCCTTAAATGGATTAGGGCGTGGTTACAGGACAGGAAACAGCGAGTGAGCATTAACGGCACTAAGTCCCATTGGAGCAACGTCACAAGTGGAGTTCCCCAAGGCTCAGTACTTGGACCATTATTGTTTATTATATACATAAACGACATAGATATCGGCATAGACAGCAACATAAGTAAATTTGCTGATGATACTAAAATAGGACGTGTTATCAAATCTGACGAGGACTCGGCAAAACTACAGGAGGATCTAAACAAATTTTTCGAATGGTCTGAAAAATGGCAGATGAAATTCAACATTGACAAATGTAAAGTACTCAGTATAGGGAATGTAAACAGGGAAACCAGATACCAGATGAACAACGATGCCATAGAGAAATCCGACTGCGAGAGAGATTTAGGAGTAATGATAAGTAGGAACCTTAAGCCAAGTAAACAATGTGTTTTTGCTCGTAACAAGGCTAATAAAGTACTTGGGTTCATACAAAGGAGTGTTAGTTACAAGACTAGCGAGGTCATCCTAAAACTGTATCTTGCTCTTGTGAGACCACACCTGGATTACGCAGTCCAGTTCTGGTCACCGTATTACAGAATGGATATAGAATCCTTGGAAAGAATCCAGAGGAGAATGACAAGACTAATCCCGGGTATCAGGAACCTTGAGTATAGAGACAGGTTAAAGCATCTTAATTTGCACTCCCTTGAGAGACGTAGAGCGAGGGGCGACCTGATAGAGGTGTATAAATGGAAGGCAGGGCTAAACAAAGGGGACATTACAAAGGTACTCAAATTATCCAACCAGGAGCGAACTCGTAACAATGGTTTTAAATTGGACAAATTTAGATTTAGGCGTGAAATAGGTAAACACTGGTTTGGAAACAGAGTAGTGGATGAATGGAACAAGTTACCAAATATCATCATTAACTCGAATACGCTGAATTGCTTCAAACATAGGTTGGATGCTCATATGAGCAATAGGGGTTGGGTGTAAACGGGACTGCCCAGTATGGGCCAATAGGCCCGCTGCAGTTTCCTCCATTCTTATGTTCTTATGTTATCTCCTACCCCCTCCATCTCCCACCCCCTCCATCTCCCACCCCTCCATCTCCCACCCCTCCATCTCCCACCCTCTCCATCTCCCACCACCACCATATCCCACCCCTTCCATCTCCTACCCCCTCCATCTCCCACCCCCTCCATCTCCCACCCCCTCCATCTCCCACCCCTCCATCTCCCACCCCCTCCATCTCCCACCCCCTCCATCTCCCACCCCCTCCATCTCCCACCCCCTCCATCTCCCACCCCCTCCATCTCCCACCCCCTCCATCTCCCACCCCCTCCATCTCTCACCCTCTCCATCTCCCACCCCCTCCATCTCCCACCCCCTCCATCTTTCACCTCCTCCATTTCCCACCCCCTCCATCTCTCACCCTCTCCATCTCCCACCCCCTCCATCTCCCACCCCTCCATCTCCCACCCCCTCCCTTTCCCACCCCCTCCATCTCCCACCCCCTCCATCTCCCACCCCTCCATCTCCCACCCCCTCCATTTGCCACCCCCCTCCATCTCCCACCCCCTCCATCTCCCACCCCCTCCATCTCCCACCCCCTCCATCTCCCACCCCCCACCATCTCCCACCCCCCTCCATCTCCCACCCCCCTCCATCTCCCACCCCCCTCCATCTCCCACCCCCCTCCATCTCCCCCCCCCCTCCATCTCCCACCCCCCTCCATCTCCCACCCCCCTCCATCTCCCACCCCCCTCCATCTCCCACCCCCCTCCATCGGCGCCTCTCGATAATTAGTTGGGTTGGTTAAGAGAGAGATTATCAAGTGTGGGGGTGGAGGGAGGGGAGAGGGGTATGGTAGTTGGTGGAGGGAGGGGAGAGAGTTATGGTAGTTGGTGGAGGGAGGGGAGAGAGTTATGGTAGTTGGTGGAGGGAGGGGAGAGGGGTATGGTAGTTGGTGGAGGGAGGGGAGAGGGGTATGGTAGTTGGTGGAGGGAGGGGAGAGAGTTATGGTAGTTGGTGGAGGGAAGGGAGAGAGGTATGGTAGTTGGTGGAGGGAATGGAGAGAGGTATGGTAGTTGGTGGAGGGAGGGGAGAGAGGTATGGTAGTTGGTGGAGGGAATGGAGAGAGGTATGGTAGTTGGTGGAGGGAGGGGAGAGAGGTATGGTAATTGGTGGAGGGAATGGAGAGAGGTATGGTAGTTGGTGGAGGGAGGGGAGAGAGGTATGGTAGTTGGTGGAAGGAGGGGAGAGAGGTATGGTAGTTGGTGGAGGGAGGGGAGAGAGGTATGGTAGTTGGTGGAGGGAGGGGAGAGAGTTATGGTAGTTGGTGGAGGGAGGGGAGAGAGTTATGGTAGTTGGTGGAGGGAGGGGAGAGGGGTATGGTAGTTGGTGGAGGGAGGGGAGAGAGTTATGGTAGTTGGTGGAGGGAGGGGAGAGGGGTATGGTAGTTGGTGGAGGGAATGGAGAGAGGTATGGTAGTTGGTGGAGGGTGGGGAGAGAGGTATGGTAGTTGGTGGAGGGAGGGGAGAGAGGTATGGTAGTTGGTGAAGGGTGGGGAGAGTGGTATGGTAGTTGGTGGAGGGAAGGGAGAGAGGTATGGTAGTTGGTGGAGGGAGGGGAGAGTGGTATGGTAGTTGGTGGAGGGAGGGGAGAGAGGTATGGTAGTTGGTGGAGGGAGGGGAGAGAGTTATGGTAGTTGGTGGAGGGAGGGGAGAGAGTTATTGTAGTTGGTGGAGGGAGGGGAGAGAGGTATGGTAGTTGGTGGAGGGAGGGGAAAGGGGTATGGTAGTTGGTGGAGGGAAGGGAGAGAGGTATGGTAGTTGGTGGAAGGAGGGGAGAGTGGTATGGTAGTTGGTGGAGGGAGGGGAGAGGGGTATGGTGGTTGGTGGAGGGAGGGGAGAGGGGTATGGTAGCTGGTGGAGGGAGTGAGGTAAGGTGGCAGAGGGGGGGGGGGCGTTAATTCACAAGACAGTGGATGAGTCATAACGGTAAATGACTGCTGAACATGGAAGTCTCAAATGGGACCGAAGAGAATTGACAATAACGTAATTGGACATATTGTAATAAAGGATCCACACATGGCCCACAGCAATAGGGACAGTCTCAGTAAAATAAGATAATAAAATAACAGGTATTGTAAGTCATATAAATTCACAAAGTCACTTTTAGTAACAAGGGAGAACGCTTCACCCATTGTATACCTCCAACCATTTTTGCATATCAAGTTCTGGTGAATTTTTTTACCAATACGTTTTCCGATGTTCAATTAAAGAAGTATTCAGTTACATGAAGGGAAGGGTTTATTAACACCAGGTATCAGTTTACTGGTGTTATTCAATATATATACAGGATTCAGGAAAACACGATGTGAACAGATAATACCAGGTTAGTGTAGGTTATACCAGGGCAATACTGTATCTTAGTATAACGAAGCTTATCGCATTATATAGCAACATCTCTTGACGCAGGATATTTGAAAGTTCAGGTCTGATCGAGGTGGAAGTTCCGAATTTCAGACTGATTTCTGACCTCGTACCTCTCCTTATAGCTGACGAATGTGAAAATCTGATATCCATAACATTAGAAACAACCCAAAGTTAAATATACACAACGTATACATGAACCAGTTTGGATAGTCCGCTCGTAACAGCCACTCAAAAATCTATGTATACAAAATTGTGATGAAAAAAATATGACACAGCGGATGAAGGATTTTGACAACCCTTTCCGAGAGACAATAGGAGTCGCAGCGTTCATTCTGAAATTCAATCATTTCTGCCCCCCAAGTACAGATAGTTTTTTGGCTGACGGTACATCGTTAGATAAAAAATCCACAAGTCAGCATTAAGGGCGTGAGAGTTAGAAGGTTGTAAGATACGCGCCGCCTCGTAAAATTGATAGGTTATAGTGTTGGAGCTTCTATATCACAAGAATTTGGAGATGTAATTTCTCTTTAAGGTATTCCTGGTTCAACTCTTCTTTTGTGTGCGTCACGGTGTGGTGGTGGTGTACTGCCCAGTATGGGCCAATAGGCCCGCTGCAGTTTCCTCCATTCTTATGTTCTTATGTTATGTGGTCATCAGGAGTAAACGTGGTGATGAACCTTGGGGTGTGTACGAGGCGTTGGTGGGAATTATTTTATGCGCCAAACAGAGACCTCAGTTGTAAGGGCTTTAAAAAAAAAACATAATGGTGTGATTCATTTAATATGCGAATGGAAGGTTTGAATTGTGGGATCCTCTAGAGGCAAAGGTGTGATTTGTGGAGCGTGAATATGTATGTGGGGATGTAACACGACACTACTGGTTTAAACTATGGACTTGATCAACTGGTAGATTTTAATTGAGAACTGTTTTTTCTCCCCCCCCCCACAGTCTACGCGCTACAGCAAACATCATATTAACTTTAACTGTTATAAAATGCCTGAAATCGGATCAACAAGCACTCGATTGTTTGTAGTTCCAATATTTCATTGTGGGTCGTGGAGGAGGCTGGCGGCTTTCCTTCTTATGACAACACGCGTCTCAATGTTAATCTCTCTCTCTCTCTCTCTCTCTCTCAGCTTGACTCAGTCCAATACCAATAATACTGTATGTCCACCTTCATCCTTTAACGTATGATGACCCTTTGAAGTTCCGAGTCATGACCTTTACCATGTTAAGGATTATTGCGCTATGAATGGCATCAACAAGAACGGCATAAAGGGACTACGTCATTGGATGCTGCTGAAGGTGTTGTCCTTTGCTCACCTATGTTGTTTAGTGTGAGTCTTCTTTTTGTTTTGTTTATCTTCTACTGTCATTTATCCGTTTATATCTCTCTCATGTCTCTTATTATGCTCTTCACTCTCTCTTCTTCTCACTTATCGGTGGGTTTAGGTCATGGATTGTGTGTTAGTGTGTCTTGTGTGTTAGTGTGTCTTGTGTGTTAGTGTGTCTTGTGTCTTAGTGTGTCTTGTGTGTTAGTGTGTCTTGTGTGTTAGTGTGTCTTGTGTGTTAGTGTGTCTTGTGTCTTGTGTGTTAGTGTGTCTTGTGTGTTAGTGTGTCTTGTGTGTTAGTGTGTCTTGTGTGTTAGTGTGTCTTGTGTGTTAGTGTGTCTTGTGTGTTAGTGTGTCTTGTGTGTTAGTGTGTCTTGTGTGTTAGTGTGTCTTGTGTCTTGTGTGTTAGTGTGTCTTGTGTGTTAGTGTGTCTTGTGTGTTAGTGTGTCTTGTGTGTTAGTGTGTCTTGTGTCTTGTGTGTTAGTGTGTCTTGTGTGTTTGTGTGTCTTGTGTGTTAGTGTGTCTTGTGTGTTAGTGTGTCTTGTGTCTTGTGTGTTAGTGTGTCTTGGGTGTTAGTGTGTCTTGTGTGTTAGTGTGTCTTGTGTGTTAGTGTGTCTTGTGTGTTAGTGTGTCTTGTGTGTTAGTGTGTCTTGTGTGTTAGTGTGTCTTGTGTGTCTTGTGTGTTAGTGTGTCTTGTGTGTTAGTGTGTCTTGTGTGTTAGTGTGTTTTATGTGTTAGTGTGTCTTGTGTGTTAGTGTGTCTTGTGTGTTAGTGTGTCTTATGTGTTAGTGTGTCTTGTGTGTTAGTGTGTTTTATGTGTTAGTGTGTCTTGTGTGTTAGTGTGTCTTGTGTGTTAGTGTGTCTTGTGTGTTAGTGTGTCTTGTGTGTTAGTGTGTTTTATGTGTTAGTGTGTCTTGTGTGTTAGTGTGTCTTGTGTGTTAGTGTGTTTTGTGTGTTAGTGTGTCTTATGTGTTAGTGTGTCTTGTGTGTTAGTGTGCCTTGTGTGTTAGTGTGCCTTGTGTGTTAGTGTGCCTTGTGTGTTAGTGTGTCTTGTGTGTTAGTGTGTCTTGTGTGTTAGTGTGTCTTGTGTGTTAGTGTGTCTTGTGTGTTAGTGTGTCTTGTGTGTTAGTGTGTCTTGTGTGTTAGTGTGTCTTGTGTGTTAGTGTGTCTTATGTGTTAGTGTGTCTTGTGTGTTAGTGTGTCTTGTGTGTTAGTGTGTCTTGTGTGTTAGTGTGTCTTGTGTGTTAGTGTGTCTTGTGTGTTAGTGTGTCTTGTGTGTTAGTGTGTCTTGTGTGTGTTAGTGTGTCTTGTGTGTTAGTGTGTCTTGTGTGTTAGTGTGTCTTATGTGTTAGTGTGTCTTATGTGTTAGTGTGTCTTGTGTGTTAGTGTGTCTTGTGTGTTAGTGTGTCTTGTGTGTTAGTGTGTCTTATGTGTTAATGTGTCTTGTGTGTTAGTGTGTCTTGTGTGTTAGTGTGTCTTGTGTGTTAGTGTGTCTTATGTGTTAGTGTGTCTTGTGTGTTAGTGTGTCTTGTGTGTTAGTGTGTCTTGTGTGTTAGTGTGTCTTGTGTGTTAGTGTGTCTTGTGTGTTAGTGTGTCTTGTGTGTTAGTGTGTCTTGTGTGTTAGTGTGTCTTGTGTGTTAGTGTGTCTTGTGTGTTAGTGTGTCTTGTGTGTTAGTGTGTCTTGTGTGTTAGTGTGTCTTGTGTGTTAGTGTGTCTTGTGTGTTAGTGTGTCTTGTGTCTTGTGTGTTAGTGTGTCTTGTGTGTTAGTGTGTCTTGTGTGTTAGTGTGTCTTGTGTGTTAGTGTGTCTTGTGTGTTGGTGTGTCTTGTGTGTTAGTGTGTCTTATGTGTTAGTGTGTCTTGTGTGTTAGTGTGTCTTGTGTGTTAGTGTGTCTTGTGTGTTAGTGTGTCTTATGTGTTAGTGTGTCTTATGTGTTAGTGTGCCTTGTGTGTTAGTGTGTCTTGTGTGTTAGTGTGTCTTGTGTGTTAGTGTGTCTTGTGTGTTAGTGTGTCTTGTGTGTTAGTGTGTCTTATGTGTCTTGTGTGTTAGTGTGTCTTATGTGTTAGTGTGTCTTGTGTGTTAGTGTGTCTTGTGTGTTAGTGTGTCTTGTGTGTTAGTGTGTCTTATGTGTTAGTGTGTCTTGTGTGTTAGTGTGTCTTATGTGTTAGTGTGTCTTATGTGTTAGTGTGTCTTGTGTGTTAGTGTGTCTTGTGTGTTAGTGTGTCTTGTGTGTTACTGTGTCTTGTGTGTTAGTGTGTCTTGTGTGTTAGTGTGTCTTGTGTGTTAGTGTGTCTTGTGTGTTAGTGTGTCTTGTGTGTTAGTGTGTCTTGTGTGTTAGTGTGTCTTGTGTGTCTTGTGTGTTAGTGTGTCTTGTGTGTTAGTGTGTCTTGTGTGTTAGTGTGTCTTGTGTGTTAGTGTGTCTTGTGTGTTGGTGTGTCTTGTGTGTTAGTGTGTCTTATGTGTTAGTGTGTCTTGTGTGTTAGTGTGTCTTGTGTGTTAGTGTGTCTTGTGTGTTAGTGTGTCTTGTGTGTTAGTGTGTCTTATGTGTTAGTGTGCCTTGTGTGTTAGTGTGTCTTGTGTGTTAGTGTGTCTTGTGTGTTAGTGTGTCTTGTGTGTTAGTGTGTCTTGTGTGTTAGTGTGTCTTGTGTGTTAGTGTGTCTTATGTGTTAGTGTGTCTTGTGTGTTAGTGTGTCTTGTGTGTTAGTGTGTCTTGTGTGTTAGTGTGTCTTATGTGTTAGTGTGTCTTGTGTGTTAGTGTGTCTTATGTGTTAGTGTGTCTTATGTGTTAGTGTGTCTTGTGTGTTAGTGTGTCTTGTGTTAGTGTGTCTTGTGTGTTAGTGTGTCTTGTGTGTTAGTGTGTCTTGTGTGTTAGTGTGTCTTGTGTGTTAGTGTGTCTTGTGTGTTAGTGTGTTAGTGTGTCTTGTGTGTTAGTGTGTCTTGTGTGTTAGTGTGTCTTGTGTGTTAGTGTGTCTTGTGTGTTAGTGTGTCTTGTGTGTTAGTGTGTCTTGTGTGTTGGTGTGTCTTGTGTGTTAGTGTGTCTTATGTGTTAGTGTGTCTTGTGTGTTAGTGTGTCTTGTGTGTTAGTGTGTCTTGTGTGTTAGTGTGTCTTGTGTGTTAGTGTGTCTTATGTGTCTTGTGTGTTAGTGTGTCTTATGTGTTAGTGTGTCTTGTGTGTTAGTGTGTCTTGTGTGTTAGTGTGTCTTGTGTGTTAGTGTGTCTTATGTGTGTGTCTTATGTGTTAGTGTGTCTTGTGTCTTATGTGTTAGTGTGTCTTGTGTGTTAGTGTGTCTTGTGTGTTAGTGTGTCTTGTGTGTTAGTGTGTCTTGTGTGTTAGTGTGTCTTGTGTGTTAGTGTGTCTTGTGTGTTAGTGTGTCTTGTGTGTTTGTGTTAGTGTGTCTTGTGTGTTAGTGTGTCTTGTGTGTTAGTGTGTCTTGTGTGTTAGTTTATCCGTGTTATGTCTCTGGTATGTTCCTTTACTGTTCTGTCTGGTCTTTGTTCTGTCGGCTGCCTCTATGTCTCTGAATTGTGTACTGATGGTGAAGCCAGATTTTGCCTTTGACTACATCGCGTCACTGTGTAGTTTTGTACTGTACTTAAGCCAGTCGAGCGAAAACACACACACACACACACACACACAAGACAGTCAGCGGGAGTAAAAAACATAACAAGACAATCAACATAATGAAACAAGTTATGGTTAATGTAGCGTTGACCAAGAATGATTCAACCGTTTAATTCCGACTGAGGGAAAGGTCAAAGGTCACATCCACAACTCAGAGATTCCGGCAATGACCTCACAGTGCCACATGAAGGTCACCAATCATGGCACTGCCCGAGTTTGTTTTAATGATTGTGTATTATTTCTCGCGTGGTTGAGTGACGTCATCAAAAATGACTATTAAGATATCGTACTCAAGAGGTTAAGACATCGTACTCAAGAGGTTAAGACATCGTACTCAAGAGGTTAAGACATCGTACTCAAGATATCGTACTCAAGGGGTTGATAATGAGAAAGAAAATTATTAGGAACCAAATAAGAATTTTTTTTTGACACGAGGGAGGTGAAGGTGATGTTTGTTGCCGTGAGGTGACACATGCAACACTTGTCACCTCCAGAGGCCGCGGATATCGACCCCCGGACCTTGTGCAGGCATCCTGGAAGACGAGGTCAACAGTGCCACCACCACCACCTCCATTACCATTACCACTATTACAACCGTACGACCATCACTACCACTGCCACCATCACTACTACCACCACCGCTACCACCCTGACTACCACCGCCACCACCCTGACTACCACCGCCATGACTACCACTACCACTGTTGCTACCACCATTACCATCAGGAGGTCACCACACACAGCTATAAAACCTTGTTAGGCTGCCGAAAGTCGCGGTCTCTGCCCACTACATAATGGCACCCGAGCGTCCTGGACCAATCTACGGTGAACCTATCTGTCAAAGAGATGAATGGTGCCACGTTGCCCTAACTACTGGCACAATCCCCCTCCCCCTCATTACTTCCCTGGCTGGCACTCCTTCCCTCCCTCACACTCACACACACACTGAAGTGATAATTTTTACCAATTTAGGGGGCCATTAGCCTCACCTTTCTCACCTGACTTGTACACCTATCCATCAGCAACACTAACATCTGCGAGGTAAACCCCTAGATGATTCCTCCTTGTCTGTCTCTGCCAGCTAATCAATTTGGTCGTATTTCTGTCAGTTTGTATGTCTGTTTTTCTTTCAGCTTGCCAGATTTATAGTATTTGTGTCTGTATGTCTGTCTTTCAGCTTGCCACGTTTATGTGCGTGTGTCAGTGTGTGTGTGTCAGTGTGTGTGTCAGTGTCTCTCAGCGTGGGTGTGTCTTTCAGCATGTAAGCTTGTCTGTCTGTGTGACTTAGAATATGTCCGCTTGCCTGTCAAGAGTTTAAATGCCTCAGGTAGAGTGAGCCCACCTCTCTCCGCCCACTTGCCCTCTCTCCGCCGACCTGCCCTCTCTCAGCCTATCTGCCCTCTCTTCGCCCACCTGCCCTCTCTCCGCCCACTTGCCCTCTCTCCGCCGACCTGCCCTCTCTCAGCCTATATGCCCTCTCTTCGCCCACCTGCCCTCTCTCCGCCCACTTGCCCTCTCTCCGCCCACCTGCCCTCTCTCCGCCCACTTGCCCTCTCTCCGCCCACCTGCCCTCTCTCAGCCTATCTGCCCTCTCTTCGCCCACCTGCCCTCTCTCCGCCCACCTGCCCTCTCTCCGCCCACCTCCCCTCTCTCCGCCCACCTGCCCCCTCTCTGCCCACCTGGATTTGAAAATAACGAACCCACCTGCCAGACTTCCCGCTAACGCACCAACCTGTCTTGGCTTGTCTGTCAGGCTGTCAGTTTAGATTTTTTCTGAAAGGAAGAAAGCAAGCACACACACACACACACACACACACACACACACACACACACACAGTGAGGATAGTGCCAGTAGTGAGTCACAGTTCGTCCTGAATTAGAAGTGACGCCTCGGTGTTCCGTGATGAAAGTGTCGACCGGCCGCCACATTGTGATAAATTAACCCATGAATCTTACCCACCCGTAACGCCCTCCCACTCCCAGATGGTTACCCAGATGGTGGTGGTGGCACACCTGTCTATTCCCCCAGATAGTGGGTGTGGCACCCAAGTAGTCCACCAGGCGGTAAACTTGGCACCTATGTAATCACCCAAGCTGTATTAGGTGTGGCACCCGTTAGACAAAATCCTCCCGAAACTAACCTAACCTAACCTTTAACGTGTTTGTGAACTTGTTAATTCTTGGGCTGATAAGGTTTGTCCTGTTCACTATTATGGCTCGGTGAGGTAATTCCTGGTGGGACTTAGTTCAGTGGAATATTGTTTACTGGGATTTTTTTTTTCGTGTGTGATTTTGCCTTATGTGATACTGAGGTGTTATTCTCTCCACAGTGATTTTGTTTTGTTGAATATAATGTAATGTTTTGTTTTTTTCTTCTGGTACACCCTCTTACACTCGCACTTCCAGACGTTAAAAAAGCCCTGCGCGAATAAATATAGAACTTAACAATAAACCAGCCTTGATGGTGTGGTAGTGTTGGCTCGTGTCAACAGCCAAGCACAACACGGGAAAGCAACAAACTGATTCCCCAATAAATACCTCATATAAAACCGGGTGGTATTTTCTCCAGGACGAACAGGAGTCCCGGTCTCCATCTTGTTATTCGACCTCCGGCTCACTCTCAGCCTTACTAGTACACTATCTGCTGTACCAATAGACTGGGTAAGACTGAGACCAGGTTAGTCCTTACGTTAAAACTGTAGTTTTAGTTTGACCAAATTAACAGATAGTTAACGGTGGCTTATTTTTGTTTACTTTTGAGAAGAATTTTAACTTGTGGAACACACACACACACACACACACACACACACACACACACACACACACACACGTCTCCACCTCCTCCGCCGACTCAAGTCCCTCGGAGTTCCTGCACACGAGCTCCTCAGTGTTTACACAACATTCATACTTCCCAAGCTCACCTATGCCTCCCCCACCTGGTCTTCCTCCCTAAATGCCACACAACGTAAACACCTAGAAAAAGTGCAAAAGAGGGCATGCAAGATTATTCTCTCCCCCTCCTACTCCACATATCAAGAAGCACTCAACACACTGACCCTTTCGACTCTCACTGACCATCACCACGATCTCATCTGCAAATTTGGTAAGAAGCTTCTACACCATCCCCGACACCGGCTCCTACTACCACCTGAGATCCCTTGTCCGAGAATTGCTGTGCGACACCACAACCGCATCCAGCCCATACGTGCACGAACTGATCGCTATAAGAACAGCCCAGTCCCAACCATTGTAAAAATTATCAATAACTTGTAATACTGTAACACTGTCACTATGTTGAAATGAACTGTAGTTTGAGCTTTTCCCCATCTAAGTTATTATATGTCTTATTTGTGTCACTTATGTTACTTGTATATTATTTGTAATTCGTAACCCATTCCCCAAATATGTAACTGTATATTTTCAGCCTTCTGGCTGCCAAGCTCTTTCAATAAACCGTTAATTATTATTATTATTATTATTATATCAATATATACCATGAACCAAGGTCGTCGTCATTCTAAATCGGGCAAGAGCAGAGGCAACGGGGGCAGAAAGGGTGATGGTTCGTGACTGGAGGTAATAATGGGCGGCCGTGTAGTGAAAACCCTTCTTCTGTTACTCCTGCTGATTGGTGGAGGGTAACGGAATGATGGCTGTGGTGTGTTGAGAGGTGACGTCATACGGATTGGTTTGTACTGTATAACCTTCCCCTTCCCATCTTTCCCTTCCCTCCCTTCTTTCTCCTCTCATTTTACCCTTCCCCTTCCCCACCTTCCCCCTTCCCTCCCTCCCTCCTCCCTCTTCCCTCCCTTCACCTCCCCCTTCCCTCCCTCCACCTTCCCTCCCTTCCCCTTCCCCCTCCCCCTCCTCCCTCCACCTTCCCCTTCCCTCCTTCCACCTTCCCCTCCTCCCTTGCATTCACTCTGGCTACTAAAAGATTCGTATACAGACGCAGGTAGAAGACGAGGGGGTCTGTCCTGTCGTATATCTCACTCTTGTCGGTATCTCTTATGTTATTTATTCCCCTTAAGTGAGGGTAGGCGCCAAGGGGGAGGGAGAGGGGGGGGGGACACCTACCTGTACGCTTGCCTATACTCACCCCCTACCTCTCCCTCCTCTACTTCTTCCCTCCCCGTACCTCGTCTCTCCCCTCCTCTCCCATTTCCCCTTCCCTCCCCTTCTCTTCTCCCTTTCCTTCCCCTCCCCGTACCCCCTTCATCCCCCACCCTACCCCTACACTCCCCCTCCCCACAATCCCCACGTTTCCCCTCGCCGTCCGGATATATCAAGATTAACACATTAAATTTTTTCCACCATCCGGGGATTACAAAATACACCTAAGACAATAGCTCATGACTCTATTACCGGGAAATGCGATAATTGGTCATTAACACTAACTCCTGTACTATAAAATCACGTTAATGGGGGATGTGACAAACGCTTCTTGTTAGTTTTAGTTAAAGTCTCTCATTGCCACTTCAATGTAATCTCTGCCGCCGTCTTTTAGAAGTGCCGCCTCTTAAGTGAGTTACCCTGGAGCGTCCCCACACTAATAACATTCCCAGCTGGAGAGAGAGAGAGAGAGAGATTATATGATACCAAATACTTTTAGAATGTACGATTAAGACCTTTATGCTAAAACACATGCACGATTTTTTTTCTTTGCTAACTGAAAATAAGGCAAGCACATCTAGTTAGGAATTTCACTACAACCTCAAATTATTTCAGCCGTGATCTTTTGTGCTGGGGCTGCAGGCGTTTTCATGACTCCCCGAGTTAAGGTGGAAATTAACATGGAAACTTTTCGGGGACGAGCGAGTGGGCGGAGAAATACACACACTATAGTTCCTGTCTCACTGGGAACGAACTTACTGACGACTTCCGCAAAAATGTAAGCGAGTAGAAATATCCAAAAAATTTGTAGTTTTTCGGTAGCCAAGAGTGCGTGGTCATCTGGTAGACGAGTGCGTGGTCATCTGGTAGACAAGAGTGCGTGGTCATCTGGTAGACAAGAGTGCGTGGTCATAAGGTAGACAAGAGTGCGTGGTCATCTGGTAGACAAGAGTGCGTGGTCATCTGGTAGACAAGAGTGCGTGGTCATCTGGTAGACAAGAGTGCGTGGTCATCTGGTAGACAAGAGTGCGTGCGTGGTGCTTCAATGCTACTCAGAAAAGTTCAACATTACTGAAGTGCAGCAAAAGAAAATCAGGTTGTGTCACTGAAGAGAAAAAGTTTGGTTACTGAACCGAGGGGCGGGAATAGGATGGGCCTCCCGGAATCGACAACAGGTAAACAAACATTCGGTCAGTATTTAGTTATCACCGAGGAACGTGATATGTGAGGCCTCGATAGCATGTTTATAAAGGTCTTGGGGTGCATGATGCAGGAAGGTAACCTGTAGGTAGCCGGCACACGCACACACGCTCCTCCACCATTCTTCCCCTCTCCTCCCCCTCCTACTCACTGAATTATGGTGTACAAGGCCACCCATCCCCTTCCTTTGCTGACCCCAGTTCCGTTGTCATTCATGTGTCAGTGCAATATACACTGAAAGGTCAGGTCAGTTTGGGTCACGTAGGAGCTGTTGTTAACCTGACTCCTGGAAATAGATGATTTCTGGCGGTTGGTTAAGGTTTTCCTGTGGTATATTTACTGTTAAACTGTCAGCTGGTGTTTCATCTTGCAGGTTTCTGGTTTACTTGAGATTTTTTATTACTTATAGTTTTATAATAAGATTTAATAACTTTATTTAAGATTTATAATATTGAGTACATGATCACTGACGCACATAAAGTTGCTGTACTCAAGCCTGGATATGTATATAAACGCACACAATGCATTCCCTGTAGGTTGCATGTTACGTTATGTAGGACACAATATCGTGTTGCAGCCAGAACTGATGCAGTGTGGACACGCTTCCATTCTGGCTGGTCAGTATAGACCAGACAAAGAATTTCATTTTAAATCTGAATATCGGAATAGAATATGTGAACATGTTGTACAGGTAGCGGTGATACCAGTGTAGATATTGCCTTGGCTGGATGGATGGTCCGGGTCTGGAACTAACAGGGTGATCAGGTGGCCAGATTTGGGGAGGATTGGCCAGATTTTCATCGATCTGACCTGTGCAACGTACGACTGGGACGGAGTTATCACGATTCTTCAGATTAATCATAGAGAAAATCGTCACTGCCTCGGGGTTGCCAATCTGGTCCCTGGCGGCACAGTCGGCCATATTAACAAGTGACGCTCCTTGTATCGGTGGTCAACACGGCAGCCTAGGGTGTGTTTCACTCTCTTGACACCATCAATTATCTGTGATGCTCCTGAATTCAGCTTACTGTACCCTGTGCAGTATTTCTTTACGGTGGACTTGTGCAAGGAAAACTATGCCTCCGGCTTTCCTGATAGAGATACAAAAATAATGGTTGCCCTTCGTGAACGAGGATGGCCGGCCCAAGTGTAGAAGCTGTCGCCAACACAACAACCACACCACAAGTTAACGAGCTGCATGACCCAGTGTCAAGGAGTAGTCCGAGAAGACCGGACAACTCGCCAACTGCACTGGCTAACCATTACCCCGGAAGACGGTCCGCAAATCGATTAGCATCCACGTTCCCAATTACTGCTGGGTAGACAGAGGCAAATGGCGTAAAGAAACTTGCCTATAGTTTCACCCTGCCTTAATAAAAATACATATATCCACCACTGCTAACATTACACACCACACCCATGTGGTTAACACTTGCGACGTGTATAGAAACAAGTAAATTGAATAGTTCAGGATTCACAGAGTTTCTTACGATGAATATTTCTCTTAACTGAAGACCAAAGTTGCAATGAGACACGACCTTAACTAGATGCGTTCACTTACCACCAGTTAGGTAACCCTTGTAAAGTAGAAAATATTCTTTAAAGCAGTAGTCATCGTGCGAACCTTTGTGAAGCTGGACCTGAGTGTCCGAATATATATACTATTGACTGTGATAGACTGGTAGTTGTAGTGAGGCGTTGGACAGAGAAAGTAAACTTTTGTTTTATTATATCACTGTTGGTGCAGTAAATGGTGCCACTAGCGTGTTCGTGGTATGTTCTAAACTGCCATGGTACTGGGAGTCGCCCACGCGTCACGATACTGGGCTGTCTGCCACACCTGGCCCAGGTGTCATCGACGTCTTTGGTACTCTTAAACTGTGCAAATGTAATTTTTTGGACCTTCCTGAATCTTTTTTCAATGTACAGTGTGTCTGTCTGAGCCACTCTACCTCAAAAGTGTTACACCAAAGCGTCATGTTCGTCTTCCTGGATGGTGACTGTTAGGAGAACAATAGTATTGTCTCTCTTCTCTTGGTACATTTTATTTCTCTGGAACTAAAACTAATATACAAAACCATATAGAGGGCATACGCGTGTGTTAAACCCCCATTATCCGTAAATGTGCCTCATGGAGGCTAAATACTCAAGGAGTCTCCTGTATTGACATAATTTGTTACCCCTCAGCGCTCGGTTTTTTTTTGGGGGGGGTGGGGGGATTGGGGTGGGGGATTTATCGAACAAAGAGCTGTGGTAGTTGAAGCTCCTAAAACAAAACAACAACAACCTAACTAAATACTGAGGCTTTCCTGATGTTTCTTTTGAGAAGGATACCACCGTGTGTTAGCATTGCCATCATTGTTTGTTATCTATAAATCTATGTGTTGTGTTCAGGGTTTTCAAGTACCTGTTATTATTCTATATATTTTGTTCGATATATTAATTTTACATTTGTCGCATCAGTATATTCGACTTTTATTTATGGAGGTCAATAAGCGTAAGTGACCAGTGAGGTGGTGTGAGTGTAGACGACATGTGGTGGTGGTGGACGGTGACCCAGTAACATTGAACTGACATGACTCACCTCGTACAGTTCAAGGTCCTTCGTTGCCAAGGCTAGGTAACACACACACACACTCTCTCTGACTCAACACATGGGTGAGTCATGCTCGACCATCACACACTACCTGGCTGCCTTGTGTGACGTAGAAGCTTGTGTTTTTCACCACTATTAAGGACATTGTAGTACGTGACACAAGGACAACCTCCCCTTCCCTCCACCTCCCCTCGTCTAGTGTAGTAGTTTTACAAGCTGATGTTTTATTTATATTACTTGTGGAACTCTTTTGTATTAATTTTTTCTTCCGATTTGTTTTATACTTGTGTTGACGTATACTAACCACCTCGTACAAACACTGTATACGTATCAGTGTTTACATTCACACCTGTAACTTATTGCATTAATCTTTGTTTAACTATTGAACCCAAGTTATGTGTCGTGTTTTAAGTATTTCTTTTTTCACTCTGTACGTACCACTTACACCTTTACCTTTCACTTAAGTGCATTATTCTGTTCCTCTCGTTTGCTCATAGTTCGTGTGTGTTTACTTCTCGTGTTCCCACTTGTGAGGTCGTCGACTCAGGAGTGACCTCTTCAGATGACGGGCCGCTCTAGCACTCTGTCAAGTCTGTTTTATATAAGCTTAAAAATTTTTTCGCAATTATAAATGATTATGTAGCAGTACACGTTCTAGTATTTAATGATGTGCCACGGGTAATTAGTAGTTGTGATGCAGTACTAAGGGGAGTAATTAGTTGATTCGGATTTGTGTGTGTGTGTGTGCGCGCGCGAAAGAGAGCAAGAGAGAGTGAGAGGGATAATGACTTCTCCTTGACCGTAATAACCGGAATATTACATTATCCAGGTGAAGGTTAAAGAGACAGCTATCGATTACCTATATCAGGTGGCCAGGGTGTTGTTGAGTCACGCACACACACACACACACACACATGCTAATATATCATTGGTTTTCATTCACACTCTTTCATTGTTAGGTTTGTCTAATGCTCTTTGGTGGTTCAGTTTGCTACACTTATTCCTGTTATTCTTAAAACACTTCGGAATGAGTTGACAAATTCATATATTCAGGGTTTTTTATTATTATAATTTTTTATTGTCCGATTATGGTGATTGTCTGAACTTTGCTAATTTAAGCCTTAATTATAGCGTTTCAGGTCAAAATATTAATATCTGGTTGGGAAAGACAATCACTTATTAAAGCCCTTAAGTAGATTTTTCTGGTCTAAATCAGTCGTAATATCTGATTGACCTCCACTTAGAAATTATAATTCGATTTCAGGAGATATCAGGTTTCATCGTAAATTGGAGGAATCCGATTATCCAGAAGTCAGATTGCGATCACTAAGAACTCAGGCAGTGTCTGAAATTTCCGCAGGATCCGATTTCTCAGAGTTGGATGTCAGTTTTCTCGGAATCCTTTTAAAATCCGATTACCTCGAAACCAATTTTTTATCACGATTTACAATCTGGTTTTCCCATACCTATTTAATCTGAATTTTCACATAATCATAATCTAATTTTCCTCATTAAGGGACTCTGATTTCCCAGAACCAGGTGAACTGGTCCCCACGGCGCCAGGTAATGACGAAAGCGGGGAGGGAGGCCATCACACGGGCTGGTTCAGGCTGAGTCACGCTATCTGAGGTCACCTGGTAATGGAGGTCACTTACGATGAGTGATGAGTGACGTGAGTGAGGTGAGTTTCAATCGAATGAGGCCCAGTGAAATGAGTTCCATGATTGAAGCTCACGTCATTAAAACTTACCTTACTGGAACTCATTTTTATTATACATATGTCACATGATACTCGTTAAGAAAACTGCTGTATGTTCACCTCTATTTTTGTTCTTTATCGAGTTACACACACACACATAACACCATCTGTGCCGGAGTTACTACACTATGTTTCTGTTCAACACCTCTGCGCACATGATCTACGTGACCTCCACTGTAAACATTAATCTGTATGCTCACTGTGTGTTCCTTTACCTTTCGCTAATGAAGACTTTTGTTAAACCACCAATGTATGTAATAAGTCATTTATGTCCAATGTATATTTTCAGCTTTCGGGCTGCAGAACTTTTTCAAAAAACCGTTAATTATTTTTATTATTATTACACACACACACACACACACACACATCGCCTCGTCTCCTGTCCTCAAGAGTCACTGTAACTGGTTCATGGCCGGGCACCCACCTACTTGACCCAGCTGTGAATGGGTTCCTAACTTTACAGTTCGGGAGTGGAAGCGGTCGAGTGTAGTGGCGGCCACACTGACTCTTTGAGGACCTATGGGACTCTCTTTCAATACGAGGCTGCAGAGGCCGCCAGGTGCTTTTGATTGCTCATGCTGGTGCAGTTTTCTCTTTTACGAATCTGGTCTAAGAAAGTGTGTGTGTGTGGGGGGGGGGGGGGGTGCGTCACCGCAACCGACACAGTAACAGTAAAATACACACAAAAATTAATCCAAGAAGGATCTTTACTGAATGCATGTTGTGTACACTGCTCTTTGTTCCTCAGCTGGGATGTCTCACTGGTGCTACTAGCAATACACCGCCCTCTCCCTCACTCCTATTTTTAAATCAGTGACATGTAACAATCGTCTCGTAATGTGGTTTGGTGCAGCGCTGCTTCTCTGATGAGACGACATTTGTGTTTCTTTGGTGCCGCTTTAATGACTTTTGTGATGATTATGATTACGTTGTGTGTGTGTGTGTGTGTTTGTGTGTGCGTGCGTGCGTGCGTGCGTGCTTGTATCATTGTCCGGCAACGTGATCAGCGAAAAGTTCTCCAAACCCGGGCCATGAGAGGGTGCAGAATGATCCACCGACCATAACCTAAATCGCTTCAAGGTGAGGCTGGAAATCCGTTCCCAAGTGCCATTATGACCTCCAAACAAAAAACTCAATTGCAACGCCTTCTGCTGTAGTTGAAAATTTCCGCAGCACTTTAGCTGAGCGTCTGACTTCCACACCCACAGTCAATTTAAGCAGCAACACAATAGACATGAACAACGAGTGGAACAACCTCCGCTTTCCCAGATATGAAGTTGCAAAGGACATCCTCGGCTTTACCAGACGACGGCACCGGGACAGGGTTGATGAGAACGCTGATGGCATATACGAACTTCTTGCTACCCAAGATAAAGCCCACGATGCTTTACTCTCAAACCCACACTGCTGCACTCAGAGCAACTGGTGCTCACTCAGGGCCGAAGCATAGGGGACTCTGAGGAAAATGGAAAACTATTGGTGGCAAGCCAGAGCTCAAGAAATCCAGAGTTACACCAACGAGAACGGTCATTAGGGCTTCTGAAAAGAAAATGGCAGATGAAATTTAATATGGTAAAATGTAAAGTACTTAGCCTAGGAGATGTAAACAGAGAAATCAGATAATTATAAAATTAACAACGGTCATTAGGGCTTCTGAAAAAAAAATGGCAGATGAAATTTAATATGGTAAAATGTTAAGTACTTAGCCTAGGAGATGTAAACAGAGAAATCAGATCATTATAAAACTAACAACGTTGATATAGAGAAATCAGACTGAGAAAGATTTAGGAGTAATGATAAGTAGGAATCTTTAACCAAGACAACAGTGTGTATTTGCTCGAAACAAGGCTAACAAAGTACTTGGGTTCAAACAAAGGAGTGTTGTTTACATGACTAGCGAGGTTATCCTAAAATTATATCTTACGCTTGTGAGACATCACTTGGATTATGCAGTTCAGGTTTGGTCACCATACTACAGAATTGAAATCGAATGCCTCAGGCCCTGATGTGGGTTATTGACCTGTGCCCGGGTGGGTTAATCCCCGTAAACAAAAATAAAAATAATAATAATAATAATAAATAAACACATAGGAGGCTGACAAGACTAATCCCAAGCATTAGGAACCTTGATTGTAGAGACAGATTAAAGCATCTGAATTTGCACTCTAGGGAGAAAGACAGAGTGAGAGGTGATAAGATCGAGGTGTATAAATGGAAGTCAGAGCTAAACAAAGGTGATATAACAAAGGTACTCAAACTTTCCAACCAGGAACGAACTCGTAATAATGGTTTTAAATTTGACAAATATAGGTGCGCAATATAGGTAAACACTGATTTGGAAATGGAGTAGTGGATGAGTGGAACAAGTTACCAAACGTCATCATTAACTCGAACACGCTGGATAGCTTCAAATATAGGTTGGATGGATATATGAGCAAGAGGGGTTGGGTGTAAACGGGACTGCCCAGTACGGGCCAATAGGCCCGCTGCAGTTTCCTCCATTCCTTTGTTTTTTATGTTCTTATGTTCTAAGCACAACATCACTCCAGTGAGATGACTTTACGGTGAACTTCTCAAAGACAAACGGCGAGTCCTGGGTCGATGGGCGGAACTCTTTTGTAAACTTTTCAACCAACAGAACCCTACTGAGCCTTATATATTAGATACTATTCCAGGGTTGCCTCCGGTGGTAGAACTCGATGCAGCACCTGCATTCTCTGAGACCCTTCTGGTTGTCAAGGTAGCGGAGGCTACCTTCTCCTCCTGCGTCTCCACCAACTCATTCTTGCCACCTGGTCTACCGGAAGCGTCCCCAAAGAATGGCGAAACTCAAACATCATCACAGTCTACAAGAAAAAAAGGCGACCGTTTCATCTGTGGCAACAGCCGAGGCATATCTCTTGGCTGTGGCTGAAAAGGAATTTGCCAGAATTATGCTCAGCAAATTTGCCCAACTGATATGATATTTACCGTGCATCAACTACAAGAAAAATGCCATCAACAGAACCGACGCCTCTACATGGCTTTCATCGACTTAACGAAGGCTTTTTATACCGATAATAGGAACTGCTCTGGACAGTTCTATGTAAATTTGGCGTCCCTCCAAAATTTCGTAAAATCCTCAAGAGCTTCTATGGGGACATGCAAGCCTGTGTACTTGCAGGAGGCATCAAGTCCAAACCCTTTAGTGTTGAGTCGGTGTGAAACAGGAGTGCGTTCTGGCCCCCGTCATCTTCCATCTCTACCTCACAACAGTGACCCTAATCAGCCATAACTCCATGAATGACGATGGTGGCATACAGACCCAATTCCGCTTAGACTGCAACCTGTTCAACCTCCGCCGCCTCCAGGCAATAAGAAAAACGTCGACCTCCCACTTCCTGGAGCTCCAATATGCTGAAGACTGCGCGCTCGTTGCTCACTCCCCAGAGGCTCTCCAACACAGTCTCCCGGTTGCCTCCACAGTATACCAGGCCATCACTGCAAGATAATGTACAAAAAACAGACATAATTGCTCACCACCGAAACGCAGACCCTCCACCTTCTTCCTATTCAGTGGAGAACCTGACAAACAAGTAGAACATTTTAGCTACCTTGGTAGCGTTCTTCCCCCAAACATAACATCGACGACGAGATCCAGGTTCGGATCCATTTTGCAGTCGTCTCCTTTGGTCGTCCACGCTCCAGAGTGTTCGACAATAACGGCCTCAAAGTCATAACCAAACTTTCTGTTTATCAAACTGTCTGTATTTCCACCATCTTATTTGGCTCGGAGGCGATGGATTACGTACCAAAGGCAAATCGGAGCTCTCGAGGCCTTCCATATCTGTTGTTTGTTGTTTGCAGCGCATTCTCGGTGTGACCTGACAGGACAAAGTCCTTCATATTGATATGCTCCTGCGTGCCAACATACCAACATAGAGGCATTTCTGGCAAAACGACAGATGCAATGGACGGGACATGCCATCCGCATGCCAGAGCACCGACTCCCCCCGTCAGATCCTCTACGGGCAGCTGCCCCAGGCACGCCGCAACCCCGGAGGACAATGCAGAAGGTATAATGACTTGCTAAGAATGACACTCAAAAAAATTAACATCCCTCCAAAGGATCTCGAGACCATTGTATCCGACCGAAGTCTATGGCGTTCCGCTTATACCCAAGGCGTCAATCATCTCAAGAACGAGCGTAATGGGGCCAGATGTGCACGGAGGGAGAAGAGACAGCCGCGCTCCCAGAGACCTCCCACCCAACCGGGAGGTGTCCTGCCCAATGTGAGATGAGAGTCTGCGGGTCAAGGATCGGACTCCACAGCCACATCCAGTGGCACCGCCGACGACATCCTTCCCAGTTCACCACTCATCATCATCGATTCATCATGAAACAGTGTCGTCGTCGGATATGACAGACAACCATAAGCATAATCAAGTTAGTGCAGTGTGTGTGTGTGTGTGTGTGTGTGTGTGTGTGTGTGTGTGTGTGTGACCTGAATGGTGGTAAGATGTATTGATACTGAAACAGTTTATTTAGCGAGAAAAATACAGATACAGAGTCGATAATATAACAATATTGACATGGCTGAGCCAATTGAGAGCCTGAGCTCTCTTAATGGCACCTGATATATACTGTACATTTATCTCAAGAAAGTATTATGTAACATTTAGTATCATTTGGGATAGTACAAGTAACGTGGTGGTAGTAAGAACGGATCAGAATGTTACCACGATTATCACTAAGTTATTTATTTATTTTATTTTAACATTTATAAGTATATACATTTTTTACAGTGGAGTTGATATACATTAATATAATAGAGGAGGGAAGGATACAACATGGGTTATATTAAGGTGAAACAAGATCATGTCTTGACGGCAAATATATAATTATTGCAATGGTAATTTCTATCTATCTACATGGCAATATATGACATAATGGTTTTGGTGGTACAATGAAAGTAAAAATTTTAAGTAGGTGTTAAAAAAAGATTAATACTTAGACAATAGATATTTTTAAGAGATATGGTAGTGTTATGATGACGTCAGAAGTGTGAGTGTGTGTCTGGGTAGGTGGAGGGGATGAAGGCCAAGGGTGAGAGAACTTGGGTGGTAGGGAGATGTTAGGGTGGTGTGGTGACGTCAGAGGTGTGAGTATGTGTGTGGCGTGAGGGCCAAGGGGCGAGGGGCTCTGGGTAGTGGCAAGCGGCCAGGGGAGGGGGGAACACACCCAACATAGTTCTCATGACGCCAATGAAGGTGTTCCTGGCACTGTTAGTACCTGGGGGATGAAGGTCAGGGGAGGCGAGGAGAGGGTGGAGTGCGGAGATGGCAAGACTGGAGGTGTGGTGAGGGCAAGTTATGAATGTAGCAGAGGGCAAGGCAAGGTGGGAGAGTCGAGAGGGGGGCTGAAGTATGGTGGGGAAGGGGGAAGTGGTGAGATAGAGAGGGGATAAGGGAGTGGTAGGGGGGAGAAGGGAGGTAGGGGATTGAGGGGGGAACCGTCTGGCACCTGCCACTTCCGGCTTTAACATTCTTTTGTTGTGTGTCGCGGGCCGCCCACCCTCTCTTTTATTTTAACCCCTCCTCTTGTGGCACCTCCGGGTGGCACCCCAGCCTCCACTCCTTCTCCTGTCCCTCACCTCACCTATCAAGCCTCTTTATACTTCCTTTTATTTTATTTTCTCTTTCCTCTTTTTTCGTCTTCTTACTCATTTCCTTCTTCTGCCTCTTCTACGCACTTCTCCCCATCCTTGATCACCTCTCTTCCACCCCCCCCTCCCCCACCCCCCACCCCCAGTCTTGAGTGTGACGAGAGTTAGGGAGCAACTTGCCAACACTTTCCTCTTCCACCGCCCACCTAACGATATTACAAACACTGCAAGTTAGATTTAACGTAGGCGGCGGAGCGAAGTTGTCAGCGAATGCCAGGGGTGTGAGTATGGAGGTGCTGGCTGATGGGGGGGGGGGGGTGACTGGGTCAAGGGAAGGATGAGGTTAGATTGGAAGGTTGTAACTTTAGTTGGAAGATTGTAAACTTGAGTTGGAAAGTTTGTGACTGATCTGAAAGTTTGTTGACTTGATGTGGAAGGTTATACCTTGAGTTGGAAGGTTGTGACTGAAAAAGTAAGGTTAAAACTAAAGTAAAGGTAACGAGAACTACGGTGGAGGGTTGGGGAGGGAGAGGGCGTAGCAAGAGAGTATAAGGGAGGGGAAACGATGATGGGCAGGAAGCAGGAGACCTTATGGGCGTGAAGGAGATAGATGAAAGAGGCGGAGAAGGAGGAGGCGGAGGTGTTGGTTGTTAAGCTTAGGGTTATGGAGACGAAGTGGCGAGATGGAAAGGAGAAGCTCTAGCAAGAAAAAGGGAAAAAAAATTATGTATGAAAGTTCCTGTACCGAGCCGAGTTAGTGGCGTGGGGTGAATAGTGGCGTGTGGGGTGAATAGTGGCGTGTGATGTGAATAGTGGCGTGTGATGTGAATAGTGACGTGAGGTGACTAGTGGCGTGTGGGGTGAATAGTGGCGTGTGATGTGAATAGTGGCGTGTGGGGTGAATAGTGACGTGTGAGGTGAATAGTGACGTGTGAGGTGAATAGTGACGTGTGGTGTGAATAGTGGCGTGTGGGGTGAATAGTGGCGTGTGATGTGAAAAGTGGCATGTGGGGTGAATAGTGGCGTGCGGGGTGAATAGTGGCGTGTGGGGTGAATAGTGGTGTAAGCGAAGGGTTGATGGTACGTTAAGAAGGGAGAATGAAGACAGAGTGAAGTATCTGTAGGAAAGTAGGTCAAAGTGCCATAGGGTAATGAAGGAATTGATGGAAGGTTAGTGAAAGAAGGGACTGCAGAATGAAGAATAACCCCCCCCCCCCCTTATATTCGCGGACGGTGGGCTCTCTCTCTCTCTCTCTCTCTCTCTCTCTCTCTCTCTCTCTCTCTCTCTCTCTCTCTCTCTCTCTCTCTCTCTCTCTCTAAGTTAGAAACAATAGCAATAGCGTGGGGTGTAATTAAGCAGCACCCTCTGTCTAATCAAATCTCCCACCTACCTTGGCGGACAATCTCTGTCGACCAAGTGGAGCGTGAGTGGGAATCAGTGGGTGTGAAGCGTGGCCGAGATTATCTGAGGCTCTTACTCTAAACAACCAACCTCATAAACTGGTGAAGTGAGAGCACATCTATAGCTGGCTCGCTTTAAGATGAATATACTTAACATAAGGTAGATACAAAGGATAAAAATGAAGGCCAAATTGGACTGAGACTGTACTCGTAAATGGATGTAGTGTCTGAAATTATATTGAGATAGGCCATGATTGCGTCTCCTCTCTGGTACTGCACATTTACCTCTGTTACCTCCACTCAATGATAAATTTGACTCCCCTCCCCCATACTGGCCAAGGTCGCTTACCTTCATCAGTTCATAGAAACCACAATGCGATTCTGTGAACTACACCAGCGACGGCGTACCGAGTATTAAGGATTCACACATTATTATTATTCTGAGTTCGTTTGTTTTTCCAGGAACGTGAGAGATTATTATCACCTCCCAGCCGTCTGTGTTGATGTTTTTCGTCGTCTGGGATAATCTCTTATTTAACCCAGTGTAGCATGATAGAGATGAGCGTTGTTATCCTCTTTTGTTTTTCATTATGATGTTCTACAGTTTGCCTTTCATAAGATCATAAAGTGTGATATTATTTTTTTTGTAGTGAGTATTTATCTATGCATCCCAACACACCCAACACCTAGACATGCCTGAGCCGGTGTCCTTGAAGAGGTTGACTTACGGATATTGGTGACTAATGCCCTGTAGGTAGTGAAACAGAGAGCAAGAACACGGTGCCAACATGAGCAGTCAGCTGTACCCTTCACCCCAAAGTGCCGACATGAGCAGTCAGCTGTACCCTTCACCCCACAGTGCCGACATGAGCAGTCAGCTGTCCCCTTCACCCCACAGTGCCGACATGAGCAGTCAGCTGTCCCCTTCACCCCACAGTGCCGACATAAGAACATAAGAAAATAAGGAGTCTGCAATAGGCCGGTTGGCCTGTGCAGTGTGCATGGCAGCTCCTGTCGAGAGTTACTACCACTCTCTATCATCCATGAATCTATCTAGCCTCCTTTTGAAACTTTCCAGAGTTCCCGCACTTACTACAAAGTTGCTAAGCTTGTTCCACTCGTCCACCACCCTATTTGTGAACCAGTTTCTTCCTATCTCCCTCCTAAACCTAAACTTATCCAACTTGAATCCGTTGCTCCGAGTCCTATCCTGCTCGGATATTATAAGAACTTTATCTATATCCCCTTTATTGATTCCTTTCACCCACTTAAATACTTCTATCATATCTCCCCGCACTCTTCGTCTTTCTAGGGAATGCAAGTTAAGTTTCTGTAACCTATCCTGATATGGAAGGTTTCTAAGTCCCGGAATCATTTTTGTCATTCTTCGCTGCACCGACTCTAGTGAATTTATATCCATTCTATAATAGGGGCACCAGAACTGAACCGCATAATCGAGGTGCGGCCTGACTAGCGCAAGATAAAGTTGCAATAAGACCTCTGCACTCTTGTTACTTACACTTCTAGATATAAAACCCAATACTCTGTTTGCCTTATTTCGAACATTAACGCACTGTTTTCTAGGCCGTAGGTCCGGGCTTACAAGTACCCCTAGGTCTCTTTCACAAGTCGACTTCTCTAGGTTGATGTTGTTAAGGCTGTATACATTATAAGTATTTGTTCTTCCAATATTAAGTACGCTGCACTTGCTGGTGTTGAATTTCATTTGCCATTTTTCAGACCACCCCTGCAGTTTATTTAGATCCTCCTGTAATGCATTTGCATCCTGCCCTGAATTAATTTGCCGCCCTATTTTGGTGTCATCCGCAAACTTGCTTATGTCACTGCTGATCCCAGTATCTAGATCGTTTATGTAGATTATGAACAAGAGTGGGCCTAGTACTGACCCCTGGGGAACCCCACTGGTTACACGGCCGCACTCAGATTTAACACCATCTACGTTGACCCTCTGCGTTCTATCGGTGAGCCATGATTTTATCCAATTTAAAATTTTCCCCTCGATACCATGAGCCTTAATTTTTCTCAGAAGCCTCTGATGCGGTACTCTGTCAAATGCTTTGCTAAAGTCTAAGTAAATAACATCGTAATTTTCGTCATTATCTACTACCTCGACATGAGCAGTCAGCTGTTCCCTTCACCCCACAGTGCCGACATGAGCAGTCAGCTGTTCCCTTCACCCCACAGTGCCGACATGAGCAGTCAGCTGTTCCCTTCACCCCACAGTGCCGACATGAGCAGTCAGCTGTCCCCTTCACCCCAAAGTGCCGACATGAGCAGTCAGCTGTCCCCTTCACCCCACAGTGCCGACATGAGCAGTCATCTGTACCTTTCACCCCACAGTGCCGACATGAGCAGTCAGCTGTACCCTTCACCCCACAGTGCCTACATGAGCAGTCAACTGTTCCCTTCACCCCACAGTGCCGACATGAGCAGTCAGCTGTACCCTTCACCCCACAGTGCCGACATGGGCAATACCCTTCATCCCACAGTGCCGACATGAGCAGTCAGCTGTACCCTTCATCCTACAGTGTCTCTCACACACACACACACACACACACTGGGACGCTACAGCAGACTAAAATTTCCTCTTCTTCTGCCTGCAGCTTACAAATTCAGAAAGTGTCTCTTGATCTCAATTGTGGTGTGTAAGAAACAGGCGGAGGTGACGCCGACGAAATGACTTCCGCATTCAGTAATCATTTAAAGACACTACTGGGGGAGGGGGCGGCCGACACGGGGATTCACCCACACCGGGGAACTTACCTAAACCTGCAGACAAGAAAAAAAAAACACAGTTAAAATAGGTGTACTATATGAGATAGAAATACGATGCTGTAACGAAATTCCGGCCAATAGGCTGACCGAGGAGACGGGCAGGGGGGTGGGGGGGGGGGGCGATTGGAGGAGACATTGAACCATCCTCATCTCTCCCTCCCTCACCCACTCTTGTCGTGTACAGAAGTTGTGTTTGTGTTTTAGAATAACTTAACGTCCCACCTGGCTCCGGTGTCCAGGATGTCTGTCACCTCATGAGATTTGGCAAATATTGAGTGATAAGCGTTTAAGTTCATTATGTGTGGAAAAGACAAACATGGCGGGCTACTGTGATGGCCACACACACACACACACACACATGGAAGTAACTAAGTGAGTGAGTAAGTGTGCGTGTGTGTCGAAAACAAGCGAACTCTTTTATAAAGCCTGGCAGGTAGTGGTGGTGGGTGAAGGTTATGGTGGTGGGTCGTGGCATTTGTGGTGGTAGCGGTTATGGTGGTGGTGGTGCTTGAGGTGATGGATCGTGGTGGCAGTTGTGGTAATGGGTGGCAGTTGGGGGTGGTGGATTGTGGCAATGGGTAGCAGAGGTATTGGTGGGTGGCGGTGGTGGTTGTGGGTTGTGGTAATTGGTGGCAGAGGTAGTGGTGGGTGGCGGTGGTGGTTGTG
This sequence comes from Homarus gammarus, assembly GCA_958450375.1. NCBI lineage: Eukaryota > Metazoa > Arthropoda > Malacostraca > Decapoda > Nephropidae > Homarus > Homarus gammarus. The sequence continues at coordinate 515,596 of CAUDMG010002538.1, forward strand.
GGTTGTGGTAATTGGTGGCAGAGGTAGTGGTGGGTGGCGGTGGTGGTTGTGGGTTGTGGTAATTGGTGGCAGAGGTAATGGTGGGCGGTGGCGGTTGTGGTGGTGGTGGGTTGTGGTAATTGGTGGCAGAGGTAGTGGTAGGTGGTGGCGGTGGTGGTATTGGAGTCGTGGATCCATACTGGCAAGCAGCGCCACTATCCACGGACCAGCTTACACCCACCTCCTTGTTTTATGGCAGGTGCTGGTCCCCCCTCCCCCTCCCTTCCCCCTCTCCCTCCCTTCCCCTCTCCCCGTTCACCCCTTCCCCGTTCACTCCCTCCCCTTCCCCATTCACCCCCTCACCTTCCTCCTTTGCCCTTCTCCCCGTCTCCCCTCCTCCCCGTCTCCCCCTTTTTTATTTTTTTTTTTTTTAGAGAAAGGAGGGTGAAGGAAGATTAGAGGTGGGGGAAGGAAGTTATAGTTCGGAAATTGAAGAAATTTAGGAGGAGGTAAGAGAGGGCGGGCTGACCGCCTAGCTAAGCTAATGGTGTGTTAGGGTTGTGTCATGGGTTAGTTATTGTCTGTCGGTGAAGGCCTACCCTGTCCAATATATGGGTGTTTTGAGGGCCTTATTTCATATTCTGCCGACCCTACTGGCGGATGCTGGTCTAGGGAGGTTGTCTATTGCCTGGCCGTATAGATCAGGGGTGGTAATGGACCTTTTGAGATTTTGTAACTTTTTGGGAACCATGTATGGTTGTTGTCGTTATCTGGTGGGAGTCTTTGAAGGAGTTCTTGCTCTGATCGTTCTATCTTTTGCCAGACTCTGCTGGCCAGGGTGTGCAGCTGCTGGTTGATGGGTTTTATTCTCAGGTCTCAATGTATCTCGGCTGTGGTTCTGGTGAAGGGGTATCTTTCTTCTGTGACGAATCTTAGGGCTTCATTTTGGACCACCTGTAATTTTAATATTTGAGTGGTGGTCATAGTATGATGAGGTACTGCAGGGTAAGTTAATATCGGTATGATAATTGATGTCACCAGGCGTAGTTTTATTTTCTCAGGAAGCGCTTTAAAGCAGTATAGTTTTCTCAGCTCTCTTCTTGCCTTTTCCTTCCTGGTGTGGACATGATGGGAGTAACCTGTCGTGGATATATGCAGGCCCAGGAGGGTGCCTCTGCTTTTGTATTCTATCTGGGCATTATTGGTTGCTAATGGATGGGTTTTCCTTCTGTATAAGGGTATTACTGTGAATTTCGGGAGACTGGTTTGGATTTTCCATTGTTTTTCGTAATTATTTACCCTTTCTAATTCCCGCCTGGTGTTGTCGACCTGCAACGCTCGCGATTTTCCTTGATGTGTTGTTATTTGAGTGACGTCATCTGCATACATAATATCTTCGTTACCTATTCTAGTGGGAGGCGGGGTGTCACTTGTGTAGATATATATTATATAGGGTGGGGGAGAGGACGCTCCCCTGAGGGACTCCGCTCATGAGTGGGAAGGTCTCTCCTGTGTGTCTCTCCTCAGTCTGGCATTTCTGCTGTCAAGAAAGTTGCAAAACAGCTTTTCAATGTTGGTGGGAAGTCCGAGTTGGAGGATCTTATATTTTAGACCGTCATGCCAGACTTTGTCAAATGCCTTCGCTACATCCCGGAGAGTTAGATTACATTGTCTACCACTCGCCGCGGCTCTGGCTATGTTTTCACATGCCAGGGCGGGCTATCGCTGTTGTGGTGGACTTCCCTTTCCTGAATCCGAATTGTGTGCAGTTGACTCTGTTGGTTGTTTCCAGGTGATTTCTCAGACGGTTATTGATGATTTTTTCTAGGATTTTTCTAGGTACTTCGAGGAGGGAGATCGGTCTGCAGATTAGTGGGACGGCGGGATCCTTGTTTTGGTGTTAGGGTAATGATGGCCTCTTTGAATTTAGTTTGGAAGTAACCCGAGGCCAGGCAAGCGTTCATTGTGGTTCTCCGTCTCTCCATGGCCAGGTTGGTGATGCCTGAATATTGGTATTGGAGATGACTGTGTTGAGTTCTTCCGAGATGATTGGTTTGGACAGTGGGCTGTCCACTCAGATCCTCCCATATGATTTCAGGGGAAGGCTGAGTGCGGTGTGTCTGGCCCCGGAGTTCATCAAGGACGAGCTCCTCGTGGGTACCATCAAATCCCCTGTTCTCTTCTTTTGTGATTCGGAAGATGTTCCTCCATATGTCCCCCCCCCTCCCCCATTCTCCCCTTCCCCCTTTACCCAGCCTTGATCGTCATTCTTAACACTAACACTTACACCAGGTGATACACAGGTTATATAAAACGACACACACACTTACACACAGCCCAGCCCCAACCATTGTGAAAATTATCAATAACTTGTAATCAACCAGTGTATTCACTCCCAGTCAATCTTACCTTTTTGCACTGTCACTGTGTTGACGTGCCCTGTAGTATGAGCTTCTCCCCACCTAGTTATTATATATCATTTATGTATCACGTATGTTACTTTTATATTATTTGTCCATCAAGAGACCCATTCCCCAATTATGTAACTGCATATTTTCAGCCTTCCCGCTGCCATGCTCTTTCAATAAACCGTTTATTATTATTATTAATTATTACACACACACACACACACACACACACACATCCAAAGGTATTATTGGTCTTGTGGACAGCTCTTCTGTACTGCTACGGTATATACATACATACATACATACATACATACATACATACATACATACATACATATCCCTCGTTATTTTCATTCCCTTAAAACACTTTGCGTACTTGAAATAATATAACTAGACATTTTATGGTGTTTTCACTATATAATTTACACCACATTACTTTATTAAGACGCTGAAGGGAAAATATAGCACCGTTGAGTTCTTTAGCGCTATTGTCAATACGCGCCTCGCTGGTTCCCTCCCATAAATCTCGCCCCAAAAATGTATTCCCAGTCGCTAATCCTTTGAACTGTACATACTTCAGGTGGCCTTCATCCTTCACTACTTCAGAAAACTTATCAACCAGCTTTCAGATGTAACTTTTTATTCTTCCCTCCCCCCATTTTTTACCTCTAAATGCCGCAGATTTTCCCCTTTCTTCTTCTCCTCCTCTTCTTCTCCTCCTCTTCTTCATCTTACTTCCTCTACGTCTTTGTCCTATGGTTCTGTTCTTCCTCCTCCTCTTTGTTGTCTGTGTCCTCTTTATTTATTCATCTTCTTTCTTTTCGTCTTCTTTATTTTCGTCTTCGTCCTCTTCTCCTTCTCCATTTCTTCGTCATCTTTTTCGTCATGTCTTCTCCATTTCTTCGTCATCTTTTTCGTCATGTCTTCTTTTCCTCTTCCTCTTTGACTTCTTCTCCTCTTCGTCTTTAACATCTTCTCTGTCATTCTTCTTGTCTTTGCCCTCTTTCCCTCCTTCTCTCCGTCTTTGTCCTCTTCTCTTCTTTGTCCTCTTCTCCCCCTACTTTGCGACAACTACAATGCCGTAAAGTTATACATACACACACATATAATAAACCTATAAACAGGAACACTACACTACACTACACATCTGCTGTAGTACACAATAAAGTTCAACATTATGTAGAGCAGGAAGCTATACGTGGGTTCCATAGTCCTGACGGTCCTTTTGGGGGATGCTGTTTTACACACACACACACACACACACACACACACACACACACACACACACACACACACATACACATACACACACACACTTACTATTACTACTACTTTGCTGTCACTCGGAATCGAGTATGATGATCATCCAGCTTTAATACAATGATAGTGAGCTCTGAGGTGACTCGAGAGGCCGATACTGGACAGGATGGGCCATCCACAGATGTTGCCAGTGTGGAGGGCTACATCTAGCGCGGGAAGGGCGACGGCAGCAGTGTCTATCCGGCGCTGGCGTTTATCTGCCTTCGTATGTAGTTAGGCTGAATTGAAAGTATTGACATCTTCTCGTGTGGTGCTCCTCCAAGCTTTATGGTGGAGTAATCGTCTTCCAGGAGTGGGGATCGATTTGGTAATTTTTCAGATTTGTCTTAAGACTGCCCTTATAATTTTTCGTTGTCCGCCAACGTTACGTTTACTATTCGTTAGGTGATTGTAAAGAAGCTGCTTTGGCAGTCTTCTATCGTCCATGCAGGTAACATGGCCAGTCCAATGTAGTTGTTCTTAAGTAATGGTAACTTCGATGCTCCTGCAGTTGGTGTCAGAGAGAATATTGGCATTCGTTTCCTTGTCTTCCCAGCGAACTCGGGGGATGGAACGTAGACAATGTTGGTGAAAGATTTCAAGTGCCTTGAGGCGCCTCCTGCATATGACCCATGACTCCATGTTTCGCTACCATACAGCAGGGTGAGGAAGACCACTGATCTATATATACGTGCAAATTTGGAAATAATTTCAGCTCCCTACAGCTGAAGACACGGGTACGGATTCTGCCAAAGGCTTGAGATGCACATTTGATTCGATGTTGAATCTCTTCATTGATGTCTGTGGTGGTGGATAGGTGGGAGCCACGGTACTGAAAGCAGGTAATATTCGAGAGGGTAATACCATTAACCTGGATGGATGGTTAAGATGTGGCTGAACCAGGGGCAGGCCGAAAGAGAATCTGAGTCTTCCGTACATTCACCTCAAGGCTGAACTGTGCACACACACCTGCATAGGTGTTCAGGATCTCCTGTAGGTCGTGTTCAGTGTAAGCGACGTGGGTGAGGTCATCTGCACACTGAAGTTCAGTGTTGGAAGTGGCCGACACCTTTGTTCCTGCTTGGAGTTGTGTTATGCTGAAAAAAAACTCTTCATCTGGTACTGGATGTCCACCCCGCCGGTTAAATTGGCACTGGCACGAACAAGGAAGGCAGCCAAGAAAATGGAAAGTTGGTGTTTGTATACATCCTTGTTTTACCCCCGTTTGGATAGAGAACTCAGAACTCGTGGTGTTACCTTACAGTGGCAATGAAATTTGGTTGGACAGCCAAAATGACTTAGGGTTCGCCAGAGGACTTCCCTGTTGATGAGTCGAAGCCCGTAGTAAGGTTGATAAAGGCCATGTACAAGTCACGACATTGTTCTCTGCACTTTTCCTGTATCTGGCGGACAGCAATGATTATGTCAGTGGTGCCACATGATGTTCTAAATCCACATTCAGATTTTGGGAGAAAGTTTTCCGCCTCAGGAAGAAGTCTGTTTCGGATGACTCAAGTGATAGTTTTACCAGCTATAGACAGCAGCGAGATCCCATGGTAGTTGGCATAGTTGGGGGATTTCCTCCTTCTCCCATATATTCTTCAGGAGAGAGTGGAGACGGCTGGTAAGCAAAGGTCCTCCTGCTTTATACACCTCGGCTGGGATTCCATCAGTCCCTGTGGCTTTATTATTTTTCTTCTGCTTGGTGGCAGTAGCTACCTCATCGAGAGATGGAGGGTAGCTATAGTAGGTCAGCTCTGGGTGCTGAGGAAGCCTGCTAGTTAGTCAGTGTTTCGTTGAGTAGCGAATGGTAGTTCTCTTTCCAGTATTGACACAGGCTTTCTTCGTCTTCAATTATGGAGTTACTGTCGGATGAGTGGAGGGGGCTGCACCATTATTAGTTGGGCAATACGCTTTTATAGTGGAATTGAAAAATTCATGCATCCTATGTTGATCCACAATTTTTTGCATTTCACATGCTTTATTTTTCCACCATTTGTTCTTTAGATTGCGTAGTTTGCAGTGGGCCATCTCTTTCTTATGGCAGAAGGTATCAGCTTTGGTCCGAGACTGAGGGTTGTTTTGCCAGTTTATGAAAGCAGCACGTTTACCATTGATGAGTACGTTGATTTCCTGGTTATTTTCATCAAACCAGTCCTGAGGTTTTCTTTCAATCTGTCAGAGGGACTCGCTGCAGGTTTTTGTGATGACAGCATTAAGGATATCCCATTCCGCACTCGGATTCAGCTTGTTTGTTGTTGTGTTGTTTATCCGCCCATCGTTGAGCTGCTTTCTGAAAGCACGTGCTACCGCATGATCTTCCAGTCCTTTGGTGTTAAAGCCTCTTCTGGAGCTTGTTGCCTTCGCTGTTTTAGGGCAACGTGATTGGAGAGTTTGGCTCTGACGAGTCGATGATTTGTGTCAAAGTGGTCTGAGCCGTAATGAGGACATCTCGGCGATTTCTTTCTCTGACAATGATGTAGTCAATGGGATGCCAATGTTTGGATCGTGAGTGTTGCTAAGAATCCTTGAACTTCTCGGCCTGCCTAAACAAAGTGAGGTTATGTTCAGCACACTTGCTGAGGAGCAGTTGGCCGTTGAGATTACACTAGCCCACTCCATTTCTAACCTATGGTTCCCTGCCATAAATCGGCGTCTCTGCCAACTGTGGCATTGAAGTCACCTAGGAGCTCAACTTTATCTTTTCTTGGGATAGAGGTTAGCAATTTGTCAAGGTCGGCAAAAAAGCCTCCTTGATGTCATCCTCTGCATCCAGTGTTGGGGCGTATGCACTAATGAAGAAGGCATGACGTGACTAATTCAGTCGGACTCTGGGCGTCATAAGGCATTCGTATACCCCAACAGGCAATTCAATTAGCCCATGTAGGATGGGTTAGCGAATGACAAAGCCAACTCCATAAATGCAGTTTCTCTCCACAGCAGCCTTATGCTTCCAGAAGAAGGTATAGCTGGACCTCCATTCTGTGAATCGACTCATTAATGGCTGGTATGTCGATGTTATACCTAAACAGCTCTTTTGTCACAAGGAAGGTTCTTTGAGAACGCTCATTTGTGCCAGTATCCAGAAGGGTCTTGACATTCAATGCATTGACCATAAGTGGTTGTATAGTTTGTTTGTGCTTTGATCTGTGATTATGGTCATGTTTTCGACTGCTTTAAGTTGACCTTACTGGGTGTGGTTGGCCAGTTAGGTTGGTTTTTTAGGCAGGCTATGTTTAGGGCACCTTTTCTAGCCCTCTCCCCATGTGGGGTGAGCAGTGGTGTTCCTGCAAAGGGCTGCTCAGTCGCATAGACAGGACTGGATTGTACTGCTGCCTAAATCCCAGTGCATAAACGACTATCTTATCTGTGCCGCCTATGTGCAGAGTTGTGACTAGTTACTCCCGGCAGTCATCACTACCTGTCCCCTTCGCCATTCGTCTGTCGCCATAAGACTTTTGAGGTTTAGGGGTTCTAATGGTGGTGAAAAGTATGATGAAGTGGATGATGGCTGCGCATGAGTTGATTTATGTGATGAGGCAGGGGCACAGGTTGCAACGACACATCTTGGCTCTCCCTTTTCCTGATACACTGGTGCAGGTAGCTGCAACAACTGGGGTTGTAGGGTTTCGCCTTACTTGTCTATCTTGCACTGCCTTCATACGCCGGTGTATTAGTTGAGTTCCTGTGTTGGTCATATATTCTGCCTATTCTGCTGTTGTGGCCCTACTGAAGCTCTGTAAGCATGTCTGCCTGATGCGGGATCCACCACATATTTTCCATTCGGGTTTACTCCCGTAGCAATATACCTATCAAGGTTAATCCACAAGGCAGTGGGGCAGTGGTTGGTAGGCGCCAGGGCGTGTCCACATGCCAGTGGGCCTACAGTATGCGCCGTTCCCTCTGGGGCCCACTGCTGCTCAGAGATCCCCTGCTGGTGTAGCCTGGGGCCGCGAGGCTCTAAGCTATCGTGCATTGCCACGATGAGGTACAGCAGGAGTCTTGATTGTGAAGAGGCTGTGTATTGGCAGGGGAAGACTTACGAAGGTTAGCCAGTGACGGTAACTGAAAGCGAGAGGAAGCAGGCAGTGCCTGCACCTTAAAACTAACATAATGCTGTCACACTAGACGCATTACACCGCCCTGTACATACACACACACACACACACACACCCACTTACATACATACATACATACATACATACATACATACATACATACATACATACACATACAATCCCTTTCACTCACTTATTCATCCCCCCTCTCTTCCATACACATGTCAGCATAAATTATACTTGAAGTATAGAATCTCTAGTTGCAGGTACAAAACATACACACCTCACAAGGTAGGTGGCCTGCCAACCTCTTCGTGAGTCACTTGACGTAAATGTCACTTGTTGTCAGGGACGGTGTATGACCCGTGACGAGAGAGAGAGAGAGAGAGAGAGAGAGAGAGAGAGAGAGAGAGAGAGAGAGAGAGAGAGAGAATAAAATAAAATGGACGAAGAAAAGAGGAGCAGCAGAAGAGGGAAAGAATAGGGAAACGAGAGTCGGAAGAAGAGGGAACTAATATGAACGGAGAGGAAAAAGACAGAGGGTGGGAGGAAGAGGAGGCAGACAGTAAAGGGAAGGTGATTAAAGCTAGAGAGGAAAAAGAGAGAGGGAACGGGAGAGGAGACGAGCCAACATGGAAAATTAAATAAGTGGGTAAAGAAGACGGAAAAGTAGGGGGGATAGAGTGAAAGAGAAAGATGAGGAAGGGAGGGAGAGAAGGGGAAGGAAAAACGAAGGATGAAGAGGGGGAGGAGGAGGGATATATATGGAAGGAACAAAGTAAGAGAGAGAGAGAGAGAGAGAGAGAGAGAGCAGGATACACCCTGGGGTGGTCCTCGTATTGATCGCCCGGGCACCTGTCTCATGGTAACACACGCACACACACAAATTCATAAGGATTGGGAGTATTTTTCTCAAGATCATTGTTTATGTTTTACTCTTTTAAATGAATGAATGAATGAATTGTATCCTCAAACATGTCACATGCTTGTTCACTCTTACGAGTACATCAGTTAAGTCAGCCAAGCATGATTACGTGTGTGTGTGTGAACATTACGTAAAGGACACATGTTGGTTGATGATGTTACAAGTAGCACTCATTTTGGGAAACGTTACTTTTAATACTTGCTGTTCATTTGTTTCTGAACGTTACCCGTACCACATACGCTTGTTTGTGTTAATTGGTACATATTTTTCACGTTACTAGAAAGGATTTAAGTGTTAGTCAGTACTAAAAAGGTTATGCATGTGCCAACACCCCCCCCCCCCCCCCTCGGGCCGTGCCTAGGTCTTGTAAGAGCGGTCGGAAGATAAGAGAGCTGAGAAAACTATACCACTTTAAAGCGCTTCCTGAGAAAATAAAACTCCACCTGGTGACATCATTTATCACACCGATATTAACTTACCCAGCAATACCTCTTCATGCTATGAGCACCACTCAAATATTAAAATTACAGGTGGTCCAAAATGAAGCCCTAAGATTCGTCACAGGTGAAAGATACCCCTTCACCAGAACCACAGCCGAGATACATAGAGACCTGAGAATGAAATCCATCAACCAGCAGCTGCACACCCTGGCAAGCAGAATCTGGCAAAAGATAGAACGATCAGAGCAAGAACTCCTCCAAAGACTCCCACCAGATAACGACAACAACCATACATGGTTCCCAAAAAGCTACGAAATCTCAAAAGGTCCATTACCACCCCCGATATACATGGCCAGGCAATAGACAACCTCCCTAGACCAGCATCCGCCAGTAGGGTCGGCGGAATATGAAATAAGGCCCTTAAAACACCCATAAATGGGGCAGGGTAGGCTGTCTAGTGCCTGTACCGGCAGACAATAACTAACCCATGACACAACCCAAACACACTATTAGCTTAGCTAGGCGGTCAGCCCGCCCTCTCTTACCTCCTCCTGAATTTCTTCAATTTCCGAATTATAACTTCCTTCCCCCACCTCTAATCTTCCTTCATTCCTCCTTTCCCTACAAAAAAAAAAAATGATATATGGCGGTCTTCGACCTTAGGGTGACGTAACATAATGTATACTTGTGACGTTGGGTTTAGTATAATAAATATGTGATGTGCGTTGTGGATTATCATAAAACATCCGTTCTGCGCATGTAAATGAACCCGTTAAAGGCCTGTGAAAAAGTACCCAGATTCTAGAATATCCACCTCATGAGAGACCTACATCTGCTTCCCCTCCTACATTCATCATCCTAGACTTAGGCTAGCTACAGTTATTAGCTGAAGCCATCTTCACACAAATAGATTAAGCTACAGTATATCTATGTAGATACCACACAAAAGAGCATAGTATCCCTATCTACAGATATATTGATAGATCGGTACTCAGGGGATATGTTTAGGTCAAGATATCAAAGAACAATAACTTTATTGAAACCACACCTGGGTAGATATTTTTGGTGTGACTTATTTTACCTAGCAATTGTGCAAATTGTCAGGTGTGACTTATTTCGTATCGGTAGATATTTTGTATAACGGCTCAACACGATCCCATACTCTTGAGTGAAGAATACAAGAAGAAAAACCGGAAAACGGGAGGAAAGAGAAGGCGCTGGACATTATGAAGAAGAAGAAGAAAAAAAAAGACATCAACTTGAAAATAATCATTGGGTCAATGAAGAGAAACGGTGACGTGAAGAAAAGGAGAAGTGTGACGTGAAGAAGAGAACCATGACGTGAAGAAGAGAACCATGACGTGAATAAAAGAACCACGACGTATAAAGAGAACCGCTACGTAAAGGAAAACAAGGTAAAGCCAATGGCGTTATTATAGCAAGATAAACACAAACAATAGAATAAAGATAAGCACGTAAACAAATAATAAAAATACGCTCAACAAATACAACAAAGATAATAAACAAGTTCCTCCTGATTTTCGTGAATGTAAATGAAGACAAATACACCTGAAAGCTAATTTGGTCTGCGCATCTAAACTCTTCCATCCAGACGACCTTCACAAATCCCAGGGAATGTTTTGATTGTTGAATTTACTGATTTCTTTTTTGCTATTTTTTTTTTTATTATTTTTACTGTGTTTTTGTATCCTTTTCTGTTTTGTTTGTGTGTGTGTGCGTTTGTTATATATTTGTTTATTGATATTAGTGTGTGTGTGTGTGTGTGTGTGTGTGTGTGTGTGCAGTTGCAAGATGAAGGCAAACGTTGCAAGCAAGAACAAAATCATTCTTGACTAAGGGAAAGCAACTCCAGACACTCGTAACATTGATGTGTATGTAGTGTATTCATATGTATACTATTGGTGTTGTATGTATGTTTTGGGTGTGTATGGTCAAGTACTACTGGGGGTAAACACACACTATATTAATTGGTATAATTTTATATTAATACAGAAAATAAAGTTACAGATGATGTGATTCATTTTGGTGCACACTTATTGATAAGGTGAAGAGGGTAACATGTGTACAGAGGGTGTCTTAGCATAACAAATTAAGTAAGATGGAACACACACACACACACACACACACACACACACACAGAGGGTACAGGCACATTTATCAAGGTGAGAGAGGCGATTGGAGGGGTGCGAGGAGAGGAGGCGGCGGTGGTGGTGGTGTGCGTGGGTGGGTGGAAACAGTTGACCCACTTACTGTAGTTGGGATCCAGCCCCCCGCCTCACCCGCCCGGCCAAACCGGCTGGCTTGCTGCGTGAGAGGTAGGGAGGAAGATGGGAAGGAGTGGGGATGCAAAAGAGGAGAGGATCGAGTGGAGGAGAGAAATAGCGGAAGAAAGAAGGAAGGAGTGAAGAAGAGAAAGACAGCGGAGAAGTCTAGACGAGGTGTAGGTGAGGAAGGAGGGTGTCTGGAAGCAGGGTAGGGAGACAATCTTTGTCTGTTACCTTAGGAGAGGAAGGGGCGATGTAGAGATGTTTATTAAGGGGAACTATTATTATTATTTTAAGTGGGAGCTACTGTACAGTCTTAAAGGAGGAGCTATTTTCTTTTTAAGGGGGAAACTATTTTTTTTAATTAATTATTTTACAATTTATGAACTCCTTTAATTTCTTCAACTCATCCTCTGCTATGATTTTGAATCTAATTCCCTCATCAACAAAGTAAAAAGATGAATATATTGTATTTATTTATGTCCTTTACTGATGAGTTTATAAGTACCTGTTGTTTTTCCACTTACAATCATTTAAATGAGAAAAAGTCACATGAAAACACTTAGGATATTTTGCTTTTTCTAGTTATCTGTGTTTTCTATTTCTTCTGTGATTGTAAGTCTGGGAAAATTGCATCAGAAGACATACAAATTTTTTTCCTTCTCTGAAATGACATTTTGACTCCTCTCAATGTGTATGAATTACGACATTTTGGCGTTCAATGTGTGGCCGCAGTTGACCCCATAGTCGTTTATAAATGTGACCTATGATCCCCATACTTGTTCATATATAACCTCAGCTGACCCATAGTCATTTACATGTGACCTCACCTGACCCGTAGTCTTTCAAAAGCCTGTGACCTCAGTTGACTCGGTACTTCATCTACTCGTGTGACCTCCGGCAGAGCTCTCTTTGTGCCAGAGGGGACGGCCCGGCCGGTGAGTAAGCGGGGGTAAAGTAGGTCAGAGGGAAGGATCTCTTCCTCTCCCCTCCTATCTTCTCCTCTCCTGTTATCTTTTTCTCCCCTTTACTCTCCTCTCCTATCTACCGATCCTCTCTTTCCACTTCCTGTTTCCCTCCCCTCCCTTCTCCTCGCCCTCTTTCTTCCTCCCTCTCCTCCTCCCACTCCCCCTTCTCTCCTCCCTCTCCTCCTCCCACTCCCCTTTCTCTCCTCCCCCTCTTTCCTTCCCCTCTCTTCTCCCCCTCTCTTCCCCCACCTTTCCTCTTGCTTGGTAGTTCTCTCAGATGACAGCAGGAGGAGCTAAGGTGAAGGTAAAGGCTAAGTACTCTCCTCCTCCTCCTCCTTTTATACCCTTTCCTACTAATTCTCCGCCTCCGCCTCTCTTTGTCCAACTTGGGTCTCTAGCCCTCCTGGTGTGAGTGGGTGCTCTCTCTCTCTCTCTCTCTCTCTCTCTCTCTCTCTCTCTCTCTCTCTCTCTCTCTCTCTCTCTCTCTCTCTCTCTCTCTCTCTCTCTCTCATGTCATCCTATAGTGCCATCACTCGCCTTCTCTTTTTATCTCTCTCTCTCCCCGATAATCTCACCCCTACCCCCTTACCTCATCCCTGCTCCATTAATTCTTTACTTTTTGTTGTTTTGGTTTCATTAAGCTCTTCCAAAACAACAATTCCAGGTAAAGATACATCATAGTGACAACAGAACACAAAATCTATATAGGATTACGGTACAGTGTTACAGGATACAAAAAAACATACAGGGTCAATTCAATGTTACAGGAAACAAAATATTACTCAGGATCAAGTTACAGTATTAATATATATATATATATATATATATATATATATATATATATATATATATATATATATATATATATATATATATATATATATATATACACACCTTACACTATTACAGTGTACTGTATATAATCTTATACATAATTCTTTATTCTGGGACTAGAAAAATAACAGGCTAGAAATTATTTTCTCGTTCTGGCATTGCAAACATTCGTGATTATATATTTTATAGAGGACGGTGAAGATTGCCACGACTTTAAATTTACTTTATATGTTGTTATGGTATTTCGTTTTGCAAGAGGTAAAATTACTGATGTTTTGCCTAGGGATAGATTAAGGCTTCAGCCTTCACAAATACGAATTTGCAGATGCCATTGCTCTAAGCTCTAAGGTATGGTTGGCCAGTAGAAGGTTTGCCCACCCAATGAGTGTATGGTTCCTACGACATCGACCACGCCATGGTGTACAAGAAAGGGGGCTTTGTGTACATGGGACATGACGAAGTAAGGGATCTCACAACAAATATGCTGAAGGAAAATTGCCTTGACGTCACGGTGGAACCCCCCCCCCCCCTTCTATTGGACGGTGAGAATCTCCATCACAGGACCTCCAACACATCCAACGAAGCCCGTGTGGATGTCATCGCTCGAAGATGGTGGACACGTGGACAGCGAGCCTTCTTTGACGTCAGGATATTCGTCCCCATGGCTGCATGTCACCATAACCTATCTCTCGAGGCTGCACACAAGAGGAACTAGAATGACAGGACCTGGGCGTAAGCCAAGATAATTCAAAACGTGGATCAAGGCAGCTTCACTCCTCTGGTGTTCATAACCTCTGGCGGAATAGGATCTAAGTGTTATCTAAACAAAAGCAGCAGCCTAAAAGCTACGTTGCAACCTTGGTGAGATGTCGATCTCTCTGCTTAGGTCTGCATTGCTTTGCTTCCGGGGAACGAGACTTTCGACCAGTAAGCCAACAACAGTTGCAGATGTTGACTATGAGGCAACAGTCACTGAATGCCGCATAGATCTGCGGCTTAACTAATTCAACACAGCTAGGGTAGCTAATTTTGTATTGGGATATTTAATATTAAGGTAGTGAAATGGCGGCGAATATGTGGCTATTGGGGGAGGCCACGTTCAATGAAAAAAAAAATATATTTATATGTAGTAGTGGTATTAGCAGTGGTAAGACAGTAGCAGTAGTAACAGCAGCATTGGGACAGTAGTAGTAGTAACAGCAGCAATAAGAGAGTAGTAGTATAAGAATGGAGGAAACTGCAGCGGGTCTATTGGCCCATACTGGGCAGTCCCGTTTACACCCAACCCCTATTGCTTATATAAGCATCCAACCTATGTTTGAAGCTATTCAGCATATTCGAGTTAATGATGATATTTGGTAACTTGTTCCATTCATCCACTATTCTGTTCCAAACCAGTGTTTACCTATTTCACACCTAAATCTAAATTTGTCTAATTTAAAACCATTGTTACGAGTTCGCTCCTGGTTGGATAGTTTGAGTACCTTTGTAATGTCCCCTTTGTTTAGCCCTGCCTTCCACTTATACTGTACACCTCTATCAGGTCGCCCCTCGCTCTACGTCTCTCGAGGGAGTGCAAATTAAGATGCTTTAACCTGTCTCTATACTCAAGGTTCCTAATGTCTGGGATTAGTCTTGTCATTCTCCTCTGAATTCTTTCCAAGGATTCTATATCCATTCTGTAATACGGTGACCAGAACTGGACTGCGTAATCCAGGTGTGGTCTCACAAGAGCAAGATACAGTTTTAGGATGACCTCGCTAGTCTTGTAACTAACACTCCTTTGTATGAACTCAAGTACCTTATTAGCCTTGTTACGAGCAAAAACACATTGTTTACTTGGCTTAAAGTTCCTACTTATCATTTCTCCTAAATCTCTCTCGCAGTCGGATTTCTCTATGGCATCGTTGTTCATCTGGTATCTGGTTTCCCTGTTTACATCTCCTATACTGAGTACTTTACATTTGTCCACGTTGAATTTCATCTGCCATTTTTCAGACCATTCGAAAAGTTTGTTTAGATCTTCCTGTAGTTTTGCTGAGTCCTCGTCAGATTTAATAACACGTCCTATTTTGGTGTCATCAGCAAATTTACTTATGTATTAACAAAAGCAGTAGGGGAGTAGTAGTAGTAGCAGCGGCAGTTGGACAGAAGTAGTAGTAATAACAGCAGCAATAGGACAGTAGTAGTAACAGCAGCCGTAGGGTAGTAGTAGTAGTAGTTGTAGGACGGTAGTAGTAGTAGTAGTAACAGCAGCAGTAGGACAGCAGTAGAAATAGCAGCAGCAGTAGGACAGTAGTAGTAACAGCAGCAGTAGGACAGTAGTAGTAACAGCAGCAGTAGGACAGTAGTAGTAATAACAGCAGTAGGGCGGTAGTAGTAATAACAGCAGTAGTAGGACCGTAGTAGTAATAACAGCCGCAGTAGAACAGTAGTAGTAATAACAGCAGCAGTAGGACAGTAGTAGTAACGGCAGCAGTAGGACAGTAGTAGTAATAACAGCAGCAGTAGGACAGTACTAGTAACAGGAGCAGTAGGACAGTAGTAGTAATAAGAGCTGCAGTAGGACGGTAGTAGTAGTAATAACAGCAGCAGTAGGACAGTAGTAGTAGTAACAGCAGCAGTAGGACAGTAGTAGTAATAACAGCAGCAGTAGGACAGTAGTAGTAACAGCAGCAGCAGCAGTAGGACAGTAGTAGTAATAACAGCAGCAGTAAGACTGTAGTAGTAGTAGTAACAGCAGCAGTAGGACAGTAGTAGTAATAACAGCAGCAGTAAGACTGTAGTAGTAGTAACAGCAGCAGTAGGACAGTAGTAATAATAACAGCAGCAGTAAGACTGTAGTAGTAGTAACAGCAGCAGTAGGACAGTAGTAGTAATAACAGCAGCAGTAAGACTGTAGTAGTAGTAACAGCAGCAGTAGGACAGTAGCAGTAGTAACAGCAGCAGTAGGACAGTAGTAGTAATAACAGCAGCATTAAGACAGAAGTAGTAGTAACAGCAGGAGTAGGACAGTAGTAGTAACAGCAGCAGTAGGAACAGCAGTAGTAGGACAGTAGTAGTAATAACAGCAGCAGTAAGACAGTAGTAGTAGTAACAATAGCAGTAAGACAGTAGTAGTAACAGCAGCAGTAGGACAGTAGTAGTAATAACAGCAGCAGTAAGACAGTAGTAGTAGTAGTAACAGCAGGAGTAGAACAGTAGTAGTAATAACAGCAGCATTAAGACAGAAGTAGTAGTAACAGCAGGAGTAGGAACAGCAGTAGTAGGACAGTAGTAGTAATAACAGCAGCAGTAAGACAGTAGTAGTTGTAACAATAGCAGTAAGACAGTAGTAGTAACAGCAGCAGTAAGGCAGTAGTAGTAACAGCAGCAGTAGGACAGTAGTAGTAATAACAGCAGCAGTAAGACAGTAGTAGTAGTAACAATAGCAGTAAGACTGTAGTAGTAGTAATAACACTGTCTTTCTCTCTCCTTCGGTCGGCTTTGCTCTGCCTCAGGGGAACGAGAGCTTCTGCCCCAATGCCGACAACAGTTGCAGATATTGACTATGAGGCTACAGTCACTGAATGCCGCATAGATCTGCGGCTCAACTAATTCAACACAGATAGGATAGCTACTCTTGTATTAGGATATTTAATATTAAGGTAATAAAATGGCGGCTAAGGTTTGGCTATTGGGGGAGGCTGGAGGCCACGTTAAAAAAAAATAACAGCAGCAGTAGTACAGTAGTAGTTGTAGTAAGGTTGACGTTGGTCCCAGTTGACTGACCACTCAGCTGTCACCACCAGTTTGAGCGGCTTTGTGTGTGTTACCCCTAGCGCAGACCACACTCGCTTTGGTGTGGGTAGGGGGGGGGGGGGTGGCTGTTTGTGTGTATGTGAGATAGAGGGAGAAAAAGGTTGTATATATTCTTTTGTGTATATGCGTGTATGACATGTGTAGGCGTTTGTGGGTGTATATGTGTATGACACGTGTAGGTGTGTGTGGGGGGGGTGTGTGAAACGTTATTTGATGTTTTTTTTTCTGTTTGCATTTGAGGTAAATGGAGGACATTCTGTGTGTGGGGGGGGGGGGTTGTTGTATTACATTGTTTTACTTGCTCTTTGTTGATGCTCTGTTAAACACACGCCACGGCTGGCTCCGGTGTGTGTGTGTAATAATAATAATAATAATAATAATAATGATGATAATAATTATTGTTATTATTATTATTATTATTATTATTATTATTATTATTATTGTTGTTGTTGTTATTATTATTAACGGTTTATTGAAAGAGCATGGCAGCCAAAGGCTGAAAATATACAGTTGCATAATTGGGAATAGATCACTTGATTGACAAATAATATACAGTACATGTAACATATGTGATACAAATGTGAGATGATATAACAAGGTGGAGAAAAGGTCATAAAACAGGGCATTTCAACATAGTAACAGTGCAAAAGTAAGATTGGCTGGGAGCGAAAACACTGGTTGACTACGAGTTGTTGATAATTTTTACAATGGATGGGATTGGGCAGTTCTTATAACAACCAGTACGTGCTCGTATGAGCTGGATGTGGTTGTAGTGTCGAACAGCATTTTGCAGATGAGGGATTTCGGGTTGAAGCAGGAGCCGGTGTTGAGGATTGTGCAAAAGTTTCTCTCCAAATTTGCAGATGAGGTCATGGTGATGATCAGAAAGGGCCGAGAGGATCAGTGTGTTGAGCGCTTCTTGATATGTGGAGTAGAAGGGGAAGAGAATAATCTTGCATGCCCTCTGTATTTTTTCTAAGAGATTCCGTTATGTGGCATTTAGGGATGAAGACCAGGCAGGGGAAGTATAGGTGATCTTGAAAAGTTTGAATGTTAAGTAAGGAGGAGGTGGAGACTAAAACGGAAGGATTTGACAACTTCAATGACGTGTGTTTTCCAATCTAGTTTGTTATCTATAGAGACGCCGAGGAGCTTGGTGGAGTCCACAATCTGGAGTGTGTTGGGGCCCAAAGTGATGGAAGGGGGTGGGACAAGGTCAGAGGAGAGGTTTTTGTGCATAACCACGGTTTTGGTATGGTCGTTGGTGGCCTAATTTTGAAGACTATTCAGTAAGTATTATATTCTGGAGGGCGCTGTAGTCGGGAGCAGAGTTGCTCACACTGATCATAATGGTAGAGTCGTCGACATATTTTCAGCGAGTTGGAGTTTCTCTTTGTGCATCATTGACAAGCATAAGGAAGCAGAGCGGTCCCATCTTGGTGCCTTGGGGGACACTACAAGTGAGGGACTGAAAGGTGGAGACCGCCCCTCGGAAGCATACGGCTCGGCTTCGGTCACTGAGGAAGTCTGTAAGCCATAGTATAATAGGGTGTGTCATACGGAGGCGAATTTTTTTTGTTTGAGTTTGAAAAATCGGCCCATCGTATTAATGATGTAGTTCTATGTGCAGAATCATGTGATATCTTCAGATTTGAAAAGTTTTCATTTTTTGCTAGGTAAATTTTAACTTGAAATCTTATGAAAATTCAGTATTCCCACCCTTTTACCAACACCACTAAATAGCTTATTTAAAGTAAAGTAAATGTATCAGGTTAATTTATTAGGATGAAAATGATCCAGAATAGTGAAACGAAAGATCTTGACAGATTTATTAAATTTAATATTCCTTCAGAAAACAAAATCATCAAATACAAAAACCGGTTTTACCACTACGACCCGGTGTTGCTGCACACCATAGAGAACATGTCTTTCTTGCTTCTGTTTCTACTCATCACCTCCCTGCTGACCACCTGAGCTCGGATGTAGCCTTCCCTCCTCTCCTGGCTGTACACGTGACTGCTGGCCTCGCTCACTTGCTGTACACAACGCTCTATACTCTGGGTGTGCGAGAGCCAGGCAGGGACATGCATGGGGTTGTCCAGGAAAGCTCTGACTTGAACATTGGTGAGGCTGCAGGTAAGAGGAGGCTCACTGCCAGCCTGGATGTTATCCAGATCTATGAGATCAGTGAGGGTCTTGGCACCTAGATTGACTTCAGGAGTCTTCCTGACCCTGAAGGAATCGTCACCAACTGATTCGTCATGCCCAGATCCTCTCATAAGTCTCATATCCAAGATCTTTTTGACTGCCACTCTTCTCTCCTCCTCATCCTTACTGCAGAGCATTGTCTGCAGAACTGCCTCGGGATGAGCATACCAGGAAGATCTCCTCACAGTCTGCTCCACAATCTGAACAACCTTCCTTGGCTGACTCCTCAGGAGCTCAAGCTTGACCTTGGTGTTGAACCAATTTGGCAAGTAGACACTCACGATGAATTGGACAATAAGTCTCAGGTTGTGAAGCTGGTTCCCTTTCAGTTTATGATGAGCGACCCAAATTCTGCAGAACCTGAGAGCCGTTGTGAGCCACCTAGAATGTGAGACTGGACCTATCTGCAGGTAAGCAAATCTATCAGGCATGACCCCAGTTTTGATGGCACTGCAAATCATGTAACCATAGTACTGGTCAGTACTCAGGTCGTCAATGACAGTATGTGCAAGCTCAACGAGTGGAGGGCCAACTGTGATTTTTTCAAAGCTCGGATTTATTTCTAACTCAGTGGCAGAGTCCAGCATCTTGCCAAGAGGACCAGACCATCTGTTGTTTGAAAGAGTCTTGCCATCCAGCTCCTGGATCAGATGTCTGAGTGGCAACTCGTTGGTGTGGAGGTCACAAACAATCCAGACCAGCTTCCTCCCAATCTTCCGCTCTATCCACTGTATGACCCCCCTTGCCACCCTGTGTTCGTGTTGGTGCTGTCCCCTCCAATGGCCTGCAGGGTCTGGTCTACGTTCCTCTCTCTGAGCCAGTTCACAATGTTATCTGCCACTAGCTCAGCTGGTTTCCTGATGTCATCTTTCTCTGGAGTGAAATGCCACAAATACTTCCCTCCTGGTTCACTGCAGCAGGAGTAGTGTTCCTCCTTCACCATGGCAGGGAACAGCTTGTCAGAATCTCCAACTTTCATGAACACTTTAGTGTCATCCCTTCTCCCATCAAAGAACAAACAATTGATTCCATTTTCTCTTATCCCCTTATCAAACTCCTCTTCTAGGTTACTGACAAGTTTCTCCTGAGTTCTCCTTACTTTGTTATGATCTATCACCAGGTGAACATCATCAGGTGTTATCAAACCACCGTCAATCCAGGCAGCTGTTGCTATCTCTGCAGTTTCTCTGAGACCAGTGTGGTGTCGCATGCTGGCCAGAGCTATGCTCGGGATATCTTTCCTATTTCGAATGTTATGCCTGGAAGGTTTGGGATCATTATTTTCTGGGTTAGGGACAAAGTCACCATTCTCCTGGTCAGCACTCGGATCAGCCATGGGGAAGTCATTAAACTCTGAATCAGCTTGACTCCAATCATCGGCCTTTTTTACCTCACCCTGGGCCTTCTCAAGTCTCTTTTCCTCGGCAACTCTTCTCCTCTTCTGTCTCTCTGTGGCAGCCTCCTGTCTCTTGGACTCCGGAATATCTTGGCTAGAAATCATGAGAGCCCCTATACTGCCAGTCTTCTCTCTCTGTGCTTTGACAAATGCCAGTTCGATCACAGGAATCTTCAGTTCACGCTTGCAAATACAGGAGATGTGGGCCTCGGATTTACAGTCACGATCGCATCCAAACTCAGGACAGAGAACAATTGGGCACTTGCAAATAATTGTCAAATAACTGGTCCAGTTGCTTGGCAAAGCTGTCCTTAACTGCAAGTTTTCCTCTCCCAAGAGAGATATCCCTTGCCTTTTCCCAACTGGCTAGCAGTCTCTCACTAATCTTCTTCTGACTTGTTATGACTGGAGGCTTGAACTGAGCGTTAGCCAGAGTGTACTGTGCCAAGACAGCTTTGGTCATATCACTGGCAATGTCTTTGTTTGTGTAAGTTCTTTGGTTCTTTTCACTGATTTGCCTGATTAAAACACCGTGTCTCAAAGCATCTCTCAATGTAGGCAACTCCGACTTCAGGAGCTCTCTCCCAGACCCAAGATAGTGACTGAGATGGCTGGATTTTTGGTTCCTCGTCCTGACACAAGCAGCCATCGCAAATATTATCAACTTATAAATGCATCAGAATCTGAAACAGAAAAAAATATTGTTAGTTGGGTTGTTAAAGAATGAAGTCAGAAAGCAATGTTCACTATTTAATTGTAATGCACTAATGCAGCTGTACGTTAGATTTTCGATAAATTTCACGCTAAAATTTACCTAGCAAAAGGTTGCAAAATATTGAAACTGAAATTATTTTCTGTTTATATACACTAAAATCTACTAAAAAAGTGATGGGCCATTAGTTTTAGCTGATCTTCCCTCCTATGACACACCCTAAATAGTATAAGACCTCCAAAAACCTAGGTCGATAGGTGTATTGATGAAAAAATTGTGGTCGACTCGGTCGAATGCCTTGGTGAAGTCAATGAAGGCAACAGCCACAGACGTCTTTCGTCTTTCCAGATGGCGGTATATGTAATCGAGAAAGCTGACAAGTCAGTGAGTGGTGGAATAAATTTTCAAATTGCCAAATTGGTGAGGATCTATGGAGCCTGCAATATCAGCATAAGCCCAGTCAAAAAACGAAACTTTCGCAGATCAAGCTGGGTATTGGGGTGATGGCAATGGTTCGTAGCTCATTTAAGGATTATGGTCTCTTTGACTTGGGCACTGGTGACGTGACACATGTGGGGTCTTCCAGTCAGCTTGGCATCTTGTTTGACTGAGGCAAGCATTAATGATGGAGGAGAGGTTTGTGAGTGTGTTTGTGTGTGTAATGCGTCTAGTGTGGCTGCATTATGTTAGTGTTAAGGTACAAGCACCACTTGCTTCCTCTCGCTTTCAGCTACCGCCGCTGGTTAGCCCTTGTGGAGAATAGGGAAGCAGCTTGCATAAGTCTTCCCCTGCCAGTACACAACCTCTTCACCACCAAGACTCCTGTTGTGCCTCCTCGTGGCAATTCATGGTAACTGGGTGCCTCGTGGGCCCAGGCTAGACCAGCAAGGGATCTCGGAGTAGCAGTGGAACCCAGAGGGCCAGCGCATAGGTCCACTGGCACGTGGGCACGTCCTGGCACCTACCAACCACTGCCCCGCTGCCTTGCGGATTAACCTTGGTAGGCATAAGGCTATGAGAGTAAACGAAAAATCTGCTATGGAGCTCTGCATCAGGCAGACCCCAATGGTGGTATAGGCAGAAGAGGTGACAAACATGGGAACGCAACGACTACACCGGCGGAAGAAGGCAATATATGATGAACAGGCTACTAAGGCGAAATCCAACAAACTGGGCTATTGGCAGTCCATTGCAACTGTACCTCTCCCCAGTCATTGCAACACTTTCACCACTGGATCAGGAAAAGGGAGAGCCAAGATGTGAGGTTGCAGTCTGCGATCCTGCCTCACCACATAAATCAACTCGCGTGCAGCCATCATCCAGCTAATCATACTCATCATCATCAAACCCCTTACCCCAAAAGTCCTATGGCGACGGACGAGTGGCGACGGGGACAGGCCGGGAGTCTAGTCACAACTCTGCACATGGGCGGCACATATAAGATGGTCGTTTATGCACTGGGATTTAGGCAGCAGTGCAATCTGGTCCTGTCTGTGCGACTGAGCAGCCTTTTCGAGGAGCCACTCTGCACACCCCGCATAGGGAGAGGGCTAGAAAAGGTGCCCTAAACATAGCCTGCAACTGCACCCAGTAAGGTCATACTTATGCGATCGAAAATACAATTATTATCATAGATCAAAGCAAAAACAAACTATACCTCTTATGGTTGCTGCATAGAATGTCATGACCCTTTTGGATACTGGCACAAATGCACGTCCTGAATGAAAAACTAGCCTTGTGGCAAAAGAGCTGGCTAGATATAGCATCGACATAACAGCCATTAGTGAGTCCCGGCTCCCAGACGAGGGTCGACTCACAGAACGGGGGTCTGGCTATACCTTCTTCTGGAAGGGTAAGACTGCTGCAGAGAGAATGGCATTTATGGAGTTGACTTTGCCACCCGCCAACGCATCTTACACAGGCTAACTGAAATGCCTATTGGGATCAACGAGCGCCTCATGACGCTCAGAGTCCCACTGAATCACTCACGTTATGCCGTTTTCATCAGTGCATACGCCCCAACAGTGGATGCAGATGATGACTTCAAGGAGGCCTTTTACACTGAACTTGACAGGGTGCCACCCTCTATTCCGAGAGAAGATATGGTTGTGCTCCTTGGTGACTTCAGTGCCAGAGTTGGTAGAGATGCTGACATTTGGCAGGGAATCATAGGGAGAAATGGACTAGGCAAGTGTAATCCCAATGGCCTACTCCTCCTCAGCAAGTGTGCTGCACACAACCTCACTATCACCAATACCTTGTTTAGGCAGGCCTACATGTTCCAGGTTTCGTGGCAACACCCGCGATCCAAACACTGGCATCTCATTGACTACATCATTGTTAGAGAAAGAGATCGCCAAGATGTCCTCATCACCCGGGCAATCTGGAGGATCCAGCGGTAGCACATCAGAAAGCAGTTGGAACATGGGCTGATAAACGACGCGACAACAAACAACCCAAATACCAGTCCCGAATGGAGTATTCTCGACACTGTCATGACAAAAACGTACAGAGAGACCCTCAGCCAGGTCGAAAGAATACGCCAGGACTGGTTTGATGAAAATGATCAGGAAATCAATGTACTCGCCGATCATAAACATGCTGCTTTACCTGACTGCCAGAACAATCCTCAGTCTCAGACGAAAGCTGATACCTTCCGCAAGAAGAAAGTGGCAGCCCAGCGTGAACTTCGCAAATTAAAGAACGACTGGTTTAAAAATAAAGCATGTGAAGTGCAAAAACTTGCTGATCAACACAAGATGCGCTAATTTTTCAATTCCACTAAAACATTTTATGGGCCCATCACTCATGGCACAGCCCCCTTCTGCTCATCCGACTGTAACTCCCTAATTAAAGATGATGAAGGCATTCATCTGCACTGGAAAGAGCACTATCATTCATTGCCCAACCGAAACACCGATGTGGATGTCCTGGCTACTTAGCAGGTCCCTCAGCATCCAGAGCTGACCCATCTCAGTTATCCTCCATCCCTGGATGAGGTATCTACTGCCATCAAACAGATGAAAAATAACAAAGCCTCAGGGCCTGATGTAATCCCAGCCGAGGTGTATAAACCAGTAGGACTTCTGCTTACTAACCGTCTCCACTCTCTCCTGGAGAATATATGGGAAAAGGAGGAAATCCCCCAAGCTCTTAAATATTTATAAAAACAAAGGAGACCGGTCAGACTGTGGCAACTACCGAAGGATCTCGCAACTGTCCGTAGCTTGCTAGATTATTGCCTGAGTTCTCCTCAACAGACTACTACCCGTGGCGGAAAACTTCCTCCCAGAATCTCGGTGAGGCTTTAGACCATCACGTGGTTTCACTGACATGATCTTTGCTGCCCGCCAGATACAGGAAAAGTGCAGAGAACCATGTACATGGCCTTCATCGACATAATGGAGGCCTTCGACTCGGTCAACAGGGAAGCCCTCTGGTGGACCCTCAGCCGTTTTGGCTGCCCATCAAAATTCATCGCCATTGTGAGGCAACTCCACGATGGCATGAACGGCAGTGTCCTGCACAATGGTACCCAGTCTGAGTTCTCCCCCATCCAAACTGGCGCCAACTCTTTTTTCCATTTTCTTGGCTGCTTTCCTTACTCTTGCCAGTGCCAATTTAGCCGGCGGGGTGGACATCGAGTACCAGATGAAGGATCTCTTCAAAATAAGTCGACTCCAGGCATGAACAAGGGTGTCGGCAGCATCAATTACTGAACTTCAGTATGCAGACGAACCTACCCTTGTCGCTCACACTGAATGCGACCTACAGGAGATCCTGAACACCTATGCAGATGCGTATGCACACTTCGGCCTTGAAGTGAATGTGTGTAAGTCTCAGATTCTCCTTCAGTTTGCCCCTGGTTGAGCCACAGCTCTACCATCCATCCAGCTTAATGGTACTACCCTCTCTAATGTTATCCACTCTCAGTATCTCGGCTCCCACTTGTCTACCGCCATGGACATTGATGGAGAGATTCAACATCGGATTAGATGTGCATCTCAAGAGGTCTTTGGCAGGGAGCTAAAATTATCTACAAAGTTGTACATATATTGAGCAGTGGTCCTCCCCACCCTGCTATATGGCAGTGAGACAAGGGTCACATACAGGAGGCACCTCAAGGCACTTGAAAAGTTTCACCAACGTAGTCTACGTTCCATCCTCCGAGTTCACTGGGAAGACAAGAGAACAAATGCCAGTATTCTCGCTGACACCAACTGTAGGAGCATCGAGGCTACCATTACCCATGAACAACTACGTTGGACTGGCCATGTTACCCGCATGGACGACAGTAGACTGCCAAAGCAGCTGCTTTACAGTCATCTAACGAATAGTAAACGCAATGTTGGCGGGCAACTGAAAAGGTATAAGGATAGTTTTAAGACAAACCTAAAAAGTGCCAAATCGACCCCTTCACCTGGGAGACGATCACTCCACATCGTAACGCTTGGAGGAGCGCCACACGAGAAGGTGTCAATACTTTCGAATTAGACCGTCTGCAAATGAAGGCAGACAAGTTCTTCCACCGAAAAGACGCTGCCGCTAACCCCTCCCGCACTAGATGTAGCCATCCACATGTGCAACATCTGTGAACGACTGTGCAGGTCTCGTATCTGCCTCTTTAGTTACCTTAAAACTCTCCAACCTAGGTGACATCCTTAAAAAGTTCATATCATTGTATCCTAGCTGGATGATCGTCAAGCTCGATTCCGAATGACAGCACAGTAGTGTGTGTTGTTTCCACTTTAACATTGCTCATAGGGATAAAAAAAATCCTTACTTATTCAGAATATTTACGTGATCCATATTTAAATTTTTGAGATGAGAGGATGTCATCGTCTTTTTATATCGAAAACAAACGGAAGAAAACGAAAATTTAAGAGATTCACATTTTATCGTCAGTCATCACTAATTTTTTTTATAAAATGTGTTAATTTTCGTGTTTTTTACTTGACTTTATGTGTGTGGGACGGTGAGACGGGATTGCCAAGTTTTAAAACTTGTTGTAAAAATAAGTTTATTCGTTTATGTAAAGTGTTTGTCCGTGAGAACATTTCATTTTCTTGTGTGAAATTTTTTGTTGAGATTTTTTTTCTCATTGGAAATTGTTTGCTTGGATTTTGTGTGTAAGAAAATTATTTATAGGTCATTACACACACACACACACACACACACACAATTTTCTACTACTTTGCTGTCACTTTGTATACAGTGTGACGATCATCCAGCTATGATACAATCATAAGAGTTATTAAGGATGTCACCTTCGTTGGTGAACTCTTAGGTGACTCGATAGGCCGATACTGGATCTGCAGGGTCGTACACAGATAATGCACTTGTGGAGGGCTACATCTAGTGTGGGAAGGGCGGTGGCAATGTTTTTCCGGCTCTGGCGCTTGTATGCCTTGGTATGCAAGCAGGCTAATTCGAAGGTATTGACACCTTCTCGTGTAGTCGTCCTCAGATGCTGCACTTGTGGAGGGCTATATGTAGTGCCGGAGGAGCGGTGGCAGCGTCTTTCCGGCACTTATGGTGTGGAGTGATCTCCCAGGTGAGGGGGGGTCGATTTGGCACATTTTCAGGTTTGTCTTAAGACCATCCTTATTTCTTTTCCTTTGCCCATCAGCATTACATTTACTATTCCTTAGGTGACTGGAAAGTATCTGCTTTGGCAATCTACTGTCCATGAGGGTAACATGGCCAGTCCAACGTAGTTGTTCATGGATAATGGTAGCTTCGATGCTCCTACAGTTGGTGTCAGCGAGAATACTGACATTTGTTCTATTTGTCTTGCCGGCGAACATGGAGAATGGAATATAGACTACGTTGGTGAAAGTTTTCAAGTGCCTTTATGTGCCTCCTGTATGTTACCCATGTCTGGCTGCCATGTAGCAGGGTGGGGAGGACCACTGCTCGATATACATGCAGCTTTGTAGATAATTTCAGCTCCCTACAGCTGAAGACACGGGCACGAAGTCTGCCAAAGGTTCGCGATGTACATCTGATCCGATGTTGAATTTCTTCATTGATGTCTACTGTAATGGACAGGTGGGAGCCGAGATACTGAAAGTGGGTTACATTAGAAAGGGTAGTACCGTTAAGCTGGATTGATGGTGGAGGTGTGATTGAACCATGTGCAGACTGGAACAGAATCTGAGTTTTACGTACATTCACCTCAAGGCCAAAGTATGCATAAGCATCTGTGTAAGTGTTCAGGATCTCCTGTAGGTCGCATTCAGTGTGAGTGACGAGTGAGGTCGTCTGCATACTGAAGTTCAGTAATGGAAGCTGCAGACACCGTTGTTCCTGCCTGGAGTCGTCTTATGTTGAAAAGAACCTTCATCTGGTACTGGATGTCCACCCTTGTGGTTAGATTGACACTGGCACGAGTATGGAAGGCAGTCAAGAAAATGGAAAAGAGAGTTCGTGCCAGTAATCATCCTTATTTTACCCCCATTTGGATGGAGAAGAACTCAGACCGGGTGCCATTATTTTGGACACTGCCGTTCATGCTGTTGTAGAGTTACCTCACAATGGAGATGAATTTTGGTGGGCAGCCAAAATGGCTGAGGGTCCGCCAGAGGGCTTCCCTGTTGACCAAGTAAAAGGCCTTGGTTAAATCGATGAAGGCTGTGTACAGGTCACGATGCTGTTCTCTGCATTTTTCCTGTATCTGGCGGGCAGCAAAGTTCATGTCAGTGGTTCCACTGGATGGTGTAAAGCCACATTGAGATTCTGGGAGGTAGTTTTCCGCCTCAGGAATAAGTCTGTTTGGGAGGACTCGGGCGATAATCTTTCCGGCTACGGACAGCAGCGAGATCCCGCGGTAGTTGCCACAGTCTGAACGTTCTCCCTTGTTCTTATAAATATTTACGATGGAGGCGTCTATAAGAACTTGGGGATTTCCTCCTTTTCCCATATATTCTCCCGGAGAGAGTGGAGATGGCTCGTAAGCAGAGGTCCTCCTGCTTTATACACCTAGGCTGGGACTCCATCACGTCCTGAGGCTCTGTCATTTTTAATCTGTTTGATGGCAGTGAGCTACTTTATCCAGGGATCGAGGATAGCTGAGGTGGGTCAGTTCTGGATGCCGAAGGACCTGCTGGGTAGTCAGGACATCCACATTAGTGGTTTGATTGAGCAGTGAATGGTAGTGCTCTTTCCAACGCTGAAGGATGCTTTCTTTGTCTTTAATTAGGGAGTTATCATTTGATGTGCGGATGGGGGCTGCACCATGATTGATTGGCCAGTAAAATGTTTTAGTGTAATTGAAAATTTCGCGCATCTTGTTTTGATCTGCGAGTTTTTGCATTTCACATGCTTTATTTTTAAGCCAGTTGTTCTTTAGATAGAGAAGTTCGCGCTGTGCTGCCACTTTTTTTTGCGGAAGGTTTTAGCTTTGGTTCGAGACTATAATGAGGTTAAATCTCGTATGAAGAGCTAAGATAAGAATTTATAGAAGTAGGGTTGTAGAGTGAGGAAAGTTGGTAGCGTGACTCGAGGGTGTAAAGATAATATCATATATTAACACAGGCTCACTACAAGTGTAGTATATAAAACAAATGCGTGTTACTGCTTTATTTTATTAGTTTTTTGGGGGGTTCATATACAATATATAGTAGATTATGGTATATTCCTATTACTTAACAAGTAAAAGTGGCACTTCCACTATGTCAATCGTTGGGAGGGTTCAGGATCACCGCACTACTACCGTTTACACAGCCAGCACTTACTTTGACACGGTGGGTAGATAGCACAACGCCGATGGACTAGGCTGAGATCTCGTTGCACTTAGTGACGGATTTCTTCAATGCAGCTGGTGATACAAAAAGCGGGGCTGGGGACGAGTGTTGCTGGCTCCTTCATGGTTATTGTAATAATGCCCCGTGGAAGGAGCTGAAGTCCCCTTATGTTGGAGATCACTGACCGGCAGATGACCTCTCTTAATTAATATTAATCTGGGTGTGTCTAGACCGGCTGTTTGGTCAGGTAACAGAAGTTCTGGCTGGATAGTAGTTCCTTGAATTAACAAGGTCATGATGCTGGTTTAGCTAATCGCGTGGCAGTGAGAACTCTGGTACCCTTTGTGACCATCACATTTAGGTCAGGTCTTAATCTCACCTTAGTCACTGTAGTGTGTGTCAACTAACGTGGGTGAACACGTGCTCCCCTGGTTGCTGCTATGTCTATGTTGTTTTACTGGCCAGGATGCTTTGGTCTGATAGATAAAAATTATAAGACTGAGGGTTGTTCTGCCAGTCAGGTAAAGCAGTATGTTCATCATTGATGAGTACATTGATTTCTTGGTCATTTTCATCAGACCAGTCCTTTTGTATTCTTTCGATCTGGCCGAGGGTCTGTCTGCAGGTTTATGTCATAACATTATCTAGAATACCCCATTAGACACTGGGATTTAGGTTGTTTGTTGTCGGGTTGTTTATCAGCCCTTGTTCGAGCTGCTCTCTGAAGGCATGTTCTACTTCTGGATCCTCCTGACGCTTAGTGTTAAAACCTCTTTTGGAGACTTGTTGCCTTCGCCGTTTTGGGGTGACGTGAAGTGAGAGCTTGGCGTTGACTAGCCGATGATCAGTGTCACAGTGGTCTGAGCCACGCATGGCTTGGGTGATGAGGACATCTCTGCGATCTCATTCTCTGACAGTTATGTAGTCTATAAGATGCCAGTGTTTAGATCGTGGTTGTTGCCACAATCCCTTGAACTTGTCAGTCTGCCTAAATAAGGTATTGGTGATAGTGAGGCTGTGTGCAGCACACTCGCTGAGAAAGAGCATGCCATTGGGATTACACTGTCTAGTCCATTTCTCCCTATGAATTCCTGCCAAATGTCACCATCTCTACCAACTCTGGCATTGAAGTCCCCAAGGAGCACAACCTTATCTTTTCTGGGAATAGAGGTTAGCACTCTGTCAAGGTCGGCATAAATGCTCTCCATGATGTCATCCTCTGCATCCAGTGTTGGGGCGTATGCACTGATGTAGAGACGGAGAGTTGCCATACACTGCCGATAGCCCAGTTTGTTGGGTTTAACTTTAGTAGCCTTTCCATCAGGCATTGCCTTCGTCCGCCAGTGTAGTCGTTGGATTCCCGTGTTGGTCACCTCTTCCGCTCTGTAAGCATATCTGCCTGATGCGGGGCTCCACCGCAGATTTTTCGTTCGTAGTTTACTTCCGTAGCCTTATACCTACCAAGGTTAATCCGCAAGGTAGCAGGCAAGTAGTTGGTAGGTGCCAGGACGTGTCCACATGCCAGTGAGCCTATGCACCTTCCCTCTGGGGCTCACTGCATCTCCTAAATTCCCTGTTGGTCTAGCCTGGGCCCACTAGACACCCAGTTACCGTGTGGTGCCACGAGGAGGCACAGCAGGAGTCTTGGTGGTGAATAGGCTGTGTACTGGTAGGGGAGGACTTTTGCAAGTTGCATTCCTGTTCGCCACGAGGGCTAGCCTGCGGCGGTATCTGAAAGCGAGAGGAAGCAAGTGGTTCCTGCACCTTAACACTAACATAATGCTGCCACAAAAGACGCATTGCGCCACACGGTACACACACACACACACACACACACCATCCTTGACCACCGACGGGTCAAGACGGGTCAGACGCACCTGGCACTGCTCAGCAGCAGCCACGTCAACTACCAGAATATCAACAAGTTCTCGCCAGAAGTGACTATTTCATTTGGGAAAGGAATGGAACCAGTGTTGAATAGTGGTGAACAGTGCTTAAGTAAGTGAAAAACAACTCGGCAGTTACAGTTGAGTCTTACCCAAGCTAGCCTTCACACAGTGAGGTCCCACGATAGAGAGGCCTGGGACCACACCTCACCCACTTGAGTGAGTGAAGTCCTGTGACAACAGACCACGTGGTGTCCCCATGATGCTTCGACACCACGTAGTGAATGAGTTGCTACAGCATCATGTAAAGTTCCTCATAACACCATCTGTGAGGGAATTACTACGCCACGTGATGCCCCTCATACACCATCTGTGAGGGAACTACTACATCATCAGGCCCCTCGTAACACCATCTGTGAGGGAGTTACTACACTACGTGTCTGCTGTTCAACACCTCAGCTCACATGATCTACGTGTGTAAACATTAATCTGTATGTTCACTGTATGTTCCGTCACCTTTCTCTAATGAAGGCTATTGTTAAACCACCAATGTATGTAATAAGTCATTTATGTCCAATGTATATTTTCAGCCTTCGGGCTGCAAACTTTTTCGATTAACCGTTTATTATTATTATTATTATTATTATTATTATTATTATTATTATTATTATTAATATTATTATTATTACACACACACACACACACACACACACACACATCTACCCTATCCCTCCCTCCCTTCTTCCCTACTTCGTTTCCCTCTGCACCTCTCCCTCTCGTTCTTTTTCGCCCTCCTGTACCTCCCCACTCCCTCCTTTTCTCCTGCACCCGTCTTTTCCTTCTACGCCCCCTCCTTTCCGTCCTACACCCGCCTCCTTTCCTCCTACACCTCCTTCCTTTCCTCCTACACCCCCTCCTTTCCTCCTACACCCCCTCCTTTCCTCCTGCGCCCCCTCCTTTCCTCCTACGCCCCCTCCTTTCCTCTGCTATCATGGTGGGTGCTCAGGTAAATGTGGAGGTCGGATGTGCTTGCAGGTAACTCACCTCGCTAACAGATTAAACTCATAAATACTGACACGTTGCAGAACATAATAATTTCTGACTGGGAATTTTTTGTATATATTTTTGTGGAACAGATTGTACTTATATTTGCAAGAGATATTATTCATACATACATACATACTTACAAAAACTTGAAAACCATTGTGTGTGTGTGTGTAATAATAATAATAATAATAATAATAATAATAGTAATAATTAACGGCTTATTGAAAAAATCGGCAGCCCGAAGGCTGAAAATATACAATAGATAAAAATGACTTTTTACATACTAAGACATGGGGTGGGTGGGTCGTTTAACAAAAGCTTTCATTACTAAAAGAACAAGGAACAATGAGTGAACATACAAATTATTATAGTTTACAGTTGATGGCCCGGGCGTGGGCTGGTCATGGAGACACCAGGTGGTGAGGTGTTCACGTGGTGTAGTAACTCGTCCTCGGGTGTTGATACGAGAGACCTCACGTGGTCATGGAGACATCGGGTGGTGTGGTGTTCACGTGGTGTAGTAACTCGTCCTCGGGTGTTGATATAATAATAATAATAATTAACGGTTTATTGAAAAAATTCTGCATCCCGAAGGCTGAAAATATACATTAGACATAAATGATTTATTACATACATTGGTGGTTTAACAAAAGCCTTCATTAGAGAAAGGTAAAGGAACATACAGTGAACATACAGATTAATGTAGGTGTTGAACAGCAAACTCGTAGTGTAGTAACTCCCTCCCAGATGGTGTTAGGAGGAACTCACGTGGTGTAGTAGTTCCCTCAGATGGTGTTATGAGGGACCTGGCGTGGTGTAGTAATTACCTCACAGATGGTGTTATGAGGGGCCTCACGTGGTGTAGTAACTCCCCCACAGATGGTGTTATGAGGGGCATCACGTGGTGTAGTAATTCCCTCACAGATGGTGTTATGAGGGGCCTGACGTGGTGTAGTAATTCCCTCACAGATGGTGTTATGAGGGACCTCACGTGGTGTAGTAATTCCCTCACAGATGGTGTGATGAGGGCCTTGACGTGGTGTAGTAATTCCCTCACATATGGTGTTATGAGGGACATGTGGTGTAGTAATTCCCTCACAGATGGTGTTATATGAGTGAGGTTTGGTCCCAGGCCTTCCTATCGTAGACGGATTAACACATCGGTGGTTGTTGTTGGGTCTCGCGGGGGCCGTTATCACTGGGTACCTGGGACCTCACTGTGTGAAGGTTAACTTGGGTACGACTGTTACTGTTGAGTTGTTCTCACTGACTTAAGCACTGTTCACCACTGAGGGATCTCACGTGGTCGTGGAGACATTGGGTGGTGTGGTGTTCACGTGGTGTAGTAACTCGTCCTCGGGTGTTGATATGAGGGATCTCACGTGGTCATGGAGATATCAGGTGGTGTGGTGTTCACGTTGTGTGGTAACTCGTCCTTTGGTGTTGATATGAAGGACCTCACGTGGTTATGGAGACATCGGGTGATGTGGTGTTCACGTGGTGTAGTAACTCATCCTCGGGTGTTGATATGGAGGACCTCAAGTAGTCATGGGGTCACCGTGTGGTGTGGGGTGATGTCACAGTACCTCACTGCGCGGTGTTGTGTTATCCCGTAGTCAGGTGGATAGTCGGCCGGCCCTCTGTTATTCCCAGGGTGGACGGATTAGCACCTCCTTGTCAGAAGATGGTGGTTAGTTCCCAGGGGTGCTTATCTCACTGGTGGTCGCGGCTTTCACTGGTACTGTCTTGTGCTAAATTCACTGGCTTAAACACTGTTCATCACTGATGCCACTTCTTTCCGAAACGAAATTGTCACTTTTGATTATGTAGATATCCCTGTGGAGAGGATGGGTCGGGGAGAGGGACTTGGGGGATGGGCCGACACTGGCCAAGGGGGGCAGCTGCGTAGTGGGAGCAGCCCCTGAATAGGTCTTGACCCTACGGTAGTCAAGGATATGTGTGTGTGTGTGTGTGTGTGTGTGTGTGTGTGTGTGTGTGTGTGTGTGTGTGTGTTTTTGCTTCCGTTTGTTTGTCAATTTGTGAGGAATGTGGCGTTGTGTCGAGTGAGATTTGTTTGTGTTACCAGGAACTAAACAGCACCACCAACACGTAATAATAACAATAACAATAATAATAATAAAAACATTAGATTTTTTGTCTTCAGTGTCATATTGACACATAAATCTAATTTTTTTAGTAATTAAAGTGAAAACTTGAACGTCTGAAATTCTGCCAACAACTTCAAGAATGGACGAGTTGGCAGTCGGAATTTTTTAGTAAGATGGCAGGTCAATGGGGAAAGAAAACACTTAAATTCACTATAATAAGGGTTAAAGTTGCTAAAAAGTCACGTGACTGCGACGTCACTGGCCTCCCGCAGAGCGGGAGGCACCCAGCTGTAGTTGTCCAACCTTCTTGGCTGATCGGCTCTGTAAATAAATATTATTGAATGAATTGTGATTTACTGTGCAACACAGTAATACTATTTTGAATATGTAAATATTACTAAGCACATAAACTAATTCAATGGATATTAGCTGCCCATACAACAAATTTTATAGTATAAACATTCCAAACAATATTGGTATTATTTTTGGTTTTGGTCATCTGGGGAACCTTAAGATTCTAACTATGGGATTAACTACTTTAAACAATAAGACACATTATCTCTACAAAATTTCTGTCGCAAAACATTTTTCGATCGCATAAGAAAATACAGATCATGTTAGGTTAGGTTAGGTTATGATGAGTTATAAGGTTAGTTTAACATACATCGATAAGGGGGGCATAGTAACTCAAAATTAGTTATTTACGATAGAAATGAAGGTCTAAATCGTTCATAACACATCGCAAACCATAAGAAAAAAACATAGTCTGCATTATCTAAGTTCAGGGATGACCAAAACTTAAAATTTACCTAATATACCCTATCTCGAATCTAAACATTCAAATACTTATGCTAGTTAAAGTCAAAAATTTTACCCATTAATTAATATAAATGATGATATATCCTAATGCATTCTCAAAACAAAGTCCAGACAATGTTTTTACTTCTAAATTTACTCGTATCTCCATCTAGTACTGATATACTGTTATACTCTGTAAAGTCTACCATGACAGCTGAGCTGGTGTGAACATGGGAGGTTTTTGTGTCCAAAAGAACGTAAGAATAGAGGAAACTGCAGCGGGCCTATTGGCCCATACAGGGCAGTCCCATTTACACCCAACCCCTATTGCTCATAAAACCATCCAACCTATATTTGAAGCTGCTCTTCACGGCACATTTCTTCACTTACGAAATGCCCATCGGGCCATCACTTAGACCATAAAAAAAACACCCTTAAAACTTATCTGAACGTGGCGTTTGGGGTCTGAAGAGGCCATCCTTTCTACTTCCTCCGACTGCAGCGATGAGTTTGAAGGTAGTGACGTCATTGCAAATGGCGGCCCTGTTTCTAGAGAAATAAACTTATCTCGACTATTATAGCAGGACTTTAAACTTTTATTACAAATTATATATACCGTATCACTCTACGAACGTGGCAGAGTGTATTTCTTGTGTTTACCCAGAACCGTCAACTCGTCCATTATACGTCGTTTACAGGAATGTATAACGAACTTCAATCCAAGAATTTGGAGGAACTTGTGAAATAGTTCTAGATACAGTATATTGGTGATTTTATGAAGACTGTAACATTATCTTTATTGTTTATGTTGCTTGTTTTTCCTTTGATGAATGTATCTTTTGTATTCGCTGGTAGACGGGGAAGAATGAGTCAAAACTGCTATTTTTCTCTCTATCCTCTGAAGTATTTATGTTGTACCGTTATGTTGTGGCTGTTTCTTCATTTCTCTCTTTTGATCGTGGTTTTCCCCTGCTGTCTTCTGCTCCTTATCTCCTGCTGTCACCTGTCGTTTCTCACCGACTGTCAGCGTTGAGTCCTCCGCTCTTCCTGCCGCAAGCTATCTTCTTTTCTTTCTCGCTTTTTATAACCTAGTTTTTGTCCTCTATTGTTTACCTATCCCTCCTCCTCCGCCTTTGTTTCTCAGGTGCTGTCTACGCTGTTTCCTGTTTACATCCTCACGCTTTCTTTCTCGGAAGTTTTTTACGTCTTCTCTCAGTGTTTCTCAGCGCTCTCCTTCGCCCACTAAAATAAATGAATACCTTGAAATATTATTTTTATTAATATGGTATGTTAGAGGGGTGGACTGTGTGGTAGAAATAAGGAGAGGGGAGTGATAGGGGAAGAGGGGTGGGTTGGCATGGAGAGAGTAGTGGAGGGGAGTGGTAGGTGGAGATGGGGAGACGAGGTTTGGAGTGTGGAGGGGAGGGGAGTATAACGAGGTATTTTTTTGTTTTCAAGGAACTGAATAAAACAGATGGATATTTTGAAAGATTTCAGTCTTTTCAATCTAATCTTCTTCAATACTCGTACTGGTTGATCGAAAAGTCGGTGTGCACTTGCAGTAATTGAAAGTGTAGTTATTTAGCCTTGCTCCTAAACGGTCACAGAACCATTGTAAGTTATTGCAGGTGCACAGGTACTTTTCGATCACTCAATACGTTATTGAAGGTGCACAGAGATTTTTCTGACCACTCAGTATAAGTTATTGCAGGTGCACAAGGACTTTTCGATCACTCAGTATGTTATTGCAGGAGCACAGGGACATTTCGATCACTCATTTTGTTATTGCAGGTGCACAGGGACTTCGATCACTCAGTATGAGTTATTGCAGGTGCGCAGGAACGTTTCTGATCACTTAGTATTAGTTATTGCAGGTGCACATGAACTTTCTGATCACTCAGTATAAGTTATTGTAGGTGCACAGGAACTTTTCCATCACTCAGTATAAGTTATTGCAGGTGCACAGGAACTTTTCTGATCACTCAGTATAAGTTATTGCAGGTGTATAGGGACTTTCTGATACACTCAGTATAAGTTATTGCAGGTGCACAGGAACTTTTCTGATCACTCGGAATAAGTTATTGCAGGTGCACAGGAACTTTTCTGATCACTCAGTATAAGTTATTGCAAGTGTACAGGGACTCTCTGATCACTCGGTATAAGTTATTGCAGGTGTACAGGGACTCTCTGATCACTCGGTATAAGTTATTGCAGGTGCACAGGGACATTTCGATCACTCATTATGTTATTGCAGTTGCACAGGGACTTTTCGATCACTCAGTATAAGTTATTGCAGGTGCACAGGAACTTTGTGATCACCTAGTATTAGTTATTGCAGGTGCACAGGAACTTTTCTGATCACTCAGTATAAGTTATTGCAGGTGTACAGGGACTTTCTGATCACTCAGTATAAGTTATTGCAGGTGCACAGGAACTTTTCTGATCACTCAGTATAAGTTATTGCAGGTGCACAGGGACTTTTCGATCACTGAGTATAAGTTATTGCAGGTGCACAGGGACTTTCTGATCACTGAGTATAAGTTATTGCAGGTGCACAGGGACTTTTCTGATCACCTAGTATTAGTTATTGCAGGTGCACAGGAACTTTTCTGATCACTCGGTATAAGTTATTGCAGGTGCACAGGAACTTTTCTGATCACTCAGTATAAGTTATTGCAGGTGTACAGGGACTTTCTGATGACTCATTATAAGTTATTGCAGGTGCACAGGAACTTTTCTAATCACTCAGTCTAAGTTATTGCAGGTGTACAGGGACTTTCTGATCACTCAGTATAAGTTATTGCAGGTGCACAGGGACATTTTTCTGATCACTCAGTATAAGTTATTGCAGGTGCACAGGATCTTTCTGATCACTCAGTATAAGTTATTGCAGGTGCACAGGGACTTTCTGATCACTCGGTATAAGTTATTGCAGGTGCACAGGAACTTTCTGATCACTCAGTATAAGTTATTGCAGGTGCACAGGGACTTTCTGATCACTCGGTATAAGTTATTGCAGGTGCACAGGAACTTTCTGATCACTCATTATTGCAGGTGCACAGGGATTCAGATTTGCCCCCGAGGGGGCTAGTTTATTGGGCACCCCCTTACATTCTGTGCAAGGTGAAGCGCAGAAGCGTTTACAGCGCCCAACAGGGAAGTATGAAAAGTTCATACTTGCCTTTATGACTCGTACATTAAGGGCGTAAAAGCCTGAAAGGTCATAGGTTCTGTCAAGTTACATAAAGTGAGAGAATGATGAGTGTGTGGGGGGAAAGTTCCCGGTACATTTTATCTGTTTATGGCAAAGAGTGGCAGGTCCCTAATAATGTCAAATGCCAGGCCTGTGACTAGGAGGAGGGATATCTGGTCTGGGAGGGAAGAGGTGTTGGTAACGGCTGGGGACCTATAGGAGGAGGTCATAGCGCAAGTGAGGATGTAGTGAGAGAGGGTGTGAGAGTCGGGGGTCTTTTCTGATCACTCAGTATAAATTATTGCAGGTGCACAAGAACTTTCTGATCACTCATTATAAGTTATTGCAGGTGCACAGGGACTTTTCTGATCACCTAGTATTAGTTATTGCAGGTGCACAGGAACTTTTCTGATCACTCAGTATAAGTTATTGAAGGTGCACAGGAACTTTTCTGATCTTTTAGTATTAGTTATTGCAGGTGCACAGAAGCTTTCTGATCACTCATCATTGCAGGTGCACAGGGACTTTTCTGATCACTCAGTATAAGTTATTGCAGGTGCACAGGAACTTTTCTGATCACTCAGTATAAGCTATTGCAGGTGCACAGGGACCTTTCTGATCACACTTAGTATAAGTTATTGCAGGTGCACAGTAACTTTCCTGGTCACTCAGTATATGTTATTGCAGGTGCACAGGGACTTTCTGATCACTCATTATTGCAGGTGCACAGGGACTTTTCTGATCACTCGGTATAAGTTATTGCAGGTGCACAGTAACTTTTCTGGTCACTCAGTATAAGTTATTGCAGGTGCACAGGGACTTTCTGATCACTCGGTATAAGTTATTGCAGGTGCACAGGAACTTTCTGATCACTCAGTATATGTTATTGCAGGTGCACAGGGACTTTCTGATCACTCATTATTGCAGGTGCACAGGGACTTTTCTGATCACTCGGTATAAGTTATTGCAGGTGCACAGGAACTTTCTGATCACTCAGTATAAGTTATTGCAGGTGCACAGGGACTTTTCTGATCACGTAGTATTAGTTATTGCAGGTGCACAGGAACTTTTCTGATCACTCA
Organism: Homarus gammarus; assembly: GCA_958450375.1. Classification (NCBI taxonomy): domain Eukaryota; kingdom Metazoa; phylum Arthropoda; class Malacostraca; order Decapoda; family Nephropidae; genus Homarus; species Homarus gammarus. The sequence continues at coordinate 554,768 of CAUDMG010002538.1, forward strand.
GTATAAGTTATTGTAGGTTGCACAGGAACTTTTCTGATCACTCAGTATAAGTTATTGCAGGTGCACAAGGACTTTTCTGATCACTCAGTATTAGTTATTGCAGGTGCACAGGGACTTTTCTGATCACTCAGTATTAGTTATTGCAGGTGCACAGGGACTTTTCTGATCACTTAGTATTAGTTATTGCAGGTGCACAGGAACTTTTCTGGTCACTCAGTATAAGTTATTGGAGGTTCACAGGGACTTTCTCATCACTCAGTATAAGTTATTGCCGGTGCACAGGGACTTTTCGATCACTCAGTATAAGTTATTGCAGGTGGAGAGGAACTTTCCTGATCACCCTCTATCAAGTATTTGCGATCATTTCCTGGGAATGAATGTATTATTATTGTCAGTGTTTGGTCATGGGTTGCCGGGGTAACCAAGAGGTAGGTGGTACAACTTTGTGTTTGCTCGTTGTTGTGGCTATCCTGATCCCCCCCCCCCCCCCACACACACACACACATATATTCAAGTCCTTCGGAGTTCCTGCACCCGAGCTCCTCAGTGTTTACTCAACATTCATACTTCCCAAGCTCACCTATGCCTCCCCTACCTGGTCTTCCTCCTTAAATGCCACACAGCATAAACACATAGAAAAAGTGCAAAAGAGGGCATGCAAGATTATTCTCTCCCCTTCCTACTCCACATACCTAGAAGCGCTCAACACACTGACCCTCTCGGCTCTCACTGACCATTACCACGACCTCATCTGCAAATTTGGTGAGAAGCTTCTGCACCATCCTCGACACCGGCTCCTACTACCACCTGAGATCCCTCGCCTGAGAATAGCTGTTCGACACCACAACCGCATCCAGCCCATACGAGCACGAACTAATCGCTATAAGAACAGACCAGTCCCAACCATTGTAAAAATTATCAGTAACTTGTAATAAACCAGTGTATTCACTCCCAATAAATCTTACTTTTTGCACTGTCACTATGTTGAAATGCCCTGTAGTTTGAGCTTTTCCCCACCTAGTTATTATATATCTTATCTTGTATCAATTATGTTACTTGTATATTATTTGTAAAGCGAAACCCATTCCCCAATTATGTAACTGTATATTTTCAGTCTTCTGGCTGCTATGCTCTTTCAATAAACTGTTAATTATTATTATTATTATTATTATTATTATTATTATTATTATTATTATTATTATTATGATGATGATTATACATACAACATACACACACACACACATACACACACTACTACTACTACTATTACTTAAAAATTAAAAAAGAATATTACTACTACTACTCCGACAGAAGTTATAATATTTATTGTACATTAATTTCTTTGCATATAAATACATTACTTTTTACTACTACTACTACTTTTTTTTAATACTACGTGGCCTCCAGCCTCCCCCAATAGCCACACCTTCGCCACCATTTATTTACCTTAATATTAAATATCCTAATACATACGAAGCTATCCTATCTGTGTTAAATTAGTTGAGCCGCAGATCTATGCGGCATTCAGTGACTGTAGCCTCATAGTCAATATCTGCAGCAGTTGTCGGAGTAGGGGCAGAAGCTCTGGTTCCCCTGAGGCAGAGCAAAGCCGACCGAAGGATAGAGAAAGACAGTCGACATCTCATCCAGGCTGTAACATAACTTCTGGGCTGCTGCTTCTGTTCGGAGATCAACTCCGCGAGTCTGGCGTATAAACATCTTGCACTTGGGCCCATCCCACCAGAGGTTGTGAACACTAGAGGAGTGAAGCTGCCTTGATCAACGTTTTGAATTCTCTCCCCATATGCCCTTCTCTTGTCGTTCTCGTTCCTCCTATGTGCAGCATCGAGAGCTAGGTTACGGTGACATGCGGCCATGGGATCAAAAATCCTGATGTCGAAGAAAGCTCGCTGTCCCCGCGTCCAGAATCCTCGAGCACTGACGTCCACACGGGCTTCGTTAGATGTGTTTGAAGTCCTATGTTGGAAGATCTCGCCATCCAATGGAAGGAGGGTCGGTTCTACCATGACGTCCCGGCAGATTTCCTTCAACATATTTGCTGTGAGATCCCTTACCTCGTCATGCCTCATGCATATGAAGCCCCCCTTCTTGCAGACCATGGCGTGATCGCCATCATAGGAAGAGCCACACGCGCATTGGGAGGGCAAACCTTCTACTGGCCAACCGTACCTTAGAACAATGACATCTGTAAATTCTTGTTTATTAAGAATGAAACCATTTGCCCTTATCGGTAACGTAGTTAACCAGTTCGAGGCGCCCACCTCCTGCGCTATAGCTACTTTTTTTTTTCAAATTTTCTGGAACCTGCAGCAATAGTTGCTGCAACATATCATTTTGGCATTGCTGTCGATCTGTCGTAATGGACCTACGAATCTTATTTACTTCGCTGGTATCCACTTTCCCTGTTGCATTCTGGGCTATTATGTGGTACGTGAGGGCTGCCGTGAGCTTTAGTGAATTTTGATGTTCAGTGGCTGCAATCTCCTCTGGATTTGTTAGTCCCATCCCTCCCAGTCTTGGTGGTAGTGCAAGAAGTGCTCTTTCTGCTGGGGTTAAGTCAGGGTGTTTCACTAATTTGGGAATGAACTTGACACTGATAGCTTCTTCCAGAGGGTGGAGGAGGAGTCCGATTTCAGGGATAGTACGCATCAGGTAGTTCCAGCGATGCTTGACCCCATGGGTGAATGCAGCAAAGGCCGCATGTGGCTCTGTGTTAGCAATCTCAGACAGAGCTTGGATTTCACTAACCCACTCATTCACCTTTCCCGCTATGTACTCGGTCTTGAAGTCCGTAGTGCCAATTACTGCGCCTAGATGTCTTTGGCAGTCCTTAGTTATTTTGACCTCACTTCCGCCAAAAACCTCCAATGCCCGTTCATAATGTTCTGGCTTCACGATGAGGAAGGACTTGCTGGCGTTTGGGTGGTACCCTATTTGTGGACCTCGCAATGTTACTACTTTGCTGTCACTCGCAGTCGAGCATGACGATCATTCAGCTATAATAAAATTATGTGAGTCATTAAGGATGTTACCTTCGTTGGTGAGCTCTGAGGTGACTCGAGAGACCGTTACGGGACCGGCAGGGCCGTCCACGTATATGCATGTGTGGAGGGTTACATCTAGTGCGGGATGGGCGGCAGCAGCGTCTTCCTGGTGCTGGCGGTTGGCTGCCTCGGTATGCAGTGGGGCTAACTCGAAAGTATTGAGAACCTTCTTGTGTTCTGCTTTTCCAAGCGTTACGGTGTGGAGTGATAATCTCCCAGGTGAGGGAGTCGATTTGGCACTTCTCAGGTTTGTCTTAAGACTATCCTTATACCTTTTCCGTTGCCCACCAGTGTTACGTTTACCATTCATTGGTTGAGTGTAAAGTGAATTAGCAGTCTACGTTTGTCCATGCGGGTAACATGGCTAGTCCAACGTAGTTGTTAATGCTAATGGTAGCATCGTTGCTTTTACAGTTCTTGTCAGCGAGAATACTGGTATTTGTTCTCTTAGGTGAAAGCTATTAATTGCCTCGAGGTGCCTCCTGTTTGTGACCCGTATGTCGCTGCCATACAGTAAGGTGGGGAGGACTACTGCTCGACATATGTGCAAATTTGGAGATAATTTCAGCTCACTACAGTTGAAGACACGGGTATGGAATCTGCCAAAGGCTTGAGATGTACATCTGATCTGATATTGAATCTATTCATCGATGTCCGCGGTGGTGGACAGGTGGGAGTCAAGATCCTGAAAGTGGGTAACATTAGAGAGGGTAGTAGCTGGATGGATGGTGGCAGTGTGACTGAACCAGGGACAAACTGGAAGAGAATCTAAGTCTTATGTACATTCATCTCAAGGACGAAGTGTGTGCATATGCATCTGCGTAGGTGTTCAGGATCTCCTGTAGGTCGCATTCAGTGTGAGCGACGAGGGTGAGGTCATCTGCATGCTGAAGTTCAGTGATGGAAGTGGGTGACACCTTTGTTCCTGCCTGGAGTAGTCTTATGTTGAAAATTTCCTTCATCCAGTACTGGATGTCCACCCCGCCGGCTAAATTGGCGCTAGCACGAGTAAGGAAGGCAGCCAAGAAAATGGAAAAGAGAGTTGGTGCCAGTACACATCCTTGTTTTATCCCCGTTTGGATGGGGAAGAACTGAGACTGGATGCCAGAGTGCAGGATACTACAGTTCATGCCTCACAATGGCGATGAATTTTGGTGGGCAACCAAAACGACTGAGGGTCCGCCAGAGGGCTTCCGTGTTGACGGAGTCGAAGGCCTTAGTAATGTCGATGAAGGCCATGTTCAAGTCACGGCGCTGTTCTCTGCACTTTTCCTGTATCTGGCGGGCATCAAAGATCATGTCAGTGGTGCCATGTGATGGTCTAAAGCAACATTGAGAAAGTGGGAAGAATTTTTCCGCCTCAGAAAGTAGTCTGTTTAGGAGGACTCTGGCGATAATCTTGCCAGTTTTGAACAGCATTGAGATACCGCAGTAGTTGCCACAGTCTTTAAGAGCTTAGGGGATTTCCTCCTCCTCCCATATATTCTCTAAGAGAGAGTAGAGACGGCTGGTAAGCAGAGCTCCTCCTGCTTTATAAACCTCGGCTGGGATTCCATCAGGCCCAGTGGCTTTGTCATTTTTCATCTGCTTGATGGCAGTTAGCTACCTCATCCAAAGATGGAGGATAGCTGAGGTGGGTCAGCTCTGGATGCTGAGAAACGTGCTGGGCAGCTGGGTAGTCAGGGCATCCACATCGGTGTTTCGGTTGAGTGCACACACACACACACACACACCCACACCCACACCCACGCATGGTGTTTTAAAGTCATGTCTAATGATATGATCGTCAAGGGAAACACGAACACCATTATTGATACTTTTATCAGATTATGTGAAAATCAGGCACCTGATGATTTGATAAATACCTTAGTTCACTACCTGAGGGATTAGGTTAGTTTGTCTTATGTAAGGTTAGGTTATATTGGCTGAGGTTAGGTTACCTTATGTTTGGTTTGGTTATATTAGGGAATATTATATTAGTTTAGGTTAGGTTAATGTGGTAGATCTTAAAGAGAAATAAGCTGGGGTGGCTAATCATCATGTGTTCCCATTTTCTGTGCTTGGTGGCTGGTCGTCATGGTAACCAGCGCAGGTGGGTGGACGCGTCTTTTCTGTGATCACGTTGCCAGCTCCTTCCCTCTCACATAGCTTCTTGAGGAGGAGGAGGAGGCGACACTTTGATAGCTTCATATGTCCCACCGGCACATCATTTTTTTTTGATGATGATTTTTTTTTAGATGTTCGGTGGAAGTAGTGAGCGGAGTGGTGGGTGAAGAGGGGTGGGGTGGGAAGAGGTGGGTGGAGAGGGAAGGGATGGTTGAGTGGAGGGTGAAGAAAGAAGGGATGATGGAGTGGGGAAGGAGTGGTGGTCGAAGATGGGTGGGAAGGGGAGTGGTGGGTGGAAAAGGGAGGGGCAAAGGAGTGGGGAGGATAGTGGTGCCCGAAGAAGGAAAGAAGGAAGGGATGTGGAGTGGGGGAGGGAAGTTATGGATGGAGAAAGGAGGAGAGAGATAGAAATGAGAGGTGTGTGTGTGTGTGTGTGTGTGTGTGTGTGTGTGTGTAATAATAATAATAATAATAATTAACGGTTTATTGAAAGAGCTTGGCAGCCAGAAGGCTGAAAATATACAGTTACATATTTGGGGAGTGGGTTACGAATTACAAATAATATACAAGTAACATAAGTGACACAAATAAGACATATAATAACTTACATGGGGAAAAGCTCAAACTACAGTTCAATTCAACATAGTGACAGTGTTACAGTATTACAAGTTATTGATAATTTTTACAATGGTTGGGACTGGGCTGTTCTTATAGCGATCAGTTCGTGCACGTATGGGCTGGATGCGGTTGTGGTGTCGAACAGCAATTCTCGGACAAGGGACCTCGGGTGGTAGCAGGAGCCGGTGTCGGGGATGGTGTAGAAGCTTCTTACCAAATTTGCAGATGAGGTCGTGGTGATGGTCAGTGAGAGTCGAAAGGGTCAGTGTGTTGAGCGCTTCTTGATATGTGGAGTAGGAGGAGGAGAGAATAATCTTGCATGTGTGTGTGTGTGTGTGTGTGTGTGTGTGTGTGTGTGTTTTTCCGACTTTAAGAAAATTAGCAGCGATGGACTGAATCTTTGGACATTTTAGAAGGAAACAATCTTATTCATATATGAGTATATCAGGAAATTACTTAATATAGCTACAATATTTAGGCAGAATATGACTAAAATAATGAGATATTTTAAGTGAAGAAAAAACTGTGTATCCTTGATTTTTTTAATGGGGAATAAATAAAGTCTAATTACGTTTTATATTATTCTGTAAAATATGGCTAGTGTATTTCAGACAAGGATTACTTCGGGAGGTGAGGATGATGTAGAAAGTGGCTCTTATATTTTCTCTCAAAGATATATCCCAATATTTTATAAAGGAGATTGGACAGGTAATATTTTAGGGTAATGGTATATTAATTGGTTTTATTAGTTTGTAGGGGGATGTCGCAATTAAAGGACATATCAGGATGAAATATAGAAATATCCAGTTAATTTAGATATTTACTTTAGAATTTAATATCCCATTACAAGAATTATTTTCCTCAGTAGTCTAATTTTTTGTGGGTATTACTTTCTGTAAATTATCCTCGCGCTACCCCTGGTGTTTCACTTCCCTGCTCGTGGTTGTGTGTGCGTGCGTGCGTGCGTGCGGCTGTTTTGCGCGCGCACGCCTCGCTTCGGTCAGCTGTCTGATGAAGCAACATTGGGATGCAGCAGAGCTGGCAAGTTAATCACGGCGCGCCAGTACGAAGCAGTTACCAGCAAGTCAGGGCAATTATGGCTGGGTTATGTGTGTGTGTGTGTGTGTGTGTCAGAGAAAAGAGAGAGAGAGAGAGAGAGAGAGGCTGGTGGCAGCAATTTGGCAGTGTCCACACGTACGCGGGCCTGGAATGTGCTGATTTTTCCTCACTTACTGTACAATGACGTCATCTAATATCCGGGCAAGGCTTGTGCTGATTGGTCCTTGACTACCCTGATATTTAGTAAACAAACATGATAATACGAAGGTTTCAGAGCATAACACAAGCCAGGGTGTGGGGGAGGAAGGAGGAGGAGGTGAAAATGGAGGACGGGTGTGGGGGAAGAAGACGGGGAGGTGTAGATGGATGACGGGATGTGGGGAGTAGGAGTTAAAGATGGATGGGGGGGGGGGGTGAAGGAGGATGAGGTGACAGTATGTAGGAGGAGGAGATAGATGGAGGAGAGGTAATGAAAGGTAGTGTTGTGACGCGAATGGTTCTGTGACCGATTACAATATTGCTGTAAGAGGAACAAGGCTAAATAACTACACTGTCAGTTATTGCAGGTGCACTGGGACTTTTCGATCACTCAGTATAAGTTATTGCAGGTGCACAGGAATTTTCTGATCACTCAGTATAAGTTATTGCAGGTGCACAGGGACTTTCTGATCACTCAGTATAATTTATTGCAGGTGCACAGGGACTTTTCGATCACTCAGTATAAGTTATTGCAGGTGCACAGGAACTTTCTGATCACTCAGTATAAGTTATTGCAGGTGCACAGGGACTTTTAGATCACTCAGTGTAAGTTATTGCAGGTGCACAGGGACTTTTCTGATCACTCAGTATAAGTTATTGCAGGTGCACAGGGACTTTTCTGATCACTCAGTATAAGTTATTGCAGGTGCACAGGGACTTTTCGATCACTCAGTATAAGTTATTGCAGGTGCACAGGGACTTTTCGATCACTCAGTATAAGTTATTGCAGGTGCACAGGGACTTTCTGATCACTCAGCATAAGTTATTGCAGGTACACAGGAACTTTTATGATCACTCAGTATAAGTTATTGCTGGTGCACAGGGACTTTTTGATCACTCAGTATAAGTTATTGCAGGTGCACAGGGACTTTTCGATCACTGAGTATAAGTTATTGCAGGTGCACAGGGACTTTCTGATCACTCAGTATAAGTTATTGCAGGTGCACAGGTACTTTTCTGATCACTCAGTATAAGTTATTGCAGGTGCACAGGGACCTTTCTGATCACTCAGTATTAGTTATTGCAGGTGCACAGTAACTTTTCTGATCACTCAGTATAAGTTATTGCAGGTGCACAGTAACTTTTCTGATCACTCAGTATAAGTTATTGCAGGTGCACAGGGACTTTTCTGATCACTCAGTATAAGTTATTGCAGGTACACAGGGACTTTTCGATCACTCAGTATAAGTTATTGCAGGTGCACAGGGACCTTTCTGATCACTCAGTATTAGTTATTGCAGGTGCACAGGTACTTTTCTGATCACTCAGTATAAGTTATTGCAGGTACACAGGGACTTTTCGATCACTCAGTATAAGTTATTGCAGGTGCACAGGGACCTTTCTGATCACTCAGTATAAGTTATTGCAGGTGCACAGTAACTTTTCTGATCACTCAGTATTAGTTATTGCAGGTGCACAGGGACTTTTCTGATCACTCAGTATAAGCTATTGCAGGTGCACAGGCACTTTTCTGATCACTCAGTATAAGTTATTGCAGGTGCACAGGCACTTTTCTGATCACTCAGTATAAGTTATTGCAGGTGCACAGACACTTTTCTGATCACTCAGTATAAGCTATTGCAGGTGCACAGGCACTTTTCTGATCACTCAGTATAAGTTATTGCAGGTGCACAGGCACTTTTCTGATCACTCAGTATAAGTTATTGCAGGTGCACAGGCACTTTTCTGATCACTCAGTATAAGTTATTGCAGGTGCACAGGGACTTTTCTGATCACTCAGTATAAGTTATTGCAGGTGCACAGGGACTCTTCTGATCACTCAGTATAAGTTATTGCAGGTGCACAGGGACTTTTCTGATCACTCAGTATAAGTTATTGCAGGTGCACAGGGACTCTTCTGAACACCCTCTATCAAGTATTTGCGATCATTTCCTGGGAATGAATGTATTATTATTGTCAATGTTTGGTCATGGGTTGCCGGGGTAACCAAGAGGTAGGTGGTACAACTTTGTGTTTGCTCGTTGTTGTGGCTATCCTGATTCCCCCCCCCCCCTCCCCACACATGCAGTACACACACACACACACACACACACACGAATTAGATGAGTTTAATTATCAGGGAGTGCTGTAAGAGTTGAGGGCCTGAAGTGAGAGATGAGGGCGTGGGGTGAGAGATGAGGGCGTTGGGTGAGAAATGAGGGCGTGAGGTGAGAGACGGGGGCGTTGGGTGAGAGATGAGGGCGTGGGGTGAGAGATGAGGGCGTGAGGTGAGAAATGAGGATATGAATAATGAAACGATTGATAACCACCATATTTGATAACAATAATAATAATAATAATAATAGTAATATCAATAATAAAAATAATAATAATAATAATAATAATAATATATTTATTTCATCGACTATAATAAAGAAATAAATAGCTAACAAATATTTCAACAGTATAAGACACCCACCTCTCCTCCACACACTCCCACACCCCCACTACAGCTCCACACCCCGACACACCCTCTCAGCACAATTCCCTCCACTCACACCCTCACATAACTCCCCTCCACACCCCCTTACACCCTCCCCTCCACCCACACCCCTTCATAACCCCCCCTCTTACCTTTTTTGTATTTCTCTTACAGGTAAGGGCGTGAGGAGGGAAGGAAGAAGAAAAGGAAGAGGATTAAGACGGAAGGACGAGGAGTAAGAGGTAAGGGGGAGGAGGCAGAGGTAAGGACGAGGAGTAAGAGGTAAGGGGGAGGAGGAAGAGGTAAGGGGGAGGAGTAAGAGGTAAGGGGGAAGAGTAAGAGGTAAGGGGGAGGAGTAAGAGGTAAGGGGGAGGAGTAAGAGGTAAGGAAGGGAAGGATTTCGAGAGAAGGAAGGGGAGTAGGTGTTAAGGAAGAGGATAAATACGAGGAAAGGATGAAGAGGAGGAAGAAATGGAGATGTGAGGGGAAGAAATGGAATGGGTGCGAGATGAGGATGTGAGGGGTGAGAGATGAGGATGTGAGGGGTGAGAGATGAGGATGTGAGGGGTGAGAGAGGAGGATGTGAGAGGTGAGAGAGGAGGATGTGAGGGGTGAGAGATGAGGATGTGAGGGGTGAGAGATGAGGATGTGAGGGGTGAGAGAGGAGGATGTGAGGGGTGAGAGAGGAGGATGTGAGGGGTGAGAGATGAGGATGTGAGGGGTGAGAGATGAGGATGTGAGGGGTGAGAGAGGAGGATGTGAGAGGTGAGAGAGGAGGATGTGAGGGGTGAGAGAGGAGGATGTGAGAGGTGAGAGATGAGGATGTGAGGAGTGAGAGATGAGGATGTGAGGGGTGAGAGATGAGGATGTGAGGGGTGAGAGAGGAGGATGTGAGAGGTGAGAGAGGAGGATGTGAGGGGTGAGAGATGAGGATGTGAGGAGTGAGAGATGAGGATGTGAGGGGTGAGAGACGAGGATGTGAGGGGTGAGAGATGAGGATGTGAGGGGTGAGAGATGAGGATGTGAGGGGTGAGAGATGAGGATGTGAGGGGTGAGAGACGAGGATGTGAGGGGTGAGAGACGAGGATGTGAGGGGTGAGAGATGAGGATGTGAGGGGTGAGAGATGAGGATGTGAGGGGTGAGAGATGAGGATGTGAGAGGTGAGAGAGGAGGATGTGAGAGGTGAGAGATGAGGATGTGAGAGGTGAGAGAGGAGGATGTGAGGGGTGAGAGATGTGGATGTGAGGGGTGCGAGATGAGGATGTGAGGGGTGAGAGACGAGGATGTGAGGGTTGAGAGACGAGGATGTGAGGGGTGAGAGATGAGGATGTGAGGGGTGAGAGATGAGGATGTGAGGGGTGAGAGATGAGGATGTGAGAGGTGAGAGAGGAGGATGTGAGGGGTGAGAGATGAGGATGTGAGGGGTGAGAGATGAGGATGTGAGAGGTGAGAGATGAGGATGTGAGGGGTGAGAGATGAGGATGTGAGAGGTGAAGGCGTGTCCAACTGGCCATGTTAGTACTGTATATTGGGAGGGAAGAGACCATTGAAGTGAGGGTCATGAGAGTAAGGGGTGAGAGGGGGGGTGCGTTAGCAGGTGAGTGAGGGGAGCAGGTGTGTGAGGGGGGGGGGGGCACATCGTTAAATTTACAACCCTTTGAAATGACTTGTCCTCCACCTTCACCCACCACACTCTACATCCCTTCACTCTCACCATACGACCTCCACCCACTCACCCCTACCCTCACCACCCACTCACACCCCACCCTCCACCACCCACTCACACCCAACCCTCCACCACCCACTCACCCCTACCCTCCACCGCCCACTCACCCCCACCACCCACTCACCCCTACCCTCCACCACCCACTCACCCCTACCCTCCACCACCCACTCACACCCCACCCTCCAACCACCCACTCACCCCTACCCTCCACCGCCCACTCACCCCTACCCTCACCACCCACTCACCCCTACCCTCCACCACCCACTCACCCCTACCCTCCACCACCCACTCACACCCCACCCTCCAACCACCCACTCACCCCTACCCTCCACCGCCCACTCACCCCTACCCTCCACCACCCACTCACCCCTACCCTCCACCACCCACTCACCCCTACCCTCCACCACCCACCCCTACACTCCACCACCCACTCACCCCTACCCTCCACCACCCACCCCTACCCTCCACCGCCCACTCACCCCTACCCTCCACCACCCACTCACCCCTACCCTCCACCACCCACTCACCCCTACCCTCCACCACCCACTCACCCCTACCCTCCACCACCCACGCACCCCTACCCTCCACCACCCACTCACCCCTACCCTCCACCACCCACTCACCCCTACCCTCCACCACCCACTCACCCCTACCCTCACCACCCACTCACCCCTACCCTCCACCACCCACGCACCCCTACCCACCACCACCCACTCACCCCTACCCTCCACCCACCCACTCACCCCTACCCTCCACCACCCACTCACCCCTACCCTCCACCACCCACTCACCCCTACCCTCCACCACCCACTCACCCCTACCCTCACCACCCACTCACCCCTAAGGACTACATACAGTAAGGCCACACCGCTGTAACGTCATTAACTTAGCTCCGCCCCTGCAATGAACATCACACTACCCGTGGTGACCAGAGGGTGACCAAGGACTACAGCCTTGCCTTGGTTGTTTTTTAATACTCGTAAGTGTAAGGTCAAGTATAACAAAATGAATGCCTTATGTTCTCACAGTCCTCCAAAAAAATAAGTGATACAGTATAGCCCAAAAAAGGGGGGGGGGGGTGGTGGCACCGGGCATTTCACTGATGACATAGACGAAAAAGAACTCAATTTTTGAGCCTACTAGCAATGCAAAGATTTTTTCCATTTGCCAAAAATGGCAAGGTGAATGTCTGAGGGTACTCCAGACAACTGGATATTGCCTTGCAATGCATAATTAAGAAAATATAGCAAGTGTTTCTTGGCGTTAAGCATCAATACCGTCGCCGGTGAATTAAGTGATGTTACTCTTATTTTTTCTTATATTTTGGGCAATATTATTGTTTTTTTTCGTCACTCTTGGTAAGAACAATGTTTCATGGTCTTCTGGATGACCTGATATTGACTGACATTTTAGAATTAAGAAACTACAAGTAACCTTTCCTCGCGTCTTGAAAGAAGCGCGGTGTTGGCACCTGTAACCCACCTACTGACGTACTTAACTTTAATTTTTTTCAAGGTTATTAAATTTGTTCATTGTTCTTTTTGGCCACATATAGCAAGATGAATGTCTCACCTTCCTGTAGATACTTGGATATCGACAAACATTCAAGAATTAATGATACAAACGAAATATGAACTCTCGCCTAATGTGTTTATTTTATCAGAACACTTGCAGGCATTTATCCATTTGTCTGTAATACTTGATGTGCTCTCTGCTTGGGATTTGAGCTCTGCTGGTGCACCCGTATATTGCACAAAAAACATAATTGATGCATGTTTACAACATTGACGTCATCAAGCTGTGCATTGTGGATAAAATAAGTGCCCGGTGGTCTATCCTTTCTCACCTCTACCCTCCACCACCCATTCACCCCATCCCCCACCACCCACTCACCTCAATCTCCCACCACCATCCACCCACTCAACCCCACCACCCACCCACTCAACCCCACCACCCACCCACTCAACCCCACCACCCACTATCGCCAGACGTCCATCTTCACTACACCTCCATGAACCTTTCATGCTCTGTCCTCAAATAAACAGGTCCGGGCCATGACTGCAGGCACCGGTCACCTTTTGAGAAATATTTACAAAATGGTTTGATATATATATATATATATATATTATATATATATATATATATATATATATATATATATATATATATATATATGCTGATAACCACCAGGAAAGAAGAAAACACGAAGTTCCCAAGCGCTTTCGTGTAATTCACATCTTCAGGGGTGAGTCTGAAGATGTGAATTACACGAAAGCGCTTGGGAACTTCGCGTTTTCTTCTTTCCTGGTGGTTATCAGCATATACCTAGATCACGCGCACCTACAGTGATTTATATATATATATATATATATATATATATATATATATATATATATATATATGATATATATATATATTGATAAAATCACACAGGGAAAAGGGAAACAATGGAACACCTTAGCTTTCGTCTTTATTCAAGACATCTTCAGAGGCAACTGAATTACATGGATCGAGAGAGGTTTAAGTACACAGGGTGACCTTACTAAACATGAGGTCAGGTCATAATCATGACATCCACTAATCCGCACACGCTGAGGAGCTTAAGAGAAAGGGCGACGTGACTAGTCAAGTTAAGTCAGGTCAAAACTATGGAACCCACTAATCATCTATCCTACATCTAGCTCCAAGGCTTTCAAAGCACTGACAAATAAATTTGTGTAACATATTATCAGTTTTGTGCTGACCATCACTAAGGTTTATAGAATTCAATTCCCTAATCAAACTAGCTTCAACCAGAAGTCTTTCTGTGACACAAGATGATTTGTACACTTCTAAGCTGTTTTCCCATTCCATGGGATGATTATTATTCCTAACATGAACGAACAGTGCACTGCTTTCAGATGCTGTTCTGATATTGTACTTGCACCTGACATATCCCTCCGTGTTACTGAGTGTTACTTGGAAGGAACACAGAGATCTACTCCTGACGATGAAGCATTTACCTGTCGTAAGTGTTAGGTGGCGGTGAGCCAAGAGCCGGCTATAAAAAGTACTGTTTGATGGTGGTTGGTGGTGATGGTGGTGGGGGTGTCGATGGTGGGTGGTGGTTGTGTGTGGTGATGGTCGTTGGTGCGGGAAGAGTGATGTATTAGAGCGGGAAATATGCATGGAGACACATTAACTAGGAAATACTAACTGTTTGTGTCAGGAGATGAGGAGTAATTGTTGTAGATGTATTTATTTACCATACCACAGGTGGCAAAGATGAGGCGATGGCTGTTACCTATAAAGATAGACGGGTGGAGGTAGACGGGGTGGACCAGATAGACAGTTTGAGATAAAAGGTCCAAGTAGGGGGTGGGTTGTGTTGACGCGCGGGGGTGGGTTGTGTTGATGCTTGGAGGTGGGTTGTGTTGACGCGTGGGGGTGGGTTGTGTATAGACGTGCTGGGGTGGGTTGTGTTGACGCGCAGGGGTGGGTTGTGTTGACTCGCAGAGGTGGGTTGTGTTGACGCGCAGGGATGGGTTGTGTTGACTCACAGAGGTGGGTTGTGTTGATGCGTTGGGGTGGGTTGTGTTGATGCGTTGGGGTGGGTTGTGTTGATGCGTTGGGGTGGGTTGTGTTGATGCACAGAGGTGAGTTGTGTTGACGCGCGGGGATGGGTTGTGTTGACGCGCAGAGGTGGGTTGTGTTGTTGCTTGGAGGTGAGCTGTGTTGATGCTGGGAGGTTGGTTGTGTTGACACGCGGGAATGGGTTGTGTTGACGCGCAGGGGTGGTTTGTGTTGACATACGAACGTAAGAATGGAGGAAACTGCAGCGGGCCCATACTGGGCAATCCTGTTTACACCCAACCCTTATCACTCATATATCCATCCAACCTATGTTTGAAGCTATACAGCGTACAGTACTCAAGTTAATTATGATGTTTGGTAACTTGTTTTACTCATCCACTACTCTATTTCCAAACCAATGTTTACCTATCTCGCGCCTAAGTCTAGATTTGTCTAATTTAAAACCATTGCTACTAGTTCGCTCCTCGCTGGATAGTTTGAGTACCTTTGATATATTACCTTTGTTTAGCCCTGACTTCCATTATACACTTCGATCATATCGCCCCTCACTCTACGTCTCTTGAGGGAGTGCAAATTAAGATGCTTTAACCTGTCTCTGTACTCAAGGTTCCTAATGCCCGGGTTAATCTTGTCATTCTCCTTTGAATTCTTTCTAGGGATTCTATATCCATTCTGTAATACGGTGACCAGAACTGAACTGCGTAATCCAAGTGAGGTCTCACAAGCACAAGATATAGTTTTAGGGTAACCTCGCTAGTCTTGTAACTAACACTCCTTTGTATGAACCCAAGTACTTTGTTAGCCTTGTTTCGACTTGGCTTAAGGTTCCTACTTATCATTACTCCTAAATCTTTCTCACAGTCTGATTTCTCTGTAACAACGTTGTTCATCTGATATCTGGTTTCTCTGTTTACATCTCCTAGACTATGTACTTTACATTTGTCCACATTAAATTTCATCTGCCATTTATCAGACCATTCAGTTGTTTTTTGTTTTTAGATCTTCCTGTAGTTTTGCGGAGTCCTCGTCAGATTAAATAACAGGCCCTATTTTAGTGTCATCAGCAAATTTACTTTGTTGCTGTCTACGCCGATATCTATGTCGTTTGTGTATATAATAGATAGTAATGGTCCAAGTACTGAACCTTGGGGTACTCCACTAGTGACGTTACCCCAATTGGATTTAGTGCCGTTAATGCTTACTCGCTGTTTCCTGTCCTGTAACCATTCCCCAATCCATTTTAGAATATCTCCTCCAATGCCACGAGCCTCCACTTTTCGTATTAGTCTTTCGTGGGGGACTCTGTCAAAGGCTTTGCTAAAGTCGAGATATACCACATCATAATAGTGCTCGTCGTTCACTGATTCGAAAACAGCTGAATTTTTTTTAATATATTAGTCAGATATGAACGCCCACTTCTGAAGCCATGTTTGGAATTTTGGAATCATTGATCAACTTGTGCACCCGGGGGTGGGTTGTGTTGACTCGCGGGGGTGGGTTGTGTTGACGCTTGAAGGTGGGTTGTGTTGACGCTTGAAGGTGGGTTGTGTTTACGCTTGGAAGTGGGTTGTGTTGACGCCTGGGGGTGGGTTGTATTACGCTTGGAGGTGGGTTGTGTTGACGTTTGGAGGTGGGTTGTGTTTACGCTTGGAGGTGGGTTGTGTTGACTCGCGGGGGTGGGTTGTGTTGATGCTTGGAGGTGGGTTGTGTTGACGGTTGGAGGTGGGTTGTGTTGACGGTTGGAGGTGGGTTGTGTTGACGCTTGGAGGTGGGTTGTGTTGACGCTTGGAGGTGGGTTGTGTTGACGCTTGGAGGTGGGTTGTGTTGACGCTTGGAGGTGGGTTGTGTTGACTCGCGGGGGTGGGTTGTGTTGATGCTTGGAGGTGGGTTGTGTTGACGCTTGGAGGTGGGTTGTGTTGACGCTTGGAGGTGGGTTGTGTTGACTTGCGGAGGGTAAAGGAGAACTGTATCACAAACAGCATAGATATGAAGGCTGTGACCGTCAATAATGTTTAATATGGGACTTTGAAGCCAACAGTGATGAAGAGGATTTATTTATCAGATGTGAAAGGTTCAGTAACTTTTATTAATTTGTTGGCCACAAATTTGTAGACTAAGAATTATATATACATGACAAAGGTGCACTTGGATGAGGTATTCCTTGTAAAGCCTGGGCGAAATATAAGAATGATTAGTTTAGGTTTGATTGTATTTTTTTTTTAGAATATTTAGAAAAAAATATATTATGCTTAAATTCTTCATATCTGAAATATTCCGTCTGTGTCAAATTAAAAAAAAAATGAACTTCATTAAGATGGACAACTCTAGCGCGAAATTAACCTCGTGAGCAGTTGCCTTTGTTCGTGGGTTAAATATATCTTTAAATTATGAAGTGTGGGTGTGTGTGTGTGACCTCAACATACAAGTAATACCTCATCAGGGTTTGATTCCTGACAAGTGAAGTATTTTATGTGTGATATATACTGTACATAAACTCGTATATATTACTATATTCTCAGTCATAAATTGTTTGCTGAAACACAAATAAAAAAAATATTTCAACATGGATCAGAAACACGAGGTATTAATTCTGACACATACTGTACATGTCACCCCCCAAGTTTCAGTATCTCAGTTGCAATTAAATTACTACATAACCTGGATTTAGTGTGTCAGTCAGTTAGTATTTTTTATTCCACTAAAGGCTGAGGATATGGACCGACTTGACATGATCCGCTATAAGCCGGCGTGAAATTATAATCTGTGTTGGCAGTAAGGCGGTTCGGATCACCTGAAGATTAGTCACCAACTCTCACCTTGTTACATCTTAAGATTAACCACCTTAACGTTAACCTAACCTAATTTAACCTAACCTTATATAGCCTAACTTAACCTAGTATAACCTTCTTCTAGGTAGCGTTTTGGTGTTTAATCACTAGGTGAAATAAGGTAATATTCAGTTAGGTGACCCAATGGTTATCCTCCACCCTACAGTGACACGCAACCAGGTGAACGTTCGCCTGGGTTTTGGCAGCTGTGACGCTTTTAAATGTTTGGAACCAACCTGTAAGTCACACACACAAGTCTTCCTCACACTTCTTCCAGAGTCTGAGCTGCTGACGTCTGTACATTATAGAGGAGTAAGGGTCTTGTTTACAGGCCCTGCGAGGATTGTGGACGAGGCGTGATGTTGTTGTGTGATGAGGGGAGGGTGAAGGTCGGAAGAGACGAGGTGATATTATGTATTAGCTGGGGGGGGAGGTGTTGTTGTGTTATGGGAGAAGGGTGAGGGAGGGAGTGAAGCAGGTGCAGGAGTGAGTGGTGTCACACGGGCATGAGAGGGTTGTGGGGGACGAGAAGGAGGAGGTGAACTGAGTAGAGGGCTCGGGAGTGAGATATGTGAGGAAGGAGAGGCGCATATTGTGTTGACAGGGAAAAGAGGAGAGGGTGAGGGAATAGGCTTGTTGGTGGCATGATTATAGGGAGAATAGGGGAGAAAATGTATGAAAGAAAAACACGAAAAACACTGTGGTGAATAGGGATGGTGAAGGGGGAGGGTGTAATAAGACTGAATAAACAGAAATCATTGGGTACTAAATGACGAGGAAATTTTACTCACGCCACAAAAAGAAGTTATAAAAAGAAAGGTAAGGAACGAGTCACAAGAGGACCAAGCAGCTGTGGATTAGAGATAAAAATCGCCCGTGCCACCGTCATGATAAAGGAGAGACACTATTATTAGACTAATTGTGTGGTGGTGCAGCGCGACCCCTCCCTCCTTCCCTCCTCGCCTACCTGCCCTCCACTGGCTTTGTACAATTACGAATGGAGAGGGAGGGGAGGAGGAGGATGGGGAGGGAGGTGGGGGGGGGGGGGGGTAGGAAGATATGTGGTA
The DNA here is from genome assembly GCA_958450375.1 of Homarus gammarus. Taxonomy (NCBI): domain Eukaryota; kingdom Metazoa; phylum Arthropoda; class Malacostraca; order Decapoda; family Nephropidae; genus Homarus; species Homarus gammarus. The sequence continues at coordinate 573,491 of CAUDMG010002538.1, forward strand.
AATACTGACGCTTCACCTAAAAATAAGCCCAATTTTTGTAAACATCATATATTATTTGGTGTGTCAGGTGTGGCTGTCGGCAGGTACAGGAGTTCTGCATTACCAAGTTATGTTGGTTATATGAGTATTTTTCTCTTGTTTTGGTGACAGAAAATAATAATAATACAGAAGTAAAAATTGTACACATTATTACACTCTTCACCATTGTTATGTTGAGGTGTGTGTCTCCCGCTGGTTCGTCTCATCATGACCAACGACCACCGGCTCAACCATGTTAACTCTGGCTGTTTTTGTTGATGGCTGTACCCTTGTTTTATTATTCAGAGATGTGTGGAGGAGGAATGCCATATGCGCTGTAATAAATTTTGCAACTTGAAACTGTAGTTGTATATCGTGTTTCAAGACCATTCATTACTGTAGTTCCATATCCAGTTCTTACTCGAGGTTGTGAGGTTATGATAGCTGATAATAATACTGTTGTGTTGTTATGATAGATGTACATACATGTTGTTATTGGTGCTGGATGTGTTGTATTGTGGAAGGCTTTTAGATACAACCAGATTATTATGTTGTTGGAATAGTTTAACATTGTGGTATGAAAACTTGTTGTTGTATAATTGATGAGGTTATTATAGTGGCGGAAAACATCATCATCATCATCATTATCATTATTCAGCTCTCCTCGTGAATTTTAACAAGACTTAATATGGTAAATTTCAACCTGTTTGCAGATATGATATCGCATATAATCTGACTAATATATTAGATTACAACATGAATATGGCTTTTAGAATTGCGCAAAGTTTCGTTCATCAACACCTGCAGTATCATATCACCACCGGTTAATGGGAGAAAAAATAAATACAAAATAAAACACGAATCATTTAGAATTCTGCAGTGTGTCGAGTTGAAGCAGCGAGAATGTAAACCGGATTGTACGCTTTATGAATGAGTGGCATCAGACAATTGTTTACTCAATTAAGTGAGTATTTGAAACCTCTGACCGGAATGACCTGTCGATGGATTGATTCACAGATGAAATTTTAATGTTAGTGTCATTAACTCGCGCCATTTTTTCCCTTCTGATTTATTTATGGGATGAAATGGACGTTGTTGTTGTTGTTGTTGTTTTGCTTTTTGGTGGCATCTGCTTGAATATTTGAAGAAAAACTGTGTGACTTGAAGTTTATTAATACCCACTTAGTCTCGTGGGTGTAAAGGTAAGGATAATGAACTAATAATAGACAAATAAAGAGAGTCGTGGAAGAGAGAGAAAGAGAGGGGAGAGAGAAAAGCGAAATGGTGGATAGACAGATCGTGTAATATAGCCCCCTTGTACCTAGCCCCCCATAGTACTCAGTCCTTTTGTACCCACCTCATATTACCCCACCCCTAGTACCCAGCCCTCTTGTATCCAACCTCCTTGTAACCAGTCCCCTTGTACCCAGCCCCTACTACTCAGCCCCTAATACCCAGTCCCCTCGTACCCAGCTCCTAGTGCCCACCCCCCTAGTACCCAGCTCCTACCCAGCCCCCTAGTACCCAGTCCCCTAGTACCCAGCTCCTTGTGCCCACCCCCCCCCCTAGTACCCAGCCCCTAGTACCAAAGCCCCTTATACCAAACCTCTTTGTAACCAGTCTCCTTGTATCCAGCCCTCTTGTACCCAGCCCTCTTGTACCCAGCCTCCTTGTATTCAACATCCTTGTACCCAGCCCCCTAGTACCCCAGCCCCCTTGTACCCAACCTCTTTGTAACCAGTCCCCTTGTGTCTAACTCCCTTGTAACCAGCCACGTTGTACTCAGTCCCCTTGTACCCAGATCCCTTGTATCCAGCCCCCTTGTACCCAATCCCCCTTTACCCAGCCCCCTTATACCCAGCTCCATTGTACCCAGTCTCCTTGTAATCAGGTCTATGTATCCAGCCCCCTTGTACCCAGTCCCCTTGTATCCAGCCCTCTTGTACCCAGTCCCCTTGTATCCAGCCCCCTTGTACCAAGTTCCTTGTATCCAGCCCCCTTGTACCAAGTCCCCTTGTATCCAGGCCCCTTGTACCCAGTCCCCTTGTAACAGCCCCATTGTAACAGCCCCCTTGTACTCAGTCCCATTGTAACAGCACCCTTGTACCAAGCACCTTGTACCCAGCTCCCTAGTACTCAGTCCCCTTGTAACCGGCTCCCTTGTATCCAGGCCCCTTGTACCCAGTCCCCTTGTGCCCATTCCCCTTGTAAACAGTCCCCTTGTACCCAACCCCCTTATACCTATCCCCCTTGTACCCAGTCCACCTGTAACCAATCCCCTTATAATGAACCCCCTTCTAACCAGGCCCTTATATCCAGCCCTCTAGCACCGAGCGTTTATATCCAGCCCCTTATACGCAGCCCCCTTGTCCCCAGCCTCTTGTACCCAGCCCCCTTATACTCAGTCCCCTTATACCTAGCCCTCTTGTACCCAGTCCCCTTGTACTCAGTCCCTTTGTAACCAACCCCCTTATACGTAGCCCCCCTGTACCCAGCCCCCTTGATAAATAAAAATATTTCCTCTCGTCCGCCAGAGTGGGAAGGAGATATCAAAATGGTGTCTTCGCTTCCTCCCTTTCCACTCAGTGTTTGTCCTGAGGTCTTTTGAAGTGGTTACAATTTTATTCAGAGGGAAACGGGAGGTGAAGGTTTTGTTGTGTGTTGACGAAACTTGCCATGTGAATTGATATATTATTATTTATTTATGCTTTTTATCATTTTATTTATTTAATTTTATTGTTATTTTATTAACTTTTTTTTTTTTTAAAGAAATAATGTTTTTTAAAGTGTAAAACGTGTAACTTTTTATATTGACGTTTCACGGTTACAATATCGGTGGCCTAGTGGATTGTTCCTTCACCTGCTGTAAATAAGAACCTGACTTTAAGAGTTAGGGAAGGGAAGTTGGTGGAGTATACTGACAGGAGCCACAGTGTCCCCCCGTGTACCGAATGTTTAATATGCAGCGTGTTGTGTCCGCAGTACTGTACCCACTAGTTGGCAGCCAGTCCTCAAGGAACCATTTTCATTTTCTCTACTTAACGAATAAACAACTAATTTTTAGATGCCCTCGAGATATTTAATTATTAAGGACTGCAGTAGTAGATATTAGAAGATAAGCACATAGTGTATAGTGATCTCTCTCTCTCTCTCTCTCTCAGCTTACAGCATCAAACAGCTGCGCCTCGTTGCCATTGTCCAGTTAGGAGTGTTGTTGTTGTGTGTGGACGCGTGACCTGGAACACAAGTCCTCAGATAATGGTAAATCCATAAGAGAGGCTCTCTCTCTCTCTCTCTCTCTCTCTCTCTCTCTCTCTCTCTCTCTCTCTCTCTCAGTTTGAAATTAAAGCTTGTTTAATATGAAAGGTTAACAATAAGGCGTGTGTGTGTGTGTGTGTGTGTGTGTGAGAGAGAGAGAGAGAGAGAGAGAGAGAGAGAGAGAGAGAGAGAGAGAGATCACCTTGCTCTCTTGTCAACTCTCACATATCGAGTTTACTTCAGAGGGAGAGAGAGTTTCTTTCCAGTTATCCTCGAGTTTACCTTAAACTTAAAGTGAAGTTTGTGGTGAAGCTCAGCTGGTGTTTGCCATGAGTTTACCCGTCTGTCATCCAGAGCCAGATTGTAGTCAAGTGATTTAGGGAGCTGGTCAGTGTTCGTTTGTCTGTGTGTCTGAGATGAAATGTGTGTTTTGTTTATGTCACGAATTGTCGAGGTGTGTGTGTGTGTGTGTGTGTGTGTGTGTGTGTGTGTGTGTGTGTGTGTGTGTGTGTGTGTGTGTGTACTCCTATATACAATTATTTTCCTTCATACAGATTTTGTTTACATATTTGGAGTAATTCTGCGTCACATTGACCCCCCTGCCTTCCCCTCCCCTGCCTCACCCTATCCCTTCGTCATACACTATATCTCGGTGGTGACTGCCTGCCACTGGGGTGTTGTTACGGTAATGGTGGAGGAGGAGGGCAGCGTTGAGACCCTCATTACGCTTTTAAGTTACCGCGGCCTCCACACACACTCTCGTTTATCGTGAGCTGCAGCTGTCTTAATGAAGGCCGCCGGGACCCCTCCATCATCGGCTACCACCACCTCGCCCTTGTAATCTAGGCCAGGGTTAATAGCCAGGGAGATTAGGGTATAAAAGAAGAAAAAACTCTGCTCTATAATTATTTTGATTTTACGTTAAAGATCGGTGACCTTCATGGTAGTTTGAAAAGCAGTGTTGACGTCATAGAACTCTTGCGGTACTTCATAACAAATGAGTAGTGTTTTTTCTTTCCATACGCTTTCATTACGCAGTTCTACGCGGTATCTGGCTCTCTGCACAAACTGAATTACTAAGGGGAATCACTGCAGTATATAATTATAACAATAATGTGGCCAGAAATCGGGGGTACAATAATGACCCATGGGGTGACCTACTTTGACCTCTGACCTTTGACGATTTTACTTTAAGCATAAACATAAAAGACAGAAATATGATAAGAGAACTCAAATATTACAAGGCTTCGAAATGTTTATATTGTTAACTGCAGTACTTACGAAATGTTGACAATTGCTGTTTGAAATATGTGGTAACCGATACAATAAAATGTTTTAAAATCATATTCATACAATTTACATACAGTATTTAATAAGATGTATGTGAACTTCAAAGCGCATGATGTAATTTAAAATTTTGTTGGAAAAAAACTTTAATTTCATGAGTAATATAAAATTGGCATAGTGGCTAATTATTACAAACAAAAGCATAAAGGCATAAATTTTCGATATCGCAAAACTTTTTAAATTTGCATAAGAGTTCTGGCTGAGCTAATGTTTTATTTCTTACACTTTAAGATGGTACATATGAGTTATGAGACCGTGAGGTTATGATAGTTATGAGTTATGAGGTTATGAGGCCATGGGGTTATGAGTTATGAGACCGTGAGGTTATGATAGTTATGAGTTATGAGGTCCTGAGGTTATGATAGTTATGAGGCCATGAGGTTATGATAGTTATGAGGCCCTGAGGTTATGATAGTTATGAGGCCATGAGGTTATGATAGTTATGAGGCCCTGAGGTTATGATAGTTATGAGGTCCTGAGGTTATGATAGTTATGAGGCCATGAGGTTATGATAGTTATGAGGCCCTCAGGTTATGATAGTTATGAGGCCATGAGGTGATGATAGTTATGATGTTATGATAGTTATGAGGCTCTGAGGTTATGATAGTTATGAGGCCCTGAGGTTATGGTACTGTAGTTATGAGGCCATGAGGTTATGATAGTTATGAGGCCCTGAGGTTATGATAGTTATGAGGCCCTGAGGTTATGATAGTTATGAGGCCCTGAAGTTATGATAGTTATGAGGCCATGAGGTTATGATAGTTATGAGGCCCTGAGGTTATGATAGTTATGAGGCTATGCGGTTATGATATTTATGAGGACAAGAGGTTATGATAGTTACAGCAGGGGTTGTACGTGGGTATGGTGGAGTGTACGTGAGTGTAGTGAAGTGTACGTAGGTGTAGTGGTGTGTACGTGGGTGTGATGGTGTGTACATGGGTGTAGTGGAGTGTACGTGGGTGTGATGGTGTGTACATGGGTATAATGGAGTGTACGTGGGTGTGATGGTGTGTACATGGGTGTAGTGGAATGTACGTGGGTGTGATGGTGTGTACATGGGTGTCGTGGAGTGTACGTGGGTGTGATGGTGTGTATATGGGTGTGATGGTGTGTACATGGGTGTGATGGTGTGTACGTGGGTGTAGTGGAATGTACGTGGGTGTGATGGTGTGTACATGGGTGTAGTGGAGTGTACGTGGGTGTGATGGTGTGTACATGGGTGCAGTGGAGTGTACGTGGGTGTGATGGTGTGTACATGGGTGTAGTGGAGTGTACGTGGGTGTGATGGTGTGTACATGGGTGTAGTGGAGTGTACGTGGGTGTGATGGTGTATACATGGGTGTAGTGGAGTGTACGTGGGTGTGATGGTGTGTATATGGGTGTGATGGTGTGTACATGGGTGTGATGGTGTGTACGTGGGTGTAGTGGAGTGTACGTGGGCGTGATGGTTGTACGTAGGTGTGGTGGGGTACACTCAATTACACACTTCCACACTTATGTACACAACTTCATGTACACATCAGATAACAGACAGACAGACACACACACACACCGGGTGGTTGTGGAATGATAAAATAGCATGTCGGGACTTAGGGTAGTTGTCATGCAATTAATTTAGATTATGTTGTATGAATGTTGGGTTAGTGGAGCACATTCCCAAAGGTGTGTGTGTGTGTGTGTGTGTGTGTGTGTGTGTGTTTGTGTGTGTGTTTGTGTGTGTGTGTGTGTGTCCTCCAGCTGTAAGTTAGCAAATAATTACATTTAGATTTAGATATTGACGTTTTGAATTACATACATAAGGCGTTTACAATTTTTTTTTACTTACAATGACAAATGAAGAAATGTTGGACTGTTTTGAAAATTAATTTGGTAAGTTTAGGTTAGGTTAGGGTAGGTTAAGCTAGGGTAGGTTAGGTTAAGTTCGGGTATGGTAGGTCAAGTTAAGTTAGGTTGGTTAGGTTAGGGTAAAGTAGGTTAGGTTAGGGTAGGCTGGGTTAGAGTCGGTTAGATTAGGTAAAATTAATTTATTTGACAAAATTCGGCAAGTTTATGTTTCACTATGACAACTACGATTTTTAATCTCCACGTCGCTAATTTTAATATGGTTAGTTAAATTCTGTATCCCGGTGGAAGGTTTTCAGAGTTCGTACACATCTGTAAAGTCTGTATCAGAAATTCAGGCCTGGAATCTCATGAATTTCTGCCTGTCTATTAAAAAAAAGTTATTAATCCTCCAACACACACACACACACACACACACACACACACACACACACACACAGGGTTTCAGTAATTACAGGACAAATTCTGTATCCTGATATATTTACTTGCCCTAAATACTGTATTCTTGAAGCTGAGTAACATTTACGTGGTGACCGTGGCAATATGCAGTCACTTATTTTTGGACGCAATATTCAGACGTTGACTATTGCAGTGTTGTGGGGTTGTGATATGCTGTGTTGTGTCGCTGTGGTATGTTGTGTTTTGGTGTTGTGTTATAGTGTTGTGTTGTGGCGTGTTGAGGTGTTGTGTTGAGGTGTTGTGTTATGGTGTTATGTTGTGGTGTTTGGGTATATTGTGGCGTTGTGGTATGTTGTGTTAAGGTTTTGTGTTGGGAGGTTGTGGTGTGTTCTGTTTTGGTATTGTAGCTCATTGGATTTGTAACTCCTCTTGTACATAAAACTGGAGAGAGAGAGAGAGAGAGAGAGAGAGAGAGAGAGAGAGAGAGAGACAGAGAGCACATTCTCATAACACAGACCTTATAGCTGAGCCCATGAAATCCCGTCACGAAGATGCGAACTTTCATTACGGAGGTCGTCCTTGAGTGTGTGTGTGTGTGATGGGTTGCTGGCTGTCAGGACGTCCTCACGAGGCTGGGCCAAGGCGGGTCATCAGGAGGGAGGGACGTGGGTGGTGCTAGCGTGTAAATTCCTTCTCAGAAGTCGTAAATCCTGGCCAAGTTGAGAACACGAGGGAGCATAACTCACTGGTAATAACGTACGTGTGTGTGTGTGTGTGTGTGTGTGTGTGTGCGTGCCATAAGAGATCCACTTGAGTTAGACAGTGGCCAGAGGTTGTCAGACGTATAACCTTTGATATTGCCATCATTTCAGGCACTATTGATTGCTCACGCTGGCGATGAATTTTACGGTAGGGAGGCTGATAAGTGTGATGACGAGGCCATTTAAAAGACTCAGTCAGCACGGAGTCAAACATAGCATCAAGCCTCTTAATGGTGTTCTTGTAAAGTTCATGTGGCAATGTTCGGCTGTTATATGATGGTGTGTCGTGTGGTACCTGACGTAGGGTAATGGTTTCTTGTGCTGCCTTTTGTAGTAGTAGTGACTATGACAGTAATAATAATAATAGATACATATCACCTACAGTACGGTATATTTAGTACACTAATGACCTGCCCAGGGTTTGATCATTTGTCTTCTGAATATTATTAAATTAAAACAACAAAGGATCTCACATCAAAGGACCATCAACCATAAAGGTTATTCACTGTCAATAAAACACTTTTGTGATCCAGTGTGCAGTGTGGCCTGAATAAACCATTCCTTCCCCAGCAAAAATCCTTTCGATTTTAGAGAAGTGTGGGATAAAAATGGGTGACCTCGGCGTTTCAGAGAGATAGAGAGGGGGGAGTGAGGGGGCGTGACCTCTGACCTTTTACCCCTTCAGGCGTGATATCCTGCAGGTGAGTGTCGGTGTGTGTTGCTGGGGGTAGTGGGGGTTGGGGGGGGGGGAAGTCGAAAATAGACACCGCTTGGGATTATAATTTAATAAGAGGTCAATGTAACACTTCACTCAACACTGCTAACCAGACTGAAATAGACGTACGTATTAATATTTTCTAGAGTTTTTGTCTTGTTGTAGTGTTTACAGGTGTGTGTGTGTGTGTGTGTGTGTGTGTGTGTGTGTGTGTGTGTTGATTATGCTTTTGGAATAATAAAGTGTAGTGCTGTTTATGGTGTCCTGTTCATACTAGAAAGTGAATAAATGTTGAATATAATGACAGTCTATTGATAATGTGTTCATAGTAGTGAAGACAAAGCATTAGATGGATGAAGACAGTTGTGGTACGTGGGATGGTGAAGACATTCTGGTGGTGGTGTGTGAGGAAAAACAAATTACTGTATACCTGTAAGTGATAAAGGTGAGTGTAGGTAAGATTAGTGGTTGAATAATTAATATAGTGGTTGAATGAACGTCCATTGTTGGCCCATATCATCCCTATTACTACCACTACCACCATTACCACTACCATTACCACTACCACCATTACCACTACCACTACCACCACCACCACCACCACCACCACCACCACCACCGCCGCTGCCGCTGGTGCTGCTTCCTCGTACACACCGTCACCAGCTTGTGTAGGTGTGTGGTTGTGGGTGTCGACCTGGGGAACCTAGAGTGATTACAGGCAGATTTATATAATTTCCTCTTCACATACACCTTGGTGAGTGAGTGCCCATCCCATCCTCTTCCTAATGTTCCTTTATCTTTTCTCCCTCTTTATCATCCGTCCTTATTACATCCCTCAATAATTATTATTTGTTTTCTTCCCCTTTCATCATCTGTCCTTCTCTAATTCCCCCCCTTTCATTGTCTCGTCTCACTCTCTTTCTTCCTTCTATATTGTATCATTCTGTTTATCCCTGCCTATCTCCTCTCCCTTATTATCTTCTCCTCCCCTTCTTCCAACATTCACCCTCCGCTATTTAAATTCTTAATTACTCCATCATTATCCTTTCCCCCTTTTACATTTTTTGCTCCCAATTTATACACTATTTTTATTCTTAGTCATGTTCTTTTTCTCTTTTCCCTGCTTCTTATTTATTCGTCTCTTCCTCTTCTCATTTACTGGTGTGTGTGTGTGTGTGTGTGTGTGTGTGTGTGTGTGTGTGTGTGTGTGTGTGTGTGTGTGTGTGTGACGATAACTCTCCCCATTCTCGTCTCATCATCTATCTATCTATCTATCTATTTATCTACCTATTAGTAACACACACACACACACACACACACACACACACACACACACACACACTATATGTTAATGACACTACGCCTATCCACCAACGTCCCTGGTCGTGGGTGTGGCAGGAAGTAATCAGCGTTGGTGATAGCAGTGTTATCGCGGCCTCGGTGGGTGGGTGGGAGTCGCTTGTGTGTGTGTGTGTGTGTGTGTGTGTGTTTGTTTGTGTGCGTGTGTGTGTGTGTGTGTGCCTAATCTACAAGTTGGTGACACTTAGATGCCCCAACTAAAATGACCCACTTGAATGGCCTGTTTAAATACCCACACAGTGACAGTCTGTTTACATCACTCTCCCTCGTTCTTATTGTTCTTGGTAATACATGACGTCACCAGGGAGGTTGAAAGGCCTCATAAATCTCATCAAAAGTCACGAGGTATATTGTATCCTTTCACTTGAGGGTCACAAAGTCATACAGTAGGTCATATGTCATACATTAGGTCACAAAGGTCATACAGTAGATCACGGAGGTCATACAGTAGAGGTCATACAATCCATCACACAAGAGGTTATTTAATACATCCTCCCTGTTGCCTTCGTTATATAAATCATTTGCAAATTACCATTGTTAAGGCTGCAGTTAAATGGTGATTGACAGCAGTAATTGTTTCCTCCTTGAGATGGTCGGAGGGTTGTGGAATACCTGTCTGGATCAATTACGTTCATCTGATACTACCTGGTACTTGATACATTGTATACCTGTGAGGGAATAGCACCTGTTTGGATTTCACGCTGGCTAATGATTTGGACATGTTTAATGTGACGTGAAGGGTGTGTGTGTGTGTGTGTGTGTGTGTGTGTGTGTGTGTGTGTGTGTGTGTTGAGGGGAACAGGTCGCCATTTTGGTCATGTATCACGTTATATGCCCATTAAGGTCGCCATGGTTCTCCGCCTCCGGGTTATCTACGGCGACTCCTTCAACTGCTCCTGCTGTGGCTGTAGTTTTTGTTGTTGTTTTGGTGAGGTATGGGCCAGTGTTGTTGTTACTGCTGACTTGTAGTAGTAAAGTAGGAGTAATAGTATTAGTAGTGGTGAAGTATTAGTAATGAGTAATGTATTAGTAGTAGTAGTAATGCATTATTATTATTATTATTATTATTATTATTATTATTAGTAGTAGTAGTAGTAGTAGTAGTAGTAGTAGTAGTAGTAGTAGCAGCAGCTGATGTTCGAGGCTTGAGAATCTTTCACTTGGATCTATGTCGCTAAAGACGCCCAACGCTGTCGGTTCAGTTTGTCCTCACGTTCTTCCTTAGTGTTGTGTTGACGTAAACTACACACACTGTCTTCCCACGTCTCTCCACTTTCAATTCTTTCCCTCTACTCTTTCTATCATCTTGTTCTGTTTTCCCCTCATTCCGTCCTCCTTGAATCTCTCCTCTTCCATCCTTGTCCATCACCTCGGCTTTGTCTGTTATTCCCTCGTTTTTGCCACTTTCTCTCTTCCTTCTTCCTTCCATCTCTTCCTCTCTTTCTTGCCACCAGACATGTCCATCCCCCGTGACACTAAGCCTTCCCCTCTTCTCTCTTCCCTACTTCTCTCTCCTCCACCTTCCACTCCCCTTCTCCTCTTTCTTTCCCCTCCCCTTTTCTTCTTTACTGTCTTTGTATATTTTCTTTTGCCATTATGTTGTTAATTCCCTTTACTCTCTCTCTCTCTCACCTTCATCCTCTTCGACTTTTCTTGTCTCCTGCCTTTATCTTTGTTCTTAATTCCTTTTCATTCATTGCTTCTCTTGTTAACTTGTCCATATCCTCCTCTTAGCCTCCTCATCTCTTTCATTCTTCCCCTTATCTAGTTCTTCTTCTTCTTCTTTCTTCATTCTTCCATTCGTCTCCATTAACCACCCTCTCTACCCTGTTTCCACCTTAAAAGCAACATCACCTGCTTCCTTCCGTGTTAGGTGAGAGTGTAGTGAAAACTTAAAAGTCCTGCGTGGCTGGTGTAGGCGGGTAGGCGTCACCCCCCTCAGCTCTCCCACACACACACACAGTCAGGAGGTTCACTTAAAAGATTATTATATGCCAGAGTTGTATGGGTTTAATGTATGGTATTGTATGTTTGTGTATGTATCTCATGTTTGGTGATTATGTATAATTATGTATCTCTTATGTATGAGATTATGTTTATGTATTTCTTGTGTATGGTGGTTATGTATGATTATGTATCTCTTATGTATGGTGATTATGTATTTCTTAAGTATGGTGGTTATGTATGATTAATGATTATGTATCTCTTATGTATGGTGGTTATGTATGATTATGTATCTCTTATGTATGAGATTATGTTTATGTATTTCTTGTGTATGGTGGTTATGTATGATTATGTATCTCTTATGTATGGTGATTATGTATCTCTTGTGTATGGTGGTTATGTATGATTATGTATCTTATTTATGGTGGTTATGTATGGATTAATCTTATAGCTTCTGTAGACAAGGGGTTTCTATGTAGCTAACGTTTTGTAAGTTTTCACTGTGTATGTGTTTTCATGTATGTTATTTTGTAGTATAATGTGAGTTGAAAAATCCTTAGACTTTTTAGGGACTCTCATAATTATGCTTTTGTAGATATATGATAAAGTTTATAACAAAATATTATTGTTGATGTTGGCATGAATTGTTTTAATTAATATCTGAATTTAATGTAGACAGACAGACAGACAGACAGACAGACAGACAGACAGTGAGTGTATATACGCTTTTTGTGTGTTTCGGTATTGTTGGTTTGTATATTTTGATGCGTATTATTATTCTGCCGTGAAGACTGTGTATATCTCTGCACTCTGGCTCTTCCTCCTTCACCCTGTATGGATGAGGAGCAGAATGTATTTGTTTCTTGAGTGAGGTGCAGCCAGCGTGTGTGTCAGAGAGAGAGAGAGAGAGAGAGAGAGAGAGAGAGAGAGAGAGAGAGAGAGATGTTGACGCAGCTCCCATCTTTTCCTGTCCGCCGAGATACTGTGTTTTGAGTTGCTTATACGAAGAACACCATTAGGCGTTAAATCCATGGGCTTGGAATGTCTCAGAGACTCGGTATATATTATAATTATATAACTATCGTGATATACTTTTACCTCCCGTCTTCTACCGCTGGGTGGTGTCGTAGTTCATTATACGTAACACATTTATATTCTTCCCTGTATCGAATTGTTTTTTTTTCTCTTTATAACATATAGACTTGGACTGGGTAATGTCTTAAAGAACCTAACATAGTCATCGTTCCCTCAAGGCCCTGGTGTCTTAACAGATTTTCTCACTTAACATAAAATACGAGAATTCATCGTCATTTAACACAAGAGTCTCCTAATATATATTTCAACCCTTTAATATTTTCTTTCTGTTTTGACCACCATATTTGTGCCGTAAGTTCTTTTTTTTTCCACGTAAGAGAATTTGTGTGAGGGAAGAGGAGGGAGGTGGCGTGCGAATCTTGGGGAATCTGGAGTCGAGTAATGGAGAGAACATTGAGGTTGCGTGCGTGTAATGACACTATAATGGCCGTTTTCCTTTGGATTTTCTTTTATGGTTAGTTGGTCCGCCTGCTGTTGGCCTTGACGACTGAGGCAGCAGGGATTGGAAGGAGGGATTGTGTAGTAACGAGAGAGGGATTAGGGGGAAGTGTGCGAGAGAGAAGGATAGTTTCTGCCAGAGGGGGATTGCAGGTGGGGAAGAGACTGGAGGTGCAAGAGAGGGATTGGGGGCATGTGTACGAGAGAGGGATTGGAGGTGCAAGAGAGGGATTGGAAAGTATGCAAAGGGGGAATTTCGAGTGGCAGAGAAGGATTGGGAGCGTGAAAAGATCTTGGAACATGGAGGAGGGAGGGACTGGCAGCATGAGGAAAGGGTTGTGAATATACAGTATAGGAGGGATTATATTATTTTATTTAGAAACATAAGGAAGGGAGTAAATATCTCTCTCTCTCTCTCTCTCTCTCTCTCTCTCTCTCTCTCTCTCTCTCTCTCTCTCTCTCTCTCTCCTGTGTGTGTGTTGATGACTTACCTGCCTGCTGCTGAAGGGGTTGACCTCAGTGGTTGATGGGTTCCCTGATCTGGGTCGTTACTTTGAAGTCAGAGTTAATAAGTAGTGTGTTACCTTGAGACTGAATTAGAAAATGGCTCTATTTTTACCTGTATTCGTTGTGTATTCATATTTATACATGGCCTTGTGGTCCTCTCTCCTATACCTGTCCCTGTTAGTGTTGATTAACTCATTAAGTCTCGTTTTATGTGTTGGACGAATGAAACATATTAGTGTTATTGTTTTGGTTGTGTGACAGTTCCTGGCTCGTGTACCTGCTCGAGTGACCTGTAAGAGTGTTGTGTTCTGTTAATTAAGGCATTTTGTACCTCTTCTGCCCTCTGGTGGATTTGTTGAGAAGCTCTATTGATGTTACACTAATAACATCATTGTAGCGAGCATAGTTTATCAGTGTTCACTATTTATTTTTTGTCATTGTTGTCATCATCATTGTTGCTTTGTCATTGTAGCCAAATCAAAACAGATAATATAATAGTATATGGAGAACGAATTCCAGAATAATCTCTTCCGCCGAGAGAGTCACACCGCATTATTTCCTAATTAACTATTTTTGCGCCCCGCAGGTTAATGAAATGCGCGAGTGAGTCTGGGAGCGGTCCGGAGGTTGGAGGTGGCCGCATATGACGTCACTACTGCCGGCAGCCAATCACACCTCATTATGTAGATGGTGAGTTGCTGCTCATTTACATTTAGTCACCTGTATATAGCCAAGGGTTTATTGTCGCTATATTTTCCACATTTCTTGTTTTACACATTTTGTATATTAGACACATATATTACTGTATTAGATCTTTATTTTACAAACGTACCTGATTTCTATATTTTTAATAGGGTGTGGCAAAGAGGAGTATTATGTTAGGTTTCTGTGCAGCGACAAATAGAAAACATTACTCAGGGCTTGGCTGTCATGAGGGCAGGACCTTACCGGCAAGATAATATAGTTTAACCTCGTCAGTGTTGGCGTCTATACATCTTCTGGCTCGAGTTTCAGCATTGTGTCTGTATATATGTTTGTATATTATGTAACAACCGCATGGTATTTTATGGGGAGTTATTTTAATGTTTTTTTTTTCTACGACCCAGTGCTTCTATTATCGATTATGTGTCGTGTTTCTGCCTCTATAAGCATGAGTGATTATTTAGATTAATATTTGATGGTGTGTTTATCGTGATTATTTGCGTTTACATTTTATCTGGGTTTGACGAATTGATTTTTTTTTCTGGTTTTGTGTCATTTTATTTTCCTGCAGGATCTGTGTGTGTGTCTATCTGGTGTTATTGTCACACCTCTTTTATACAATCACTCAAAACCTATCTCTACTTGGGGGGGGGGGGGGGGGTGTCGATGAATTTCAGAATGAGCACTGCGACGCCTGTTGTCTAGGTTAGGTTTTCAAAATCCTTCGTCCCGTTGTGTCATATATATTTTTTTCACCACAATTTCGTATAGATAGATAGATGGTGTTTTGAATGACTCTACCTTTAAAATCTACCTCAATATAGCATTCCATAATCCCTTGTATTGTGTGCCACGTATCTCCCCATAGTTCAGTCTTTCCCTTTGTAAACTGAACATATTATTTCGCTATATATTTTTTTTTTGGTTGAAAGATATGACAGGAACCTTAGTCGTGTCCTCAGTATTTAATGAACTCTTTTACGTTATTAGGTGAAAGTATTCGGTAAGTTACAATAGATTTGACGCGGTTATTGCCAAGAGGTTCACATATTGTATAAGATATATTGTTCACAGTTAGAATAGCCGAGCTTATTATTCTCTATTATTATTTAGTTTTATTTATTTTTTTGCCTTTTTTACATGTCCAACACAATTAACCTAACCAGCGTCTTGACAATGGTATGGTATGGTTAGGTTAGGTTAGGCTAGTTGGCTAGGTTAGGTTAGGATAGATTAGGTTAGTTTTTGTTAGATTAGGTGAGGTTTGTTGGCTAGGTTAGGTTAGTTGGCTAGATTAGGTTAGGTTTGTTGGCTAGGTTAGATTATATTAGATTAGGTTAGGTTAGTTGGCTAGGTTAGGTTAAGTTAATTGCTTCATATCTATTCAAGTTCAGGAGAGAGGTTCGCCTGGTAAAAAAAAAAATAAGCTAATTTATTCTGAAAAATGACAAGTATTTTTCTTGACAAATATCTTCAGGTCAAATAAGTTAATTACAGGCAGAAAAGATTGTACCCGGGCCATCATAATCTACCGCCAAGACATAATAACTCACTCAAAAACTATTTCTACGTGGGGGGGGGGGGGGGGGGGTCGATGAATTTCGTAATGAACACTGCGACTCCTGTTGTCTCGGTAGAGTTGTCAAAGTCTTTCGTCCGTTGTGTCTTATTTTGTCAACACAATTTTGTGTGTGTGTATATATATATGTATATATATATATATATATATATATATATATATATATATATAGATAATTTTTTTTTGTAGTGACTCTTACAAGGACTAACTTAAGATTGCTTGAATCTTATGGGTTAGGTTAGGTTACTGTAGTAAAGAAGCGATGTCGAGGTGCTCAGAGTTCACCCACGGCAGCTATCAAGGGTCAGGGGTCGCTGGGATGTAACTAACGTATGACCCCCCACAGTACGTCAGGCTGCCTGGGGACTTGGCTCTAGTTTTAATCCCCCTGGACCGAGGACCGTGGGCAGGAACACAGCTGCTCTGAGAATAAAACACTGTAGTCGACACGAAAATGACGATCTTAGTTCCGAAAATAGATTGAGCTAACGTATAATTCAACTCTTGCTTTATTTTTGCCTACGAGTGTCAGTCATTGAGTGAGATGACGTGATTGGTTATTCTAGGAAACATCTTTTAAAGGTCATTGTGTAGTAAGAGTTGGGTGACCAGAGAGCACATTTTATTATAACAGGTTAATGAGGGGTGACAATTAAAGGCCATTTTGTGATGACTGATCTTATATCACATGAGCCTCCAGTTATACCTGTAATGAAAACTTCTTGTAAGAAAATATATAACAAGAGGAAGGAGTATAAGAGTTAAAGTCAGTTTAGCAGAGTCAACACAGGCACATTAACGACCGGTCTAACGCTTAACAAACTACTGTAGTAATTAATAATAACTTTATAACAACTTGTGTCACCGTCAGTCCTTTTTTTTATTGCGAATAAATTAAGACAGAGTGAGAACTTTATGGAGGAGGTTGTGTAGTTGGGTTAAAGGTGTGTGTGTGTTGGGGGGGGGTGGGGGGCTGGTCACACACACAAGCGTCATATGAGAAACAACTGTACAGGCGCCATAATAAACGAATTATCTTTGGGTGGACGGGAACGCCAGGCACTGATGATTTGCTCGTGCTGGCATGGTTATTTTTTGCTTTATTTTGTTTATTTTAAAGGGATTTTAGTGCAGGTGATGGATCAAATTGGACAGGTAGACAAGGAACCGACCTATTCCTTTTCACCTGTATGGATTACCTCACTACACAAACTGTTCTTTTTGCTGTTTTTCCCCCCTTTTAATTTTTAATATCTTTATTGTCATTACTCTCTCTCTCTCTCTCTCTCTCTCTCTCTCTCTCTCTCTCTCTCTCTCTCTCTCTCTCTCTCTCTCTCTCTCTCTCTCTTGTCTCGCCTTCGCTTTTCTAATTAACCTGTTCTCCTCATCTTCTCTTTTAATAGAAACGTCAGTGTTCTCTCCCTCTCTCCTTCTCTCCTTCTCTCCCTCTACCTGTCCATGATATTCTCCACCTTTATTGCGTGTTCTCCCTTCCTTTCTTCTCTTCGTCTTTGTTCTGACCCCACAGTATATAATCACTTGTAATCAGTTTTTTCTTTTTCCTTATGTATTTTATTCTTGTTCCTCCTCTCTTCCCTGTTTACTCCTTATTACCTTACTCTGTTTACTCTCTTCTCCTCCTCCTCCTCTATTCTGTCTTTAGTGAGTTTATTTGTTTTTATTTATTTTTCTTCCTCTTCTTCTTCTTTTTCTTTACGTCATTACTTGGTTTATTTTCGAATTTTCTCTGTCTTTCCTTTTTCTTACTTTTATTGTTGTTGTTTATTCTCCTTTTTCGTATCCTTGCTCTTATTGGGTGTTATGTGCATCTCTCTCTCTCTCTCTCTCTCTCTCTTTATATCCCTACTCCTTAATTCTCGTCATTCTCCCCTCCTTCCCTTCCACCAATCTTTATTCATCTTTGTGTTTTCATTTAGTATTTGTTCTCTTATTAACATTATTCAATATTTTTACTTCCTTTGATTTTGTTTTATGGGAGGAATGAGGGAGGAATGAGGGAGGAATGAGAGGAGTGAGGGAGGAATGAGAGGAGTGAGGGAGGAATGAGGGAGGAATGAGAGGAGTGAGGGAGGAATGAGAGGAGTGAGGGAGGAATGAGAGGAGTGAGGGAGGAATGAGAGGAGTGAGGGAGGAGTGAGGGAGGAATGAGGGAGGAAGGAGAGGAGTGAGGGAGGAATGAGAGGAGTGAGGGAGGAATGAGGGAGGAATGAGAGGAGTGAGGGAGGAGTGAGGGAGGAATGAGGGAGGAATGAGAGGAGTGAGGGAGGAATGAGAGGAGTGAGGGAGGAATGAGGGAGGAAGGAGAGGAATGAGGGAGGATGAGGTGTGGGGAGAGGGAATGAGGAGGGGGGTAGGATGGGAGTTAGGGCAGGAGGGGGTGGAGAGGGGGAAGGAGGTTAAGTGAGGGGGGGGATGGGGAGGAGGGTTGAGTAAGGTAGAAGGGAGGAAAGAGGAGAGTGGGAGAGGAAAGGAGGTGAGTAAGGGAGTAGGTGGAGTGGGAAGGAGTTGAGTGGAAGGGGTGAGAGTGGAGTAAGACGGTGAGTGGTAGGAGAGCGTAACTAGGAGGAGAATAAATAAAAGAGAGATGAAAGGGGAAGCAAAGTGAGTGGATGAAAGATCGAGTGAAAGGCACGGGGGAGAGGGAGTGAGAAAAACGACTAATTAGGAAAAATGCATAAGAGAGAGAGAGAGAGAGAGAGAGAGAGAGAGAGAGAGAGCGATTTAATAGCTTGCCTTGGCAGAGTACAAGAAAAAACAAACACTAGAGCCAAACACATAAACACACACACTCACGCATCTCTTTATCGGTTCATGAAGCCCAGAGCAACAGGGGCATATCTTACTAAGCCGACTCACCTTCCTTATAAAAGTCCAAAGGAACTTAAAAAATAAATTAGGTTACACGGAGGAAATTTGAAAACGCCCAGAATTTTTGGAATTTATGAATTCGTGTGTAAAAAAAAATATTGTCAGAGTTTGGAACGAGAAGAAACAGTGATGTATGGTGTTGGTGTGTGTGATAAAAGGCTTCTGTATTCATAGCCATTGTGTGTGTGTAGGCGGTAGTGCTGATGAAGGCGGGATTGTATTAGTGGTGAACGTGCCATGACGCTCCTCGCTTCCTCAATTGTCCGTATAAATAAAATCAGTTACTTTAAGCATAATCCAAAGGTAGAAAATGAATCATGTTTAATTACAATATATTTTATATACTCACTTGTTCTTGTTTTTAAGTCACTCAAAAATTTATCGATACAAAATTGTGTTGAGACAGACACAACGGACGAAGGATTTTGACAACCCTTCCCAGACAACAGGAGTCGCAGTGTTCATTCTGATAGTCATCGACCCCCCCCCCCCCCCAAGTACAGTTTAAAATACAATAATTAATAGTCTTGTGTTTGTATTAGCATATTCTCAGGTTTTGTGTCATTACTTACGGAGATTAAAATGGTAGAAATCCTTATTATGTGTCCTTCAGTAAGTCAAATAATGGTAAGGGTTTGATGTTTATTGTTTATTAATCTATACGGAACGTAACTATTGCATTAACGTTCTTGTTTTGTTGGGTTTTAGTTAAGTAAGTAATGCATCATCACCACCACCACCACCAGACACTGTACACAACATCCTCTTCAATTCTGTCCAAGATCAAGGTCATGGGAAGGTCAGGGGTCAAATCTTTGTTCCCCCGTTAATTTTTGTAGTGATGTGCATGTTGTGATAAAGCTTCCCGCGAGTTTACTGCCACACTAGACCTCAGGTGTATAATATATATATATATATAATATATATATATATATATATATATATATATATATATATATATATTATATATATATATATATGTGTGTGTGTGTGTGTGCTTGTGTGTGTTAGTTTCTTAGTTATCGGTTCTCAGCGTCTCTGTGTCTACCTTGTTTGTTGAAGTTTAAGGTATACTTAACGCCTCAGCTAAGAGAGCCCATCATAGGTATTCGTGTGGAGTGACTAGATTATTATTATTTTTTTTTTTACGGAGATAAGTCCACCCGGGCGCAGGTCACTGACCCACATCGGGGCCTGGGGGGGCGAAAATGTAATAATAATAATAATACTGTAATAATAATAATAATAATAATAATAATAATAATAAATTAAAAAATATATAATAAAATAAATAATAAAATATTAATAATAATAGTGAGAAACGATATACAGTAGGTATGTTGTGCTGTCAAAGTAAGAGAAACACTTGAGACCCTGCAATTGTGTGTAAATGAGACAGAAAGTCAGATCAGCAACCTGGGACTCGGTCAATTTTCGTGATGCCATATGGCAGCAGGGTCTACCATTAGACAACACATTATGCTTCCAATATCTTCCCAGGCGGCAGTACCTCCCTGTTTAACAGCTGGGTAACATCTTTGAGGACTGCTCTGGTCACCGTCGACTAAGTAACAGCTTCACCTCCCACTCACAATGTCTTCAGCAAAGAAAATTAGAAGTTTGTAAGCGACTGTCAGTGTTTAGTTTTATTCTCTTACGTCAAACAACTTATGGTGTTTAGTAATCACTGTCCCATTCACTATAGACGAATGTGTGTGTGTGGATGAAGGTAATGATTTGTCTGTATTTCCACTCGGTGGCATCTTTTGTGCAACTTTCCTCAAACCTTTTCAGTGATGCCATGATGAGTTTTATACACGTATTCTTTTAATTAAAAGTCAATGTGCAGGTAAATTTAAAGTTTCTCAAGCGTCAGTTTTTGTATCTACTTATATGTTTTTATTTTTTAATTGCTGAAGAACTCATGCGGGGGGGGGGGGTAGTCAAACAGTTAATTGAAGAAAAAACAAATAATCACACTCCTGCCAGATGTCTTAGCCATGTTTCAGGAGGCACGTGCAGGCAGAAATGTGTGGGGAGGAATATATCGTGTCCCAGAGTAGTCTTTTACACTGACTGGAGCCTCTAGTAGTGTATAAGTGTGCGGCGTAGAGAAAGAAAAGTACTATAGTCTTCATACAAGGGGTCATTTTCTTCACCAGTACGATCTATAGAACTGTCGCGACTTAGACGGTGGAGGAGGGGAGGAATGGTCACAAGGGTCATATCTTTGAAAGAGAGAAAAAACTCCAAATAGTATGGCTCTCTCTCTCTCTCTCTCTCTCTCTCTCTCTCTCTCTCTCTCTCTCTCTCTCTCTCTCTCTCTCTCTCTCTCTCTCTCTCTCTCTCTCTCTCTCTCTCTCAATAGTCCTCATGGCAGAGTATTAACATTATTAGTAATTTTCACCATGATGTAGTGTAACCTGTTAGTTTAATTTTTTAAATACTAAATGAATCATGTTGGTGCGGTAGTGGAATGACTCTTTATGGTCGGCTATGACATATATACAGTAGAATGTGGTGGTGAGTTGATCATAGTTCTGTCACATATATCTACCTATATATTTTGTGGCTGGGATATATGATAACCGATAGTGTGTTGTATGATATATTGAGGATATAATCTGGGCTGGCGAATGCTGGGAGTCTGGCAGTCAGTGTACAGCAGAGCATGTTAAGTGTGGATGTTGTTGTTAGCATGAAGGAGCTGAGTGTATGTGTGGATGTTATCATGAAGGAGCTGAGTGTATGTGTGGATGTTATCATGAAGGAGCTGAGTGTATGTGTGGATGTTATCATGAAGGAGCTGAGTGTATGTGTGGATGTTATCATGAAGGAGGTGGGTGTATGTGTGGATGTTATCATGAAGGAGCTGAGTGTATGTGTGGATGTTATCATGAAGGAGCTGAGTGTATGTGTGGATGTTATCATGAAGGAGCTGAGTGTATGTGTGGATGTTATCATGAAGGAGCTGAGTGTATGTGTGGATGTTATCATGAAGGAGCTGAGTGTATGTGTGGATGTTATCATGAAGGAGCTGAGTGTATGTGTGGATGTTATCATGAAGGAGGTGGGTGTATGTGTGGATGTTATCATGAAGAGGCTGAGAAGATAACCATAGATATTTTGAAGGATTAGATTACTTTAAGTCAAATTAGTCAGATCTCTAGCGAGGTGCCAGGTCACGGCCTCACAACCTATTCTTCTTTCCTCTCTTGACTTCACTCTCTCTCCTTTTTGCTCATCTCTCTTTTTTCCTCTCTCACTTCTCTCTTTTTCCCATTTCTCACACCTTTCTTTTTCCTCTCTGTCACATCTTTCTACCCCCCTTTCTCTTACTCCTCTCTTTTTCTTTTATCACTCCATTCTCTTTTCTTCTTTCCCCCACTGCTCCCCCACTTCCCCCCCCCTCCCCTCCCCTCACCCCCCCTCCCCTCACCCCGAGACCATGGTTCCTGTTGGCCATTGGTTTCGTCCTCCCATTAACAGTGGGAACAGACGCTAAATGGTCCTCGCACGCCCTCCACACACCAAGATAAGACCGCCTCCTCCACCCTGCCCCACCTGCCCCACCCTACCTCACCCTGCCCCGCCCTTCGCCTTGCCCCGCCCTGCCCCGTCCCGTCCCGTCCCGCCCCCGCTCCATCTCTTTTCCCGTCCTGCCAAAAGCTTCACCATACCTCACCTCACTTCCTTCCTCCTTGCCCATCCCCACACCACCCCATTTCGCTTCCTTCCTTCCCACCCCACCCTACTCCACCCCACCCCACCCCACCTTACCTTACCTCACCTCACCTCACCTCACCTCCCTTCCCTTCCACCCCACCCCACCCCACACATCACCTTGCTTCCGCCTCCTGACCGCTCCTCGTCCTCGCCGGTAAGTAATGAAGTTATTTATGGTCTTCCTTACTCTTCTACTCAGTCCTATTACCTTCTCACCTTCTTTTTACTCTTTCCTCCTTACTCCTTCCTATTTCTTCCTTACTCCTTCCTCCTCCTTCCTCTTATTTCTTCGTTCTTCCTTCTTCCTTCATTTCTTCCTTTATGTGTCCCTTCTTACTGGATTGTTTATTATTTATTTATTTATTCAATTTCAATTCAATTTCAATTGTTTATTCCTTGATAGAGGAAGCTGGATCCTAGTGCTGTCACTAGGTACCCCTGTACAATGACACCAGAAGCATCTGGCAAGTGTCACAAGTATATACAGTATAAATATTATAAAGGGGCTTACTAAAGCCTAAGGAAGGAAGGATATTCCTTTAACACATAATCAATATTATTTACATAATATCTGGCCAGTATGGGGAGGATCATCGTGTCTCCGTCAGGGGGTCGTGGAGTGGTGGTCCAGTAGGCGTCACGGAAGCGTTGTGTGTGGGGACATCTTAGGAGGTAGTGGATAAGGGTGCGGCTGTCGGGTCATCTGCATAATGCACAAGAGCGTTGCTCAGGGGATGCGGGGATACCAATCTCCCAAGCAAAGTCATACCCAATGAGGCATTTATTTATTTATTATAAGTTTATTAATTAATTTGCTCTTCATTTCCCCGTTTGTTTTGGTGATGGTCAGATGTTATACAGGTGTGTTGGTGATAGTCAGATGTTATACAGGTGTGTTGGTGATAGTCAGATGTTATACAGGTGTGTTGGTGATAGTCAGATGTTATACAGGTGTGTTGGTGATAGTCAGATGTTATACAGGTGTGTTGGTGATAGTCAAGGGCATACAGTGTGTTGGTGATAGTCAGATGTTATACAGGTGTGTTGGTGATAGTCAAGGGCATACAGGTGTGTTGGTGATCGCCATGGGGCATACAGGTGTGTTGGTGATAATTAGAGGGCATACAAATGATGATAGAGGGCATGCATATGTTGGTGATAGGCAAGGGGCATACAGGCGTGTTGGTGATTGTTAGGGGGAATACAGGTGTATTGGTGATAATCAGGGGGCATACGGGTATGTTTAGTCAGGTGGCATGCGGGTGTGTTGGCGATAATCAGCGGGCATACAGGTGTGTTGGTGATAGTTAGGGGGTACACAGGTGTTGGTGATGGTCAGGGGCATACAGGTGTGTTGATAGTCAGGAGGTGAACAGGTGTGTTGGTGGCAGATTGGAATGACAGGTATGTGATTAGAGTTTCGAGGAATATGTCGCGTGTAGTCTGGTGTAACGTGAGTTTTTATACACCAACATGCAATAGTTACAGCTCATATTTCAGAATGAGGGTAGGTTGGGTTAGGTTAGGTTATGTTGGGCGTAGTAATCATTCGCTTCTTGGAAAACAATAATAATTCCCGGTGTTTTGACTGAAGTGTTATTATTCGTGTTATGTTTTTGTTTTGAACTTTATGTGTTGCCTGTTTGTGTTGCTTGAACTGCCATCGATTTTGTTTGTGTTGCCTGTGCTGCCATCGATTTTATGTGTGTTGCTTGAGCTGCCATCGATTTTATGTGTGTTGCTTGAGCTGCCATCGATTTTATGTGTGTTGCTTGAGCTGCCATCGATTTTGTTTGTGTTGCCTGAGCTGCCATCGATTTTATGTGTGTTGCTTGAGCTGCCATCGATTTTATGTGTGTTGCTTGAGCTGCCATCGATTTTATGTGTGTTGCTTGAGCTGCCATCGATTTTGTTTGTGTTGCCTGAGCTGCCATCGATTTTATGTGTGTTGCTTGAGCTGCCATCGATTTTGTTTGTGTTGCTTGAGCTGCCATGGATTTTGTTTGTGTTGCTTGAGCTGCCATGGATTTTTGCTGTTTCCTTTGTTAGACTTTATGCAACTCTAATTTGACAATCTATCGTGTAAATGTAATAGAAACATAGACAATGACACAGGTAATGATACAAGCGCTTACATTTACACACGAAAGCAAGTGAACATGTAGAAGTCATTGTTGAATAAGTTGAGTATATAATGGGTGATTAAATTAAAATAGGAATTGTAATAAGTGATGAGAATTATATTTTTAGTATAATTATTATCTTAGACAAAAAATAAACCCTTTATGATTTCGTGAAAAATAACTTGTGAATGACACCACTAGTTAGTATATTTGACGACCAGAGGTTAGGTTAGATTTGGTTAGTTTAGGTTAGTATAAGTTACAACAGGGCAGGGCAGGGTAGGCTAGATTAGGTTAGGTTAGTATAGGTTAGGCTAGGCTAGGTTAGGTTAGGTTAGTATAAGTTAGGTCAGGGCAGGGTAGGCTAGATTAGGTTAGTATAGGTTAGGCTAGGCTAGGTTAGGTTAGGCTAGGTTAGGTTAGACTAGGTTAGGTTAGGTAAATTATGATTATTGCTGGTGTTTAAACATTGTTATTGTTATACACTATTGAAGGCCACCGTCCAAATGTCAGGTCATATATGTAATGAATCCCATGTATAATATTTTTGCCTCCAATTTGCCAACATTATGTGATCACAGAACTATTAGGTGATTACAGTCGAGGTAAATGTGATGAAAAAAAAAATAATGGCATATAATTTTGATATTGACCAAAAGGAAGGTTTTATTGTTGTGTTTCGAATATGTGTTGTGATCTGACGGTATGAGGATGTGATGACGAAGAGATGTGATAGGGCACTGATCACCACCTTCACCTTATACTATACTTACACCCAAGATTTATACTCCCCTACCCTCTCCACCTCACCATCAGTTACCACAAGACGAGAGGAACACATTCAAGGAGAGACAGCTGACACACTATACGTAAAGGCTGGTAAACCTTTATACGGTGTTGGTAAATATTTCGTCGGTGTGAGAGGAAGGGAGGGACGGTCAGGCGATGGTGATTGCTCGTACTGGCGCCGTTTATGGTTGGGGCCGAAGTCATCAAAAACCCATCACAACAGACTGACTCGTACACCAGTTTATTAAAATCCCGGGAAATTGGAATAAGATTCATTCGTGTATTGTTTTTTTCTCTGTATGTCAGTTGTGATTGGCTACTGACTCCATTATCATGAAATATGTTTTATTAAAGAGGTATATTCATATTTCTTTTCTTCTGTTGAATAATTTGAGGAAAATCAGAATAGCATGCATTTAGATGTTTATTTCACACACACACACAAACACACACACACACACACACACACACTGATTATTGTGTCCTTGCTGTCTTCATGACGTGGTTGTGGTCATTATTGAGGGAATAATGACTTGGTTATTTTAATCACGCTATTCTCTGCTCTCTTGACCATATAACACTTTTCATTGTCGTTGTAATTGGTTTTGTCAGTGTGTATACCAGTTGTTAATATATCAGTATTGTGCTTTTGATGACGCGTCCTTTTTTGTGTAGTAAGAGTGTGTGTGTCATTGGTGTTCGATGTGTTTGTTGATGCATCGATAATCTGCTATTGTTGTCTGCCATATTGCCACAAGCGTAACCCGATTTTTCACTCGACCCTTTTGTTGTCCGTGATTTAATTTCCGGGCTGTGGTCTGTCGCGTCAATTATGAGGCGAATCTGACTGTTGGGGTAATGGTGAGCTCGACATGATCAAGTATAGGTCTGGTGATGCAGTTTAATGGCATCCTATCGCGATATTTTACTGTATATATCACACACACACACACACACACACACACACTGATGGTCTGACAGCTGGATTATTTAACATAGCATAGTTGATAGTGTATAAATTGAATGTAAAATATTCAACTTGTCAGCAGTTTGATTAGAAGAGAAAAAGAAACTAGAAACAAATTTTCGCCTTCAACATCTACTTGAAGGTGAACCAGGTGGACCATATTCCTCCTCTCTTTCTTCTTCCTCCTACTCTTCTTTCTCCTCCTCCCGCCCTTCCGAAGATTGAGGGTAATTGATGAGTGTTCGTATCACACACTGGCCTAGATAAAAGGCTGGTAATGTTCTGAAATACTCTGCCGCTCTCCCTCCATCCCCCATTCCCTCTCCCAGCTCTCCTCACCCCAGCTCTTTAGGGACATTAGGACGAAGTAACCCTCCCCTCCCCTCTCACACATGGGAAATGGAAAGGGCGTCCTCCCTCCCTCCCTCGGAGACATTAGTGCAACATATCTTTCCTTTTCTCATCAACACCTGGTAAATTGATAAGAGTAGTCTTTTTCCTCTACTACTTCTTTTCAAGGGCTATTCCTCCCGGGCACAGGTCACCGACCCACAACGGGGCCTGGGCTGGTGAAAAAAAATATTGATCCATACATACAGAAATGAAAAAAATAAACAGATCAATAGTGAGAATCGCTATATGTATGTTGTGTTGTCAAAGTAAGAGAAACAATTGAGACCCTGCAATTGTGTGTAAATGAGGCAGAAGTCAGATCAGCAACCTGGGACTTGGTCACAATTTTCGTGATGCCGTATGGCAGCAGGGTCTACCATTAGACAACACATTATGCTTCCAATGTCTTCCCAGGTGGTAGTACCTCCCTGTTTAATAGCTACCTACTACCTATGACCTGGATATTTCTCCTTCTTCCTGGAGGTGGGTTGTGGCGGCACTGTCAGGACACTGTAGGGTAGTAAGTCTGTCGTGTTTGTCTGTCTGTCTCCCCTATAATGCTCATTACCACACAGTCTGTCTCTCTCTTGGTGGTTATCACCATAATTCACACTACAATAATTATCGTGTAGGTGGAGAAGTGCCATGGGTAGGGAGTAGCTTTGTTAGCTGTTGATGATGTTGAGAACGTACACCGAACCTTGATGTTGTCTGGGAGGTGGGGACTGCTACCCTCTGCATAACCTCGAATGTCTTGGAATTTTCTGTCTAGCCAAAATTTCACTACTTAGGATACTAATGTGGCCTCGAAATCTGAATATATTCCACACCAACATTTTTTTATTAAATTGTTTGTGATTGAGATTAAATGACTAATATAATAATTGACTTGTATTGAATATTATTGTTGTGAGGCCAGATTGCCATTTAATATTTTTACCTTTTATCGTTAAAGACTTGACTAAAGTAAAATGGAGTCATACAAAGTTGATGAACTCAGTGTCAAGTGAACTACTACCACCTCCGCTCGTGACCAGAGCTTCATATCTACGTCTTCCTACAGTACACCAGCTGGCTCGCCTGTGGTGCTCCCTCCCTCCCTCCTTCCCTCCCTCACAGCTGGCTCGCTTATAATGCTTCCTCCCTCACAGCTGGCTCGCTTATAATGCTTCCTCCCTCACAGCTGGCTCGCTTATAATGCTTGCTCCCTCACAGCTGGCTCGCTTATAATGCTCCCTCCCTCACAGCTGGCCCCCCAGTGGTGCCCCCTTCTTCACAGCATGTGGAAGGTTAGGGAGCTAAGTTTTTCATGTTGACGTTAATGAGACTCGTGTCGACAGATGACCGGAAAGAAGGGAAGGAGAATTATTTTGTTGAGACTGTGGAAGGATTTTGTGTGTAAACGTTCACCTGTTGGCTATGAATTGTAGGGTAGAAGGGGAGGGACACACACACACACACACACACACACACACACACACACTAATTATGGACCACAGTGTTGTAAGCATACCATGAAGATACACACTTGTTCACGTGAAGGTAAGATTAAGTTTACTGGTGTAGAATATTCACATTTAAAACTTAAGAACTTCCTTACGCTAGCCATCGTCAGTCAGCTACACGTGTTTATAGTTTGTCTTATTAATAGATTCTGGTGTTTAGTGTCTTAGGAATAGATTCAAGTCTATGGTGTCTTAGTAATAGATTCTGGTCTATAATGTCTTAGTAATAGATTCTGGTTCTGCTGTAATTAACCAGCTTACAAATATATTACAGGGTCATGGAAAAAGAAATCCCAGCTTTTGATGTATATATAACCATTTAAAAAGTGGATCATTCTTTTTCGTCCACTCTGTGTAGTGTTGATAATGAACTGTATTTCCCAGGCGACTCCTTCTAATAGCCTTATTGTGCTGCATTATTCAGTGGTCATTATTGTATTTTTAGATTAAGTTGTCGAGTTTTATAAAGTGGCTGATTTAATAGTGTGTTCTTGGAAGCCACGCCAGTCCTCGCAGCTCCTGGTACAGTATATTATTTTTAGTACAGCAATAAATTGGTTCGTCTCCTTCCCTTCCTTCTTGCTTCTCCCCCACCCTCCTTGCTTCCCTCCCATCCTCCTTACTTCCCGCCCATCCCTCCCTCCCTCCCTCCTTACTTTCTTCCTACCTCCCTTGCTTCCCTCCTACCCTCCTTGCTTCCCTCCCATCCTCCTTACTTCCCGCCCATCCTTCCCTCCCTCCCTCCTTCCCTCCCTCCTTACTTTCTTCCTACCTTCCTTGCTTCCCTCCTACCCTCCTTGCTTCCCTCCCACCCTCATTGCTTCTCTCCCATCCCCCTTGCTTCCCTCTCACCATCCTTGCTCCCCTCCCTCCCTCCTTCCTTCCTTCACACGACATAGTTCAGGTAACGTTCGGTTCTATCAACTAAAACTGTCAGCTACATTCCTCTCAAACTTTCATGGACGTAGTTGAGATATTTGCCTAAAATGTTATCATGGGATTCCGATACTTTGGTTTTTCATTTTTCTTTTGCTTGATGATGATGATGATGATGATGATGTTGATGTGGCGGCGGTGGTGGTGGTAATGATGATAACGACAAGGAGGATGATTAAAATAATGATAGTGGCCATGATGATGATGATATCTTGATAATAACCGTGATATCGATAATGATGATGGTGATGATAGTGTTGATGGTGTTATTTATTTGTATTATTGTGCTGTACTTGATATTCTCTTAATGATCTCTTATCGTTCAGTGTGTGGTGTTGACCTCCAGTAACCTCGTGTACTGAGGGACCAAGGGAGGGAGCCGCAGCGGAAGACCAAAACAACTCTTCATGTCGATCCACCTAAATGGGGTGTAATTTTTCACGATTATGGTCCACCACAAAATTTATATCGTACGTGGGCCCCCGCAGCACAGTCACAGGATCCTGGGTTCGATTCCCAACTGCAGTAGAGAGGACTGGGTGCTCGTAAACACTCAATAGAATATACTTGACCGGGTGAACCTGTGATTGTTGGGACATTCTATGGGTGGACTTTACATTATGACTCGAAGGCGGAGCAGCAGAATGACAACACGCTAGAGATTTGTATATTAAAGACCCAGAATATACCTGTTGTAAGGAATCATTAATACCAAGAATATTATGTTCAATAGCAAGATTGGACATGAATAGGAGGTGGTGATGGTGGTGGAGGTGGTGGTGGTGGTGGTGGTGGTGGAGGAGGTGGTGGTGGTGGTGGTGGTGGTGGTGGTGATGGTGGTGGTGGTGGTGGTGGTGGTGGAGGTGGTGGTGGTGGGGGTGGTGGTGGTGGTGGAGGTGGTGGTGGTGGTGATGGTGGTGATGGTGGAGGTGGTGGTGATGGCGGTGGTGGTGGTGGTGGTGGCGGTGGCGGTGGTGGTGGTGGTGGTGGTGGTGGTGATGGTGGTGATGGTGGAGGTGGTGGTGATGGTGGAGGTGATGGTGGGTGGTGGTGGTGGTGGCGGTGGCGGTGGTGGTGATGGTGGTGGTGGTGGTGGCGGTGGTGGTGGTGGTGGTGGTGGAGGTGGTGGTGGTGTTTACCGGGGGTGACAGTGGAACATGACGCGGCCAGCGGAGTGTTTGCGTGTCACCCTGGCCATGTTCTCCAAGGTCACAGTACTGCTGTTACGGCGGGGGGGGGGGGGGGGGGAGAGTAGAAAGAGGGAAGGAAGGAGAGTGGAAAAGGAAGAGGGGGAGCAAGAAGGGAATAAATGGGTTTGGGAGGCGAGGAAGGGGAGGAAGGAATGGGGAAGAGGAGGGGGAATGAGAAAAAGAGAGAGAGACAGAGAGAGGAAGGAAGGGAAGAATGAGTAAGAAAGGGGAGGGAAGGAAAGGAGAGGGTAAAACCGATATTATCCGTGTCAGGGACACTTACTTCCCTCCCCTTACTACCCCTCCCCCTTCCCTCATCACCCCTCCCCCACCCATCACGCGTCATTGATTCCTCAGCCACTGTGACCTCCATCACGACCCCCAACACCATCACTAACACCCACGTAAGATATAATACAAACCCAGGGTCATGACTGTGTGTGTGTGTGTGTGTGTGTGTGTGTGTGTGTGTGCCCATGCTAGGGTACGCGTGTGTATAATTATTTTACACTATAGGAGGTAGAACACGTTAAGGTCATGAATTTGTTATGTGTTCGGGAATTTTCCTCTGTAATTAGATAAATCTATTCTGCCCTGCAGGTAGAGGTCATGTGAGGGGGGAGGGGGGCGGGGTGGAGGGGGCGCGTTGCCATGACCCAGGTTCATCAGCGTGAGTGAGTTTAATGCCCCCACACTCTCTACCCAGACGAGGTTATACAATTGTTATTTAGATTCATCATATGTAAATTTCTCAATACCTACCTCAAGCCTACCTGATCTGTTTACGACACGGAAATTAAAATTGATGGGTTCTGTTTTGAGAAAGATTTCGAGGTGATTGGTATACCATTATTTATTATTTTGAGTGATTTAAGGATAATTGGTATGTTATTTTCACAGGTTTAGGTGATTGGGGGTAGTTTATTCGTCTCCTAATTGGTGTTTATGTTTTAAAAGTCTCACCTTACGTACAGCTTGTTTAACCCTTAAAGGGCGAGTGGACAAAACTAGCGTCCTCAAAGGGTTAAAACATCGTCTTCAAAGGTTTAAACCATCGTCCTCAAAGGGTTAAAACATCGTCCTCAAAGGGTTAAGTTACAGTCGTCAAAGGTTTAAACTATCATACACGAAGGGTTGAACCACCATCTTCAAAGGGTTAAACCATCGTCCTCCAAAGGGTTAAACCATCGTCCTCCAAAGGGTTACCGGAGTCGCCTGAGGACAAGTATTGGCTGTGTGGATCTGATTTCTACTGACAACATCAATGAGTTATGTGTACGTGAGGATCTGACAAGACCTGTGGTTATTGCGAGTTGGTCCCCCTCTCCTCTATACCTTCCTCCCCTCACCCAATGACCACCAACCTCTACCTCCCCTCACCCAATGACCACCAACCTCTACCTCCCCTCACCCAATGACCACCAACCTCTACCTCCCCTCACCCAATGACCACCAACCTCTACCTCCCCTCACCCAATGACCACCAACCTCTACCTCCCCTCACCCAATGACCACCAACCTCTACCTCCCTTCACCCAATGACCACCAACCTCTACCTCCCCTCACCCAATGACCACCAGCCTCTACCTCCCCTCACCCAATGACCACCAACCTCTACCTCCCCTCACCCAATGACCACCAGCCTCTACCTCCCTTCACCCAATGACCACCAACCTCTACCTTCCCTCACCCAATGACCACCAACCTCTACCTCCCCTCACCCAATGACCACCAGCCTCTACCTCCCCTCACCCAATGACCACCAACCTCTACCTCCCCTCACCCAATGACCACCAACCTCTACCTCCCCTCACCCAATGACCACCAACCTCTACCTCCCCTCACCCAATGACCACCAACCTCTACCTCCCCTCACCCAATGACCACCAACCTCTACCTCCCTTCACCCAATGACCACCAACCTCTACCTCCCTTCACCCAATGACCACCAACCTCTACCTCCCTTCACCCAATGACCACCAACCTCTACCTTCCCTCACCCAATGACCACCAGCCTCTACCTCCCTTCACCCAATGACCACCAACCTCTACCTCCCTTCACCCAATGACCACCAGCCTCTACCTCCCTTCACCCAATGACCACCAGCCTCTACCTCCCCTCACCCAATGACCACCAACCTCTACCTCCCCTCACCCAATGACCACCAGCCTCTACCTCCCCTCACCCAATGACCACCAACCTCTACCTCCCCTCACCCAATGACCACCAGCCTCTACCTCCCCTCACCCAATGACCACCAACCTCTACCTCCCTTCACCCAATGACCACCAACCTCTACCTCCCCTCACCCAATGACCACCAGCCTCTACCTCCCCTCACCCAATGACCACCAACCTCTACCTCCCCTCACCCAATGACCACCAACCTCTACCTCCCCTCACCCAATGACCACCAGCCTCTACCTCCCCTCACCCAATCACCACCAGCCTCTACCTCCCCTCACCCAATGACCACCAACCTCTACCTCCCTTCACCCAATGACCACCAGCCTCTACCTCCCTTCACCCAATGACCACCAGCCTCTACCTCCCCTCACCCAATGACCACCAGCCTCTACCTCCCCTCACCCAATGACCACCAACCTCTACCTCCCCTCACCCAATGACCACCAACCTCTACCTCCCTTCACCCAATGACCACCAACCTCTACCTCCCCTCACCCAATGACCACCAACCTCTACCTCCCCTCACCCAATGACCACCAACCTCTACCTCCCCTCACCCAATGACCACCAACCTCTACCTCCCCTCACCCAATGACCACCAACCTCTACCTCCCTTCACCCAATGACCACCAACCTCTACCTCCCTTCACCCAATGACCACCAACCTCTACCTCCCTTCACCCAATGACCACCAGCCTCTACCTCCCCTCACCCAATGACCACCAACCTCTACCTCCCCTCACCCAATGACCACCAACCTCTACCTCTCTTCACCCAATGACCACCAACCTCTACCTCCCTTCACCCAATGACCACCAACCTCTACCTCCCCTCACCCAATGACCACCAACCTCTACCTCCCTTCACCCAATGACCACCAGCCTCTACCTCCCCTCACCCAATGACCACCAGCCTCTACCTCCCCTCACCCAATGACCACCAACCTCTACCTCCCCTCACCCAATGACCACCAGCCTCTACCTCCCCTCACCCAATGACCACCAGCTTCTACCTCCCCTCACCCAATGACCACCAGCCTCTACCTCCCCTCACCCAATGACCACCAACCTCTACCTCCCCTCACCCAATGACCACCAACCTCTACCTCCCCTCACCCAATGACCACCAGCCTCTACCTCCCCTCACCCAATGACCACCAACCTCTACCTCCCTTCACCCAATGACCACCAACCTCTACCTCCCCTCACCCAATGACCACCAGCCTCTACCTCCCCTCACCCAATGACCACCAACCTCTACCTCCCCTCACCCAATGACCACCAACCTCTACCTCCCCTCACCCAATGACCACCAGCCTCTACCTCCCCTCACCCAATGACCACCAACCTCTACCTCCCTTCACCCAATGACCACCAGCCTCTACCTCCCTTCACCCAATGACCACCAGCCTCTACCTCCCCTCACCCAATGACCACCAGCCTCTACCTCCCCTCACCCAATGACCACCAACCTCTACCGCCCTTCACCCAATGACCACCAGCCTCTACCTCCCCTCACCCAATGACCACCAGCCTCTACCTCCCCTCACCCAATGACCACCAACCTCTACCTCCCTTCACCCAATGACCACCAACCTCTACCTCCCCTCACCCAATGACCACCAACCTCTACCTCCCCTCACCCAATGACCACCAGCCTCTACCTCCCCTCACCCAATGACCACCAACCTCTACCTCCCCTCACCCAATGACCACCAACCTCTACCTCCCCTCACCCAATGACCACCAACCTCTACCTCCCTTCACCCAATGACCACCAACCTCTACCTCCCTTCACCCAATGACCACCAACCTCTACCTCCCTTCACCCAATGACCACCAACCTCTACCTCCCCTCACCCAATGACCACCAGCCTCTACCTCCCCCTCACCCAATGACCACCAACCTCTACCTCCCCTCACCCAATGACCACCAACCTCTACCTCCCCTCACCCAATGACCACCAGCCTCTTCCTCCCCTCACCCAATGACCACCAACCTCTACCTCCCTTCACCCAATGACCACCAACCTCTACCTCCCCTCACCCAATGACCTCCAGCCTCTACCTCCCCTCACCCAATGACCACCAACCTCTACCTCCCCTCACCCAATGACCACCAGCCTCTTCCTCCCCTCACCCAATGACCACCAACCTCTACCTCCCTTCACCCAATGACCACCAACCTCTACCTCCCCTCACCCAATGACCACCAACCTCTACCTCCCCTCACCCAATGACCACCAACCTCTACCTCCCCTCACCCAATGACCACCAACCTCTACCTCCCCTCACCCAATGACCACCAACCTCTACCTCCCCTCACCCAATGACCACCAACCTCTACCTCCCCTCACCCAATGACCACCAGCCTCTACCTCCCTTCACCCAATGACCACCAGCCTCTACCTCCCCTCACCCAATGACCACCAACCTCTACCTCCCCTCACCCAATGACCACCACCCTCTACCTCCCTTCACCCAATGACCACCAGCCTCTACCTCCCCTCACCCATTGACCACCAGCCTCTACCTCCCCTCACCCAATGACCTCCAGCCTCTACCTCCCCTCACCCAATGACCACCAACCTCTACCTCCCTTCACCCAATGACCACCAACCTCTACCTCCCTTCACCCAATGACCACCAACCTCTACCTCCCTTCACCCAATCACCACCAGCCTCTACCTCCCCTCACCCAATCACCACCAGCCTGTACCTCCCCTCACCCAATGACCACCAGCCTCTACCTCCCTTCACCAAATGACCACCAGCCTCTTCCTCGCGTTTGATTTTTGTAGATGATCAATTAATAAACATTTTCGTAATTGATTTTCACTTTTTTATACGATTTGGAGGTTTGTTTTATCTATAATCACAAACTTACCCATTATGATATGTATATTGTATAATTTGGACGATGATAAATGTTGACTATATAATAAGTTAATTAAAGTATTATTTGTCACATCTCGCTACACACTCGGGTCAAGTTGTCTAGATTATTTCTCTTTCAAAATTAAATTAAAAACTTTATAGGATAACAGACTGAAAGTTGCTTCCGTATTTTTAAGTGAAGTGAACTGTAAAACGTAGAGATAAAACAAGAGTTAATGATATGAAGTTTCTTTTTTTGCAATAAGAAACTTTGGATATAACCTTTGATGATGTTTAATTGTTCAATATTAACTCAGAGGTTATTATTTATCGTTAGAGAGCAGTGAACTGGTGCAAACAAAGTCAATTAGTGTGTTAATGTGTCTGGAATTGTTTATATTTAGTTCAGGTGTATTATTATTATTGTTGTGTAAACAGGGAAAAAAAAATATATATATATATATATATATGAATGCAAATAAATCACTGTAGGTGCGCGTGATCCAGATATATGCTGATAACCACAAGGAAAAAGAAAACACGAAGTTCCCAAGCGCTTTCGTGTAATTCAGGGGTGAGTACAGACTAAAATAGAAGCAGAACAAGTTATATATATACAGAGGAGGGTGAGAACAAGTCCACCCTACTAATCTTTACAAAAGCACCGCAGCGGTCGGTAGTCAGGTCAGAGGGAAAACTGACCCAACCTTCTCACCTGGTTACAAATCTTCTAAATTACAAAATTGTCCAATTTGTACATGCCGTTACTCAAATTCATGTTAATGGATTCGGTATGTTTAATGAGACTAGATTCTATAATGTTCCTACTGTCAATTGAAGTACAAGGTAATATTGAGGAGGCATTATCCCAGTCAATGCAATGCAATTTGAGGGATAATAAGCATTGCATTGACTGGGATAATGCCTCCTCAATATTAGCCCACCCGGACACAGGTTAATGACCCACATCAGGGCCTGGGAGGCGAAGATATCTAATAATAATAATGATAATAATAAAATACAAATTAAAAAGTTTAATTATAATAATAATAATAATATAGAACCATAAACAAATGCAAAACAAATTAAAAAAATCAAATAGTGAGAAACGATAGATATGAGTTGTGTTGTCATGTAAGAGAAACACTTGAGACCCTGCAATTGTGTGTAAATGAGGCAGAAAGTCAGATCAGCAACCTGGGACTCGGTCAATTTTCGTGATGCCATATGGCAGCAGGGTCTACCATTAGACAACACATTATGCTTCCAATATCTTCCCAGGCGGTAGTACCTCCCTGTTTGGTAGCTACCTACTACCTTGTTGTTAATGAGTTTGAAAAGTTATGACTGGGTTTGGTTAGGTTACGTTACCTTAGGCTAGGTTACGTTAGGTTTGGTTAGACTAGGTTAGGTTAGATTAGGTTAGGTTAGGTTTTTGTTAAGTTAGATTAGGCTAGGTTCGGGTAGTGTTTTGAGTTTTACGGTGGTAATAAACGTCCTTCTGCAGGCAGGTGCTGGGGAAGGAGAGCTTCTATGACGCATTACCACCACCACCATCACTACCACCAACTCTACCACTATCACCAACACTACCACCACCACCAACACCACCACCACCACCACCAATACTACCACCACCATCATCACCACCACCACCAACACTACCACCACCTCCAACACTACCACTACCGCCAACACTACCACCACCACCAACACTACCACCACCATCACTACCACCACCTCCAACACTACCACCAACACTACCACTGCCACCAACACTACCAGTACCAACATCATTACCACCACCACCTTCATTACAACCACCACCACCACCAACACTACCACTACCACCAACACTAACACCACTAACACCACCACCACCACCACCACCAACACTACCACCATCACCACCAACACTACCACCATCACCACCAACACTACCACCATCACCACCAACACTACCAACACCACCTCCAACACCACCACCAACACAACTACCAACACTACCACTACTACCAACACTACCACTACCACCAACACTACCACTACCCCCACCACCAACACTACCACCACCGTCACCAACACTATCGCCAACACTACCACCACCACCACTACCACCAACACTACCACTACCACCAACACTACCACTACCACCAACACTACCAGGACCAACATCATTACCACCACCACCACAACCAACACTACCACCACCAACACTACCACTACCACCAACACTACCACTACCACCAACACTACCACTACCACCAACACCACCAGGACCAACATCATTACCACCACCACCACAACCAACACTACCACCACCACAAACACTACCACCAACACTACCACTACCACCAACACTACCACTACCACCAACACTACCACCACCACCAGCACTACCACCACCACCAACACTACCACCACCTCCTTCACTACAACCGTCACCAACACTACTACCACCACCACCAACACTACCACCACCACCACCAGCACTACCACCACCACCACTACCACCACCACCAACACTACCACCACCTCCTTCACTACCACCGTCACCAACACTACCACCACCACCACCAACACTACCAGTACCAACATCATTACCACCACCACCTTCACTACCACCACCAACACTACCACCAACACTACCACCACCACCTTCACTACCACGTCACCAACACTACCACCAACAATACCACCACCACTACCACCACCACCAACACTACCACTACCACTTTCACTACCACCGTCACCAACACCACCACCAACACTACCACCACCACCAACACTACCACCACCACCAACACTACCACCACCACCAACACTACCACTACCACCAACACTACCACCACCAACACTACTACCAACACCAACACTACCAGTACCAACATCATTACCACCACCACCTTCACTACCACCACCACCAACAACACTACCACCACCCACCACCAACACTACCACCACCCACCACCAACACTACCACCACCAACACTACCACCACCACCACCACCACCACCACCACCAACGCTACCACTACCACTTTCACTACCACCGTCACCAACACCACTACCAACACTACCACCACCACCAACACTACCACCAACAATACCACCACCACCAACACTACCACCACCACCACCCACACTACCACCACCAACACTACCACCACCACTAACACTACCACCAACACTACCACTTCCACCAACACTGTCACTACCACCACCAACTCTACTACCAACACCAACACTACCAGTACCAACATCATTACCACCACCACCTTCACTACCACCACCACCAACAACTCTACCACCACCCACCACCAACACTACCACTACCACCAACACTACCACCACCACCAACACTACCACCACCACCAACACTACCACCACCACCAACACTACCACCACCAACACTACCAGTACCAACATCATTACCACCACCACCACCA
Organism: Homarus gammarus; assembly: GCA_958450375.1. Classification (NCBI taxonomy): domain Eukaryota; kingdom Metazoa; phylum Arthropoda; class Malacostraca; order Decapoda; family Nephropidae; genus Homarus; species Homarus gammarus. The sequence goes on from CAUDMG010002538.1 coordinate 612,484, forward strand.
CCACCACCTTCACTACCACCACCAACACTACCACTACCACCAACACTACCACTACCACCAACACTACCTCCACCAACACTACCACCACCATCACTAACGCCACCACCAACAGTACCACTACTACCAACACTACCACCACCACCACCAACACTACCACCACCACCACCACTAGCACTACCACCACCACTAACACTACCACCACTACCACCAACACTACCACCACCACCACCAACACTACCACCACCACCACCAACACTACCACCACCAACACTACCACCACCACCATCACTACCACCTCCAACACTACCACCACCAACACTACCACTACCTGATTTATTACCACAACCTGTACACCACCACCACCATCACTACCATCACCAACACTACCACCACTATCACTACCACCACCAACACTATCACCACCACCAACACTACCACCACCACCACCATCACTACCACCACCACCATCACTACCACCACCACCACCACCAACACTACCACCAACACCAACACTACCACCACCACCAACACCACCACCAACACCACCACCACCACCAACAGTACGACCACCACCTTCACTACCACCTCCACCACCACTACCATCACCACCAACACTACCACCACCACCACCACCACCAGTACGACCACCACCTTCACTACCACCTCCACCAACACTACCACCACCAACAACATTACCACCACCACCAACACTACCACCACCAACACTACCACCACCTCCTTCACTACACCGTCACCAACACTACTACCACCTCCACCAACACTACCTCCTCCAACAACATTACCACCACCACCAACACTACCACCACCAACACTACCACCACCACCATCACTACCACCACCACCATCTCTACCACCACCACCAACACTACCACCACCACCATCACTACCACCACCACCATCTCTACCACCACCACCACCACTACCACCAACACCAACACTACCACCACCACCACCAACACCACCACCAACACTACACACCACCACCACCACCAACAGTACGACCACCACCTTCACTACCACCTCCACCAACACTACCATCACCACCAACACTACCATCACCACCAACACTACCACCTACCACCACCACCAACACTACCACTACCACCAACAGTACCACCACCACCAACAGTTCGACCACCACCAACACTACCACCACCACCAACACTACTACCACCACCACCAACACTACCACCACCAACACTACCACCAACACTACCACCACTAACACTACCACCAACAGTACCACCACCACCAACAGTTCGACCACCACCAACACTACCACCACCACCAACACTACTACCACCACCACCAACACTACCACCACCACCACCAACACTACCACCACCAACACTACTACCAACACTACCACCACCAACAACAGTACCACCACCACCAACACTACCAACACTACCACCACCACCAACACTACCACCACCACCAACACTACCACCAACATTACCAGCACCAACACTACTACCACCACCACCAACACTACCACCACCACCAAAACTACCACCACCACCAACACTACCTCCGCCAACAACATTACCACCACCACCAACACTACCACCACCACTACTACCACGACCAACACTACCACCTCCACCACCAACACTACCTCCACCACCACCACCACCACCACCACCACCACCACCAACACTACCTCCGCCAACAACATTACCACCACCACCAACACTACCACCACCAACACTACCACCACCACCAACACTACCACCACCACTACTACCACCACCACCACCAACACTACCACCACCACTACTACCACCACCACCACCAACACTACCACCACCAACACTACCACCACCAACACTACCACCACCACCAACACTACCACCACCACCAACACTACCACCACCAACACTACCTCCACCAACACTACCTCCACCAACACTACCTCCACCAACAACATTACCACTACCACCAACACTACCACCAACATTACCAGCACCAACACTACCGCCGCCACCACCACCACCACTACCAACACTACCACCAACACTCACACTACCACCACCACCACCAACACTACCACCTCCACCAACACTACCACCACTAACACTACCACCACCACCATCACTACCACCACCAACACTACCACCACCACCACCAACACTCCCTCCGCCAACAACATTACCACCACCACCACTACCACCACCACTACCACCACCACCAACACAACCACCACCACCAACACTACCACCACCACCAACACTACCACCAACACCCACACTACCACCACCACCAACACTACCACCACCACCACCAACACTACCACCACCACCAACACTACCATCACCACCAACACTACCACCACAACCACCAACACTACCACCACTACCACCAACAGTACCACCACCACCAACACTACCACCACCACCAACACTACCACCACCAACACTACCACCACCACCACCACCAACACTACCACCACCACCATCACTACCACCACCAACACTACCACCACCAACACTACCACCACCACCACCAACACTACCACCACCAACACTACCACCACCACCATCACTACCACCACCAACACTACCACCACCAACACTACCTCCACCAACACTACCTCCACCAACAACATTACCACCACCACCAACACTACCACACCACCATCACTACCACCAACACTACCACCACCACCATCACTACCGCCACCACCATCACTACCACCACCACCATCACTACCACCACCAACACTACCACCACCAACACTACCACCACCACCAACACTACCACCACCAACACCATTACCACCACCACCAACACTACCTCCACCACCATCATTACCACCACCACCATCACTACCACCACCAACACTACCACCAACACTACCTCTACCCCACCACCAACACTACCACTACTTGATTCACTACCACAACCTGTACACCACCACCACCACTGTGACTCATTACCACCACTCTTGACTCACCACCAGTACCACCACACTACCACCACTACCACTACCACCACCAACATTACCACTACCTGCTTCATTACCGCAACCTGTACACCACCACCACCACCAACACTACCACTACCTTCTTGACTACCGCAACCTGTACACCACCACCACCACTACCACTACCTGCTTCACTACCGCAACCTGTACACCACCACCACCACCAACACTACCACTACCTGCTTCACTACCGCAACCTGTACACCACCACCACCACCAACACTACCACTACCTTCTTGACTACCGCAACCTGTACACCACCACCACCACCAACACTACCACTACCTGCTTCACTACCGCAACCTGTACACCACCACCACCACCAAGACTACCACTACCTGCTTCACTACCGCAACCTGTACACCACCACCACCACCACTGTGACTCACCACCACCACTCTTGACTCACCACCACTACCTGCTTCACTTCCGCAACCTGTACACCACCACCACCGCTGTGACTCACCACCGTTTATACACAATATGGTCGATCCTGTTCTGGCATTCTCTTTAGGTGTCTGGTACCGCTCACACGCACATACTCGTGCACACATGCTCATGCACACTTACCTCACGTGGACACACACACACACACACATGCACACACGTAGACTTTCGTGATTCCTGTGCACATACATACATACATAGTGTTATATATACATAATTATCATATTCGAATTTGTCCAATTTTGTTTGGGTATTTAAAATGCAATAAATGAATAAATACGTGAGAACTAAACGAGATCCCTCACGACTAATGTTCCCGGCCGCCAGGTGTGTATAGTACTGTACATTGTGAACCTCAATAAACATTAAGATTTGGTTGGCTGAGTTCATTAATCTGATATTAAATATTCGATTGTCAACATTTGGAAATAGAAAGTAATATATACTTGTATATATCTTAATATGTAGTTGAGAATATTTTTGAGATTCGTTGGATTTTTCAATTTACTATAAACAGTATTCTGATATAATGTTTATTACGAAGTTTTTTTAATATGAATGTTGAATATTAAGTATTACATATCAAGTATTGAACATAAGTTTGATGGAGAATTATTTTCCAGTGTTTACGGCAGGCACCAGACACATGGTCAAAGGGTTGGGGTGGCACTATACGGGAGTGGTACTGTGCAAGGGGGAGGGAGGCAGTGCACCAATGTTTTCATCCATCCCAATACCTGGAAGATTGTGTGTCCAAAGTTTGCATTACATTTAACAGGTAATTGAGTGTTGTAAAGACTGACTGACACACTCTGAGGATATTATATGGGTCTTTCTCTGTGTTCTTTCAGTAATGGATATATTTGTGTTATACTTGAGTGTTTTAATGAGCAGAGGTGTAAAGCTACATGGCTTAATATATCTTCCGAAAATAGTAATGTTATTTTGCGAAACTTGTCTCATATATCAGGGTTGTCAACTGTTAGTCCAACCTCGTTAATTGAGATTTTACCCATTTTGCAAGTATGCAAAATAACGCCTGGTAACAGACTTCTATACATGCCTTCCATATCGTCGAACTCACAGTATATCCCCGAACACCCTCATCAGGCTAAGGGGCATTCTTTTGAGCCTTCGCCGTGGTGTGACTTGTTATTGTTCGTATCAAAATTAATTCAAGTGTGTGTGTACAATACTTGAGCGTGGACACGGCGCCATCACGCATACGGTATAATGACACGTGTGGAGGGGCATCGAGACACCGTTTTGTTTCACACACACACACACACACACACACTTAAACTAGCATAATAATAATAATAATAATAATAATAATAATCCTTCAGAATCCTCACATTTCCTCTGGTATATTATCTAAGTGTCCATGGTAGGAGGTAACTCAGGCAGCAGAAGTAAACACCGGAAAAATACTGTGTTTACCAATACGACGCAGCGATGGATACGCGACACCATCCTGGGCCGATTATCTTACAAGCAGGTGGGGTGACGGAGACTGTGTACCTGAAGGATGTGTTGGTTGTTGCTGCTCCTGGGTCTTGGGTAACCAAATGGAGGAAAGGTGGTTGAGAATTACCGGTAGTTGTGTTTATGTGGCTTAGTCGTACACCAGACAGGATATATAGATGAAGCTCTTACGTGTGGAAAAAAAGAACTCTCTCTCTCTCTCTCTCTCTCTCTCTCTCTCTCCACCGGGGTTTAGCTTGAAATACGGATTATATTAATTTAACACAGGGTATAAATCAGTGTTAATCGTGAACTTGCTTGCTGGAGTAAGTTCAGGCTCAAGTAAAGTTTTAGAGAGAGAGAGAGAGAGAGAGAGAGAGAGAGAGAGAGAGTTTCAGCATTCCAGGTTAAGAAAAGACACACAGAAATTGGTACGATATGTATTTTTTTTAATTCCAGTGGTCATTAGTTTACTTATTCAAAGGTTAGTGAATAATTCCTCACCTCGCCTTGGTGTAATAATAATAATAGTAATAATAATAATAATAATAATTAACGGTGTGTGTGTGTGTGTGTGTGTGTGTGAAAGTAGAATGTGAACGATTAAGAAGTGTAGGGGAATAATAAGGGGGGGGAGAGGAGTAAAGGGATGAGTAGGAGGGGGGAGAGGAGGCCACCATTAGCAGCTACACTTTCAGGGCCACACTAGGGCGCCACACGCATACTAATACCACCACACTCCTCTTCCTCCTCCTCCTTCTCCTCCTCCTCCGTTTTTGCCGGGGTGAGGGTGGCAGCACGGTCGTTTTAAGCTGTTGCATGTTGCGTTTATTGTCAATATTTGTAGCGTGTGTGATGATGGTAAGAGGACCTGTAAAGAATTATTTATAATATTGGTTGTTAGTCGACTTATGTATGCCATGCACAAGGACAGTGGAGGTCATGTTCTTGCTGGAAGTCTTTATTGGTGGAAGTTTAATGTTATTTAGAAGCTCGTGTTAGATGGTGTGAATAAACTATTGCTTGTGTGATGACGTATAATGGTTTGATTGGTGTAGTTTGCGTAGTTGCATTATCCAGTCGTTAAATGGCAAGGTAATCGCTGTAATTGGCTCATGTTGGAGCTATTTTCATCGTTTTATAGTTAGGGGTTTTAAGTAGCACGCACTCATTGGGGGGGGGGGGGTGTCCAGTGGCTAAATGGATACAACGCTCGCCTTCTGTTTCGCTCGTGGGACACCTGCAGTCAGCTCAGCTATCATTGGGTATAAAACTTTATAGGTGGGAGGTGAAGGCGCTGGTCACACTGCTTCTTTGTGTACCGAAAAGGGTTTCTTCAGATCATCATACTTACAGGACCGCTTTAAACCACATACACTCATATAGTTCTAACCACATTTCATAGACGGAGACAACCCATGACGTGTCTGGTGGCAGCCCATACATTTAACCTTTGAATCATCAGAAATAAGAAATATTTCCAACATGCAGAAGACACTATAAACGCGTATACCGTCCCTTGTTCGGTCCAGGGGCAAATAGTAGGGATGTTGGGTTTGTCAACGTCAGCATGACTATTACGTGAGCTTTGGAACACAAGAATTGACGTGTGGAAATTGCCATCGTGCGTGTTACTAATTCAGGCAGTTCTCTCACACACACACACACACACAAACACACACACACACACACACACACACACAAACACAAATAAGCCTGTCATCCGTAAGAGTTGAAACTGAAGTGCTCTCTTAAATCATGCAGGTGTTATAAGCATATCTATCACAGGTGTTTTGAGCATAGCTATCATAGGTGTTTTAAGTATAGCAATCACAGCTGTTTTAAGCATATCTATCGCAGGTGTTTTAAGCATATCTATTACAGGTGTTTTAAGCATAGCTATCACAAGTGTTTTTAGCATAGCTATCACAGGTGTTTTAAATATAGTAATCACAGGTTTTATTAAACAAAAATTATCACACAGAATTATTTACACGGGTCTGCGTTTCACCAAAGTTTGGCCATGACCCCTTATACAGATGTACATCCGTGATCAAAATATAAATTATGATATTACGCTGATCACACACATTCATACCGGACATTAGTGGCGAAATGTAACACCATTAACCTTAATTGAAGTATAACGTAAAAACATTCGACAAAAATGGTAAGGTAATTTTATCTGTGAATGACAATACTTTAAACTGCTGAATCAACAATGAATTTTACGACCTTATTCCTCAATGTACGCAAATGATCAGTATAAACCTTCAGTAATTAATTAGTAGTTTACCTAATACTGTTAGTATCATTTTAACTGAAACCATGCAGCTGTTACGTCAGTTTTCTTCACTAATTGATCACATTACCCAAACAAAACATAATACTGTAATGGTTTCAGCAGTTGCTCATCATGGGACACCCACAATGTATCCCTATACTTTATTGATAACAAGCAGAAGAGAAGCGTTACTCCACACACACACACACACACACGCAAGAACATAAGAAAATAAGGAGTCTGCAATAGGCCGGTTGGCCTGTGCATGGCAGCTCCTGTCGAGAGTTACTACCACTCTCTATCATCCATGAATCTATCTAGCCTCCTTTTGAAACTTTCCAGAGTTCCCGCACTTACTACAAAGTTGCTAAGCTTGTTCCACTCGTCCACCACCCTATTTGTGAACCAGTTTCTTCCTATCTCCCTCCTAAACCTAAACTTATCCAACTTGAATCCGTTGCTCTGAGTCCTAGCCTGCTCGGATATTATAAGAACTTTATCTTTATCTCCTTTATTGATTCCTTTCACCCACTTAAATACTTCTATCATATCTCCCCGCACTCTTCGTCTTTCTAGGGAATGCAAGTAAAGTTTCTTTAACCTATCCTGATATGGAAGGTTTCTAAGTCCCGGAATCATTTTTGTCATTCTTCGCTGCACCGACTCTAGTGAATTTATATCCATTCTATAATAGGGGCACCAGAACTGAACCGCATAATCGAGGTGCGGCCTAACTAGCGCAAGATATAGTTGCAATAAGACCTCTGCACTCTTGTTACTTACACTTCTAGATATAAAACCCAATACTCTGTTTGCCTTATTTCGAACATTAACGCACTGTTTTCTAGGCCGTAGGTCCGGGCTTACAAGTATCCCTAGGTCTCTTTCACAAGTCGACTTCTCTAGGTTGATGTTGTTAAGGCTGTATACATTATAAGTATTTGTTCTTCCAATATTAAGTACGCTGCACTTGCTGGTGTTGAATTTCATTTGCCATTTTTCAGACCACCCCTGCAGTTTATTTAGATCCTCCTGTAATGCATTTGCATCCTGCCCTGAATTAATTTGTCGCCCTATTTTGGTGTCATCCGCAAACTTGCTTATGTCACTGCTGATCCCAGTATCTAAATCGTTTATGTAGATTATGAACAAGAGTGGGCCTAGTACTGACCCCTGGGGAACCCCACTGGTTACACGGCCCCACTCAGATTTAACACCATCTACGCTGACCCTCTGCGTTCTATCGGTGAGCCATGATTTTATCCAATTTAAAACTTTCCCCTCGATACCATGAGCCTTAATTTTTCTCAGAAGCCTCTGATGCGGTACTCTGTCAAATGCTTTGCTAAAGTTTAAGTAAATAACATCGTAATTTTCGTCATTATCTACTACCTCGAAGACTTTCCTAAAAAACGTCAGCAGATTTGTTAGACAAGATTTTCCCTTTGTAAACCCATGTTGAGAGTCGTAGATTAATTTGCTTTTCTCTAGATGCGATCGGATGCTATCTGCTATAATTGATTCAAGAAATTTCCCCACTACTGACGTCAAACTGATCGGCCGGTAATTTGACGCTGATGCTCTGTCTCCCATTTTGAATATGGGTACTACATTTGCCTGTTTCCACAACTCTGGCACAACTCCAGTGTCTAATGATTTTGTAAATAAGTTTACGCACACACATCTCTGTCGTAACTCCACGAGTGTTCACCTCTTCCCTCACACTTCACTCTATCGTTCTCTCTCTCCTCCATCACTCTTCATTCTATCCTTCTTTCTCTCTCTCACACTTTACTCTTATCTTCTCTCTCTCCTCCCTCACTCTTCATTCTATCCTTCTTTCTCTCTCTCACACTTCACTCTTATCTTCTCTCTCTCCTCCCTCACTCTATCCTTCTTCTCTTCCTGTTAAAATGTTTCCCCTCCTTTTGTTTTTTTATATTTTCTCTCAGTTAAGCCTATCATCACATAGGCCTGACGGGTATTTGGGAAAAGTATGGATACAGCATCGATACACTCGGCCTCTGAATGACACGTCCATGGTGTCCCAGATACAGTCTTCTACTTCAAGGGAATCTGGCCACTTACTGCTGACCCTTGTATCCTAGCAGTGCGGGGAGGACACGTGAATGTCATCTGGCACATGAGAAGGAAGTGATATCCATTACTTTATCGCCCATTATCTCATTGATGGCTGAAATAGTATTAAGAATTAGTTCACAACAGTTAAGTCAAAGGATTGTGAGACGAGAGATACATTTTAGCGAGAGTTCCGGTTGGAGGAGGCGGCCAGGTACTCTCGTGAATGTGTGGATGATATGCCAACTTTTTCTGGGGAGAGCCTTGTGTTATACGTATAATTAAGACCCGCCACTTGTTTACTTATGTATGAGGTTAGGTGAGGTGAGGAAGGCGCCGGGGTTCTTGTTATGATTGTGTAGTCTATTTGTTTCTCTCTCTTTTCATCTTCATTGTTTATCAAGGTGTGTGTGTGTGTGTGTGTGTGTGTGTTAAAGAGAGGGAAAGAGAGGATGTTACGTGGGTGGAAGGACTCCCGGGAGGTCCGAGGGATGGGGGGGGGCTGCCTACACTCCCCCTCCTCTCCCATTCAGGTCGTCTTATGCCCCACGGCCACGCGAGAGTCAACACCCACACCTGCTAAAGGTTACAGGTTACTTCTCACCCCTGACCTTTACTGCCAAGTCCCAGTGGGCTGACCCCGCTCCTCCCCCTCCTCCCACTCCCCCCTCTCCATATATCGCCCGCCCCGCCCAGCCTGACTACGCCCAGTCAGACCCCGCCCAGCCCCGCCTCCGCCCCGCCTCCGCCCCACCCCCGTCCTTTCTCCACTCCACCCTACCGCACCTCCGCCCCGCCTATACTCTTACTGCAACGTTGCCCACGCAAGATATTCTTAATATATCTCCCTCTCTTCTCCTCACCATACCTCTCCCCCCCCACCTGCCGCCTCCCTCCCTCCGCTGTTACATCTATCTGCTCCTTCCCACCACCACTACTACCACTACCACCACAACCATCACCTCAACAACCACTACCACCAAAACAACAACGACAACAGCAACGATTTATATGCCTACCTGATGACAATAGGTTCCAAAGGGATTTAAAACGGTGAATATTATACATGTTAAAATGTTTATGAGAGAGAGAGAGAGAGAGATCATTATATTTTTATACATATCATGATTACATTTTTCCACGTTTTTGTAATAAGAGATTAATTTTACTACTCCTGGGTACTGATAACCTTATGTTTGTCACTTGTTTATTAAGAGAACAATAGTGTACATAGTTTAGATGGCATAATTCCTTCATATTTGCCATTTACTTATGATGATGCAAGAGTCTCGATTTTAAAACTGTGTATGTGTTTGTTTGTTTACTTGTTTGTTTGTTTGCTTGTTTGTTTACGGGAGCTCGTTATCTGGTAATATATCCCCAGCTCGATTTATTTTATTTTTTATTATTTATTTACCGGTGTTTATTTATTTATTTATTTATAATTGTCATGGGTAACGCGGCGCGGGATGATGAGTGAGGTTCATTCTTCACCGGAGGACACATTGATGTTACTAGTGAATAACTGAAATTAGACAGGCACCTTCCATAGGCTTTATATATGTATAATTGTATAAACAGTATGTATCAAAGTGTAGATACATACATACATACATACATGCATGCATACATACATACATACATACATACATACATGCATACATACATACACACATACACACATACATACATACATACATAAAAGGTAAATCCTGATGTCTGTCTCTCTTACCTGTAAATAAAATCGATTAATTTGTCCATCATAATAATTTCAGTAATGCTTTTGTATTCACTCAGTTGACAGTCCAATGTTAAGCCGTGTTGTAATGCTCCCGGGGTGATGATTCATTAAGCCTTTGAGCGAGAGAGAGAGAGAGAGAGACGCGCTGTGTTGTGTGGGAGTGTTATCGTGGGAGCAGTGTATAGTCAGGCCACACACACACACACACACACACACGACGAAGAGGTTATTGAATTTTGCCATCGAGTGTGATATATCAAAGTTGTTTTCTCCTACTACTCCTCCTCCTCCTCCGTTTCTTCTTCTTCTTCTTCTTAAATGCTTCGTGTCCACTTAGAGGTGATGTACAGTATAGTGCTAACCCAATCTCTCTCTCTCTCTCTCTCTCTCTCTCTCTCTCTCTCTCTCTCTCTCTCTCTCTCTCTCTCTCTCCTTCTTGTATTTACCGCTTTCAATTCCATTCATATCAATCATTTCCAATTATTCCCAGATCTCTCTTTTTTTTTTCATTTCTTCTACCTCGCTCGCTTCCTCGTCGCTCGTGTCTCGTTTGGTAAAGAAAAATAATAATAGCAGGAACGAGAATTTCCCCTCCCCCCCCCCCCCTCATCCTCTCCCTCCCTCCCACGTACAGCTGGTCGACGGCGGCCTTGGGTTATGCAGGGTATTTGCCGATAACTCCGATCTCAGGAATTTTGATGGCTGGGAATGAATTTACCTGGGAGGGGTGCAGGTGTAGTCTCAGTCTCACCAGCGCTAGCATTCTGGCTGTGTGTGTGTGTGTGTGTGTGTGTTTGAAAGGAGAGAGAGAGAGAGAGAGAGAGAGAGAGAGAGAGAGAGAGAGAGAGAGACCTTATACTCGGATAAGCACATCCCTGATCTAGCTACGGAAGAAAATTAAATGAAACCCTACAGTGAATGAACACTCACTCGCTCACTCGCCCACAGGTCCCAGAGGTATGAGGCTGGTGTGGAGACAGAGATACAACAATTCGAAGCTCCAGCACTGAGGCAGACGAGGATGAATGAGGCATCAGAATAATAAAACGCTCGCATTTACAAGTTATGGCAGCCTCCCCCTTCCCTCCCCTCGACGGTATGGGCGACACCCTGGGCCCCACAACATCAGAACTTAGCCCTTATGCCCACTGGGTATAAGAGCGAGACCGTGGCGCTCGGATCCCCCAAATTCACCTCTCGTGTACCAGGGCTGGCGTGTGGATATGCCCTCCCTCCCTCCCTCACCAGCCGGACTGAAACTAGGTCACATCCTTGAAATCAATGTTTCTGGTTCAGTTTATTTGTTTTTTAATAATTATTATTGAATGCGTCGTCTGGTACAGTTGTGTGTGTGTGTGTGTGTGTGTGTGTGTGTGTGTGGCTTTGAAGAGGAATAGGAATTCCCTGACTTGTGTATATATTGGTAATAGAGTCATAATAGTGTGCGTGTTGTTGTGTTTTTTTAAGTCTGTTTTATATGTTGTTTAAATATTTGGGGTGAACAGACACGGCTCGGTCTATTGTGTTCGTGGCTGTCATTTGTTTGTCTCTCCCCAAACTCCACGAATCATGTGTATTGTGAGGAGTTATGAGTCATTATTATTCTTGCCAAATATGAATGTTTTTATCCTTACCCCAAACCTAGATCAAGTTATGCCAGTTAAATCTTTACTTCTCCTAATAAATGTATAAACCGGATCTTCTCTCCTTCACTCAAAGTGCCTGTGTGTGTTGTCGGGGCGTGTGAGTGTGTTCCTCTATGACCCAAGAGGCGACGCTTCCAACTAGGTGAGCCAAAACGTTCATGTTCCCTCTCAGTAGCTCTCAGAGGCCACACCACTTTTACTGCCCTGTGGTCGACGGTGTTTCTGAGCTGTGTATATTTTTGTGACTCACCTGAACCTTTACCTTCATAGGGGAGGGAGTGATATTGGTCCCCGCCCCCGCTGCCTTTGCCCCCTGCTGCCTCCGCCTTCGCCCGCGCCGTCCCCGTTTTTCCGCCCCCGCCGCCTCCGCCCCCCCCCCCCCCCTGCCCCCCCCCCCCCCCCCCGTCCTCGCGTGTAGTCGTTGTCTTGTTGCGACTGGACTGGAGGTCAACCATTGGTGGACAGAGCCTCATCAATGTGTTATGAAGAGAAACATAATGCTGGCGCGGGATTTTTGACGAACTTTTAATCTTGACTACATGTTTCCTAGACCTGGTATTATTTCCGTGGACTTTGCACAAAAAAAAGGAAAAATAAGACTTAGAACAACATAAATAACAAGGAAGGAAGGCGTTTGGCGGCTAGATAGACGTACAGTATATATAATATAGTCCACATACCAGATGACGAATCTTTTATACCGATTACATTTTAAGTTTGATTTTTTTTAATTTAACTCCATATTATATTTAAGTAGGAATAGGCCGCTAGTAAAAGGTGTCATTCGAAAACTCCGAAAACTTTTATAAAAAATTACACTTTAAAGTTATTTGCTTATTGAAAATTTTTTTTCGAGAAATTTGAAGTGTAGCGAATTTACATTTTAGGGGAAGTGTGACGGACCCCAATATGAACAGTGAACACTTAATGATGAGACACAGGAGTGAGGGGGTTCATGTTCCTGCCTTCAGTGATATTGAGTCCGTAGTCCCTTGGTGCCAGCCCCCTTAATACTTCATCAGGTCAACCCCCAGCCCTGCATGGTACAAGGGCCGGAAGGGGAGGGGAGGGGGGGGGGGTCCGAGCCGCTGAGGAGGGAGGATAACACCAGATATATTCAGTTAGTTCATCTAAAATAATAAGATTCTGCATTTAAAATAATTTTCCATTTCCTTAAACACACACACACACACACACACACACAAAAAAAAAAAAAAATATATATATATGTGGAGGGAATTATAAAGGAAGGAGGATGATAGAGTGAGTCACAACATTTCAGGAAATTGTTGAAAGACGAGAATGTTGCAAGGATCAGGATGGAATACATAGACAAAATTAAAACATTGAAAAAGCAACTTGCAGCTCAACAGGGGACAGGAGGAACTGATGCAAGACCCAGGAAGGTTGTGAAAGGTAAAACAATGGAGAGGAACAAACCGTCTGCTCTGGAAATCTGTAACAGGAATTTCACTTAGTATTATAGGTTAGGCTAGGTCGGGTTAGGTTAAGTTAGGTTGGGTCAGATCAGGTTAGGTTAAAGTACGGTTAAGTTAGGTTAGATCGGGTTAGGTTAAGTTAGGTTGGGTCAGATCAGGTTAGGTTAAAGTACGGTTAAGTTAAGTTAGGTTAGGTTAGGTCAGGTTAGGTTAGGTTGGGTCGGGTCAGGTTAAGTTAGCTTAGGCTATATTAGGTTTGGGTAAGGGTATGTTAGTGTTAGGTTAAGCTAGGGTAAGCCTAGGTTAGGTTAGGTCAGGTCAGGTTCGGTTAAGTTAGGTTAGGTTGGGTCAGGTTAGGTTGGATCAGGTTAGGTTAAGTTAGGTTAGGTTGGGTCAGGTTAAGTTAGGTTAATGTTTGGGTGTGGAATTGAGACGTTTTGTTAACGGTGTGGTTATTTTTCTGATCGGAAGCTTGTATTCCCAGCAAGGATAAAGGCTCCGTATATGACCAGCTAGGATAAAGGCGCCGTGTAGGACCAGCTAGGATAAAGGGGCGTGTATGACCAGCTTGGATAAAGGGGTCGTGTATGACCAGCTAAGATAAAGGCGCCGTGTAGGACCAGCTAGGATAAAGGGGCGTGTATGACCAGCTTGGATAAAGGGGTCGTGTATGGCCAGCTAGGATATAGGGGTCGTGTATGACCAGCTAGGGTAAAGGCGCATTGTATGACCAGCTAGGATAAAGGGGGCGTGTATGGCCAACTACGATAAAGGCGCCGTGTAGGACCAGCTAGGATAAAGGGGCGTGTATGACCAGCTTGGATAAAGGGGTCGTGTATGGCCAGCTAGGATATAGGGGTCGTGTATGACCAGCTAGGGTAAAGGCGCATTGTATGACCAGCTAGGATAAAGGGGTCGTGTATGACCAGCTAGGATAAAGGGGGCGTGTATGGCCAACTACGATAAAGGGAGCGTGTATGGCCAGCTAGGATAAAGGAGTCGTGTATGGCCAGCTTAGATAAAGGGGTCGTGTATGACCAGCTAGGGTAAAGGCGCATTGTATGACCAGCTAGGATAAAGGGGTCGTGTATGACCAGCGAGGATAAAGAGGTCGTGTATGACCAGCTAGGATAAAGGGGGCGTGCATGACCAGCGAGGATAATGGCGGCGTGTATGCCCAGCTAGGGTAAAGGGAGCGTGTATGGCCAGCTAGGATAAAGGGGGCGTGTATGACCAGCGAGGATAAAGGGGGCGTGTATGACCTGTAGTTATGTGGGAGGCGTGTGTGAACCATTTTATTTTTGTAGTCATCTTCAGTGCCTTTGTCGGTACGTCCGTCCATACGTCTGTGTGTCGTCCCCTTGCGTTCATCCATGCGTCCATTTCGTCAACCCTTAACGTCCGTCTGTCTATGCCTCCATGCGTCTTCCCCTTGCATTCGTCCTTGCGTTAACCACATGCGTCCGTCTGTCTATGCCTCCGTGCATCTACCCTTTGCGTCTTTGTGTCCGTTCATACGTACGTGCATCAATCCCTAGCGTCCGTCTGTCGATTCATCCATTTGTCTACCCCTTACATCCGTCCGCCCATGAGTCCAGAAGCTGTGCAATAAGATAACCCATTACTGTCCTGAATAATGGCCCCATGGAATTTACTATGGGGGGCGAGAGAGGGTTAGTGGGGAAAAGGGATGGGGTTGATGAGTGGGGGGGGGGGGTGTTCCTATAGCTTCTTATGTTATCTCTCGTGTTCAGAAGGGAGAAAGGAGGAGGAGGCGGCTAGTGACAGGTTTGAAAGGAGCTGTGAGGGATGAGTAGTGAAGGTTAGTTTGAGGAATATGTATTGTGACGGAGGGAGGTGGAGAGATCTCACGGTGTTCTTATGATAGCGATTGAGTTCTCTCTCTCTCTCTCTCTCTCTCTCTCTCTCTCTCTCTCTCTCTCTCTCTCCTTTCACGCCGTACTTATGTACAGTAACTACGGAGAGAGAGATAATTATAGAAAGGGGAGAGAGAAAGCGAGAGATAATATCATTTGATTATATTTTTTTTACGTGAGAGGAAAGACGAGATGATGGAGGTATGGTATATATAATTAGCACCATACAGTATATACCTGCCGCGTCAACAACCATTAATGAATGGTCTTCCTGGGCTTTATGAGAGGAGAGCTTGGAAATGAATAGAGAGAGAGGGGGGGGGAGGAGGGGGAGTTATGATACCTGTGTGTGCACGTGTGTGAGAGAGAGAGGGCGCTGTCTTACTGCCTCTGTTGTGGCTGTTCTACATCAGTTGTTGTGTTCCACCTCGGCACTGGCCCTCCTCATTGCTTGATGGTGTTGTCATGCAGTTTACATAGCTTAGCCAGAGGTAGGATTTGTGCATTTTAGAGGTAATTCGAGAACGGTAGAGCGGCGGCAAGTGTGTGGCCGCCTATGTTGGTCCTGGCGAGCGGCCCTGATCAATACTCAACACACTGTCCGTTACTCCGCCAGCGGCTCCGGCACCCCTTTCACCCCCGCTCTCTTCCCTCTCAGTTATCACACTTTGTTGTCATCCTCATTCACTAATTACCATTCATCACTGTGGGACGTTTCCTCAAGTCTCGTCTATCGCTGCTAGAGGAACTATAATTTCCTCGTGTCTTCAAAAGTTAAGAGCCGCTCGACACAAACACTTCCGTAGCGGAAGAAGGAACTAGTTTGCATTAACAAGAAGCAAGAGAGAGAGAGAGAGAGAGAGAGAGAGAGAGAGAGAGAGAGAGAGAGAGAGAGACTTCGAAGTTTTACTGGTTGTAATGAACAATTTCGTAAGAGTTGGTCTAGTGATGGGAGTTGTGAGGCTGTGTTTGGTGAAGTTTGTGGCTGCTGGTTTGACACACACACTGATGAAATATGTAAGTTGTGGTGGTGGTGGTGGTGGCGACGGTGTTGGTGGTGGTAGTGCTATTGGTACTGGTTGTGGTGGTGCTGGTGGTGGTGGTAACATCAGCTGAGTTTTGGGTGCGGTGATCTGTCCTCCTCTACCAGTTTCCTCATACTTCCCCAACAGTAGTAGTACTCTCTCTCTCTCTCTCTCTCTCTCTCTCCGTAATACTTCCAGTCACCCTCATCCACCATTACTCAACACCATAATGCTCCATGATTGTCTCACTCCCACCATTCACCACCAACACAGCGCGTCACCCCTACCATTCACCACCAACACAGTGCCTTACCCCCACCATTCACCACCAACTCATTGCGTCACCCCTACCATTCACCACCAACACAGCGCGTCACCCCCACCATTCACCACCGACACAGTGCCTAACCCCCACCATTCACCACCAACACATTGCGTCACCCCTACCATTCACCACCAACACAGCGCGTCACCCCCACCATTCACCACCAACACAGTGCCTTACCCCCACCATTCACCACCAACACAGCGCGTCACCCCTACCATTCACCACTAACACAGTGCCTTGCCCCCACCATTCACCACCAACACAGTGCCTTTCCCCCACCATTCACCACTAACACAGTGCCTTACTCCCACCATTCACCACCAACACAGTGCCTTACCCCCACCATTCACCACCAACACAGTGCCTTACTCCCACCATTCACCACCAACACAGTGCCTTACCCCCACCATTCACCACCAACACAGTGCCTTACTCCCACCATTCACCACCAACACAGTGCCTTACCCCCACCATTCACCACTAACACAGTGCCTTACCCCCACCATTCACCACCAACACAGTGCCTTGCCCCCACCATTCACCACCAACACAGTGCCTTACCCCCACCATTCACCACCAACACAGTGCCTTACCCCCACCATTCACCACCAACACAGTGCCTTACTCCCACCATTCACCACCAACACAGTGCCTTACCCCCACCATCACCACCAACACAGTGCCTTACTCCCACCATTCACCACCAACACAGTGCCTTACCCCCACCATTCACCACTAACACAGTGCCTTACCCCCACCATTCACCACCAACACAGTGCCTTGCCCCCACCATTCACCACCAACACAGTGCCTTACCCCCACCATTCACCACCAACACAGTGCCTACCCCCACCAATCACCACCAACACAGTGCCTTGCCCCCACCATTCACCACCAACACAGTGCCTTGCCCCCACCATTCACCACCAACACAGTGCCTTACCCCCACCATTCACCACCAACACAGTGCCTTGCCCCCACCATTCACCACCAACACAGTGCCTTACCCCCACCATTCACCACCAACACAGTGCCTTGCCCCCACCATTCACCACCAACACCATGCCTCACCCCGAACGCTCTGCTCCACCTGCTTTAATAACTAGGAACACTGACGGCATGGTGGTGAGTGCTGCAGCTGGTGTTGATGATTGATAGATGTGAAGGAATTGTGGCTGAACACGATATTACACACTGCATATCTCATGTCAAAACAGAGTGCAGGATTTTTATTACCACAGAGTTAAAACGTCATACAGTCTGTCTGCCAAACCTGTCTTACAGTTTGCTGGGGGAGGGGGGGGGGGGGTACTTTTCTGTGCCACGTTCTAACTGATGATAGGAATGAAGCTAGTGATATTAATTAGCAGTTGAGGAATGAAGCTGCTGTAGTTAAGGAATTCTAGGATCTGCCACAGTGTTATCTCGAAGAGGACACACGTAATGTAACCTATGAGGACAAGCACTTCACGGAATTTCTACTTCAAGCAATGTGCAACGCCTGATCGATGTAATTTAACGCTCACTGTGGTAGCTTGACACATTGGCTGGAGACCTCTCAATGGGCACTGATTGTTGCTCTGATGTCAAGTGAAGGGCAATTCCTCTCCACGATTTATAAGTCTGTTTCATGATCCTTACTCGCTGCTTTGTTATTATCGCTCTGTTGTGAACCTTGGACACAGGTGAGGCCAGGTGGACAATTAGACGTCTCTCGTGTTATGTTTCGTGTCATTGGTTAGAGTCTGTAATGATTCTTGAAGTGTTTTTGTTGTTTTTGTTGTTTTATTATTGTAATTGTTTTATTTTTATTATTGTTTTTATTATTATTATTATTATTATTATTTATTATTATTATTATTAGAAGAAGAAGAAGAAGACGAAGAAGAATTTCCATCAATTTTATACGTTTCCCCCGCTGTTACAACCACCACCATGCCCGCAACACTACCACCACCAATAACTGCAGACTTCACCTATACTCACAACGAATATAGTTTTGCCTCTCTTAACGTATCCGCAAAGATACCTAACCTAACCTAAACTAACCTAACCTAACCTTACCTAACCTAACCTAACCTAACCTAACCTAACCTAACCTAACCTTACCTTACTTTACCTTAAGTGTCACGAGTCTATTGTTATTGGTTGGGAAGTGACTGACGTATTAGAAAAGTTACTTATAGGTATTGTCTCATTGGATATGTAAGTTTGTAGTAAGTGTGTAGGGATTAAATTGAGGAAATAAAGTGCTCTAATATTTAAGGTAGGTCTAAATGGTATAATATTTCTTTTTCTTTCTGACATCCAGGTAGGCCTAGTTTATTATATCTTGGATTGGGTTAAAAATTTTGAAGACAGTTATTACCGGCAGTATTTCTCAATTATGATATATCAGAGTTCTCATTGGGAATTGTTGACAAAATTTCTCTGCTGACCGAGTGAAGGAGGGAACGCCTGGCTGGGGATGGCTGGCTCACTTAGTATTGTTTACTCGAGTTGAGATTTAACACCTGATAAACATTGATAATTGAATGTTGAAAATATTAAAATGTTTTTCGTTATCGTCCAGGTATGATTTTTTACTGGTTGATATTGTCCTATAAGTATACAGAAATATGAACATTACAAACCCGTTTATCTCACATGTGGGATAACTAGTGCCTGTGTCTACCTGCGGGAAGATAATGGATTGTACTCTAATGAAAGTTGCTCACTTGATGTCATGTAAACAGTTCCTTCTGAAATATCTACACCGTTTAGTGTTTATCTTGACTACGACTGCCAAAGTCTGCCTGATTTAACCTGGATATTTACATACTTTTCATTTAAATATAATTATAAAAAATATCGGCATGTTTTATGTTTATTTGGAAGGAAATGCATTAAACTCATTAAATAAATCATTATATTATTAAAAAAATATAGTAAATTATCATAGAGTGACTTGTGTTAATATTGCTCCCGGCTAAAAGCATATAGGTGCACAACAGGTGTCGGGCGTCATTAGTATTTGGGACAGGTGTGATGCAAGAGAGGGAACGTCCGTGGCCCCGTGACCCCCAGTGTAGCGGCGTCAACAACCTATGACGTCACGTGATAAAACTTGTACCCAAGACACACGTGGAGCCCCCCCCCCCCCTATGTGTGTGTGTGTGTGTGTGGAAAGGGAGTTGCGCAACCATCCCGACACACACACACACACACACAAGATCCACTTCACCTCTCTCTCTCTCTCTCTCTCTCTCTCTCTCCTTACTAATCACACCTACTACTTCTCTCTTCGTTCTCCATGTCCCTGTTTCATGCCAAGTTCTCTCCCGGCACGCCCCCCCCCCCTTTACTCGTTTTCCCTCCCGGCCCCACTCCACTACTCCCACCAACACTCCTACCCCGTCCCACTCCACCACCCCCACTCCTCCCCGTACTCCCTCCCTCCTCTGGCTCCACTCCACCAACACCCTTCTTCCTCCAACCCTCTCCCCTCTTTTCGGACCCCAGCTACGGCGATTATTGTTGTGGGTGACGTCAAGTAGTGGTGGGTACAGGGGTGATGCGGCCCGTGAAGGAACAAGACTGTTCTGATGTGGTCTTATATTTAGTTTTTTGTTCCTTGAGTAATTTCTCTTTCTCTTTTTATTTATTTTTTATTTAAACACTTTATTACATGGGGATCACTGACAAGGTTTTAGTCTAATCACATGATAACTGGTTTAAAGGACAATTTGGATAAAAGTATCCTATCTGAAAAACTTTCCCCAGGATTGTTACAATAAATTATCATGCAGTACATAGTTAAGGACGTTGGATTAATTGAAGCCACTAAAAATATAATGATGAAGACATAGATAATATTTTAGAAAAAGTAACATAGTAATTTCTCTTCTCTTCTCTCTTGTAAAAAAAAAGACGTTTTAGTGCCACCTTACAACGAGCCACAAGTTGGCAGAGAAAGCAACTGAGTTTGGTGACTTGTGTTATGAGGTGATGGTGGTGTTATGAGGTGCTTTGGTGATGGCGGCGGCGGCTGCTGTGATGGTGTTGGCGGCTGCTGTGATGGTGTTGGCGGCTGTTGTGATGGTGTTGGCGGCTGTTGTGATGGTGGCGGCTGTTGTTACCGTCATTGTATCAGCTGCGGTCACTGTTCTTGTTAGTCATGCGATCGATGCTTTTAATTTTCAGTGCCTGTGTTGGTGCCAGTCCATCTGTTGTTGTTGTTGTTTACTGCAGTTGTTTTTATTTTTTTTTTACAATAATTGTTTGTTTTGGCTGTTCATAGTATTGTTGTTTGTTTTTTATTAATGTTTTTTTTATTAGTGTTTTTGTTGTTGCTATTCATGTTGTAGTTATTATTATTGTTTTATTGTTATTATTGCTAGTTTTGTTTTTGTTTTTGTTATTGATTTTTTTATTAATACTGTTTTTTGTTATTGCCGTTGCTGTTTTTGCTATTGTTGTTACTGTTTTTGTTGTTGATACTGCAGTTGTTATCGCATGATGATGGAAATGGAGTCGCCGCAGCTGCCAAAAATCAGTGTACGGTGTGTGTGTGTGTGTGTGTGTAGATCTCTTAGTATTCCTGCAGCCACCACACCTGATCCCATAGTTGCAATATTCACTGGATTCTGTTGGCACTGTTGGTCATACACTTCCTATATCCTGTGCTGGTGCTCTGAGTGGTGGTAGGGGTGTTGGTGAGCAGCAGACTTGGGACGATTACATCGGTAATGTCATCGATTACGATTACAGTAAAATGGATATAATCATTACGATTACGATTACAGTACAAATTTATGTAATCGATTACGATTACATGATGTGTAATCGTGATTTCAACCATGATTACTTCAAAAGGAATGTGCATAAATAACGAACGTATTACAAAAACTCAATATACTGGTCTGTTACTTTACCTGGTACAATTAAAGCATATTTTACGAGAGATGAAAATGGGAGACAAAATGTATTATACATAATGGTGCGGGCATTTAATAGACAAGAATTTTTTTTATAGAAATGTATCTAAATTTTCATAAGATTAATATGGAAATTATAAATACAGAAATGTATCTGACCTAAATAACGCTGAAATGTTCTGAAGTTTTGGAATATTATTAACACAAATGCTTATAAGAGGATAGTAATTTAGTGCTCTGATAAAATTAAATGTATGGGATACTGCATACTGAGATATACAAAAGACATTACTTTCAATATATGTATCAAAACAATTCTGTAATGTTAAATTTCAAATTCAACTTTCATATTTTCCTAGACAAAATAAATTAGACCTCAAAGGTTTTGAAACATACTGTGCCCATTATATCAAAGGTAGTTTACAGAATGAAAATGATCTAATGCTAGTCATAAAACGTACAGTACGTATTATACATCAATAACAGTAAGACGCTATTGAGTGGTTACACCTTCCTAGGACAGGGTATGGAAATTAAAACTTATTATTTATGTTGAACTTAATGAAAACTAGACTCTGGAAGGTTTATCACTAAGCTGGCATCTATCCGGCCTGAAGATTCGGCCAGCACCACTGAATACTCTCTCAACAGGTGTAGTTGTTGGTACTACAAGGCAATTCATTGCGAGCTTGGAGAGGACAGGCATGGATGCTTGTACCTCCTTAAAAGGTTCTATCGTCACACAGCCGAGGACGTAGTGTTCGAGTGTATGGCCATGTCTTTTTTTTTATTTATTTTTTTTTTTACGGGGAGTAGCCCACCCGGGAACAGTAGGTCACTGACCCACATCGGGGCCTGGGGGGCGAAAATGTAATAATAATAATAACAATAATAATAATAATAATATTAATTCAGATAATAAAATTTATGATAAAAAATAAAATAATAAAAAATAATAAAATAACAATGATAATAATAATAATAATAATAATAATAATAATAATAATAATAATAAAGAACCATAAAGAAATACAAAAATGAAGAAAAAAAGATCAAGAGTGAGAAACAATATATGTACTGTATGTTGTTGTCAATGGTAAGAGAAACACTTAAGACCCTGCAATTGTGTGTACATGAGGCAGAAAGTCAGATGAGCAACCTGGAACTTGGTCACAATTTTCGTGATGCCATATGGCAGCAGGGTCTACCATTAGACAACACATTATGCTTCCAATATCTTCCCAGGCGGTAGTACCTCCCTGTTTGGTAGCTGCCTGCTAGCACTTTACATTTAGTTTTGTTCACATCTGCTTGAGGAATATACTGTACTGCCGGAGGTACTTACTGGCAGTGGTGATGATGGTGGTGGGGGATGGTGGGTGTTGGTGGTAAGGATGGTGATGTAGGGGAGGGTTCCGTGATAGTGGCGGTAGTCACACACACACACACACACACACACTATACCATTATCATTATACTTCTTGTTATTGAATCTTGGTGTAAATATTATACTCCATTAAGCTTCTTTAATTAACTTGTGTTTTGTTTGTCTTTTTGTGCAATATTTTTTTAGCTACACACACAAAATGCCAAGCCAGCTTTCATGCCTTCAGCTAAAAGTAAATATCTGGCAGAGTTTGTTATTCTCAGCTCTGTATGTCTCACCTCGAACACACAAAAGCACTTAGCATTGATTCTTTTATTAAAATGAACTCTGTCTCGGTGCAGTGCTGTCCCAGTTGTTTGTTTTATTATCGTACTTAAAAACACAGAAGGTGGTCTTTGTGTGTGTGTGTCACAGGATGTGGGTACTTGGGAAGAAAGATTTGAATGGTTTCGTGTTTTATAGTGAAGGAGAGATCTTATTATCTCCTGTTCTCTCTCTCCAGTTTGTTACCTGTCTTTGCCTGTAGAGGAGCTTAGATATGGTCTTCTTCTCTCTTCATCTTGTGTTATTCGTCCTTGTTCGTGAACATATGATTGAATGACACCCTATTATCCGACGGTGTCACTGACTTGTTTTGACGGTCTGGTGTGGGTTGGGTTAGGTTAGGTTAGGAAGAGAAGGGAGATGGGTGGGCGGACGGACGGACGGACGGACGGACACTAATGGACGTTGTCAACAATCAGTGTGTGTCTCCCGTAAGCTGCACCCCGGACACAGGTATTTAATCAACACTACCTGTGAGTCATGGCTATGGACCGGTGATACAAATACCTGCACTCGTACAGGTAATTAGTGTGTTTGCCTTGACCTTAATGTGATGTTTTTGGGTAAAGCGGTCGAGTGGATACAATACTCGCCTCGTGTCCTAAGGGTCGATTGTACGATAGTCTTTGGTGTATTGTTATCCACGCTGAGCCCCTACGAGTCGCCAGGTCTCTGGAATCCACTTTCATTTGACCTTTATCTCTTAACACATTTCCGTCTGTCTGGACTCAGTTCTGTGATTCATAATGTATACTCTGTACCTGAAATCGTTGTTACCATTCATATATATATATATGCAAGTAAATCACTGTAGGTGCGCGTGATCTAGGTATATGCTGGTGGTTATCAGCATATATATATATATATATATATATATATATATATATATATATATATTATATATATATATATATATATATATATATATATATATATATATCCAGTGATTTACTTGCATATATCCAGTTATAAGACCGTCTCATGCATTCCTCATCTCTACACTCATGCCGATGAATCACCTCCCCTTCCCTACCTTCCTCTCACCACCTTCCCTTCCCTTCACCACCCTCCCTTCCCCTCACCACCTTCTGCTGTCCTTCCCCTCACCACCTTCTGCTGTCCTTCCCCTCACCACCTTCTGCTGTCCTTCCCCACCTCCCCTTTCCCTCACCACCCTCCCTTCCCCTCACCACCCTCCCGTCCCCACACCACCCTCCCTTCCCCTCACCACCTTCCCTTCCCCACCTCCCCTTCCCCTCACCACCCTCCCTTCCCCTCACCACCTTCCCTTCCCCACCTCCCCTTCCCCTCACCACCCTCCCTTCCCCTCTCCACCCTCTCTTCCCCTCACCACTTTCCCTTCCCCACCCTCCCTTCCCCTCACCACCTTCTGCTGTCCTTCCCCTCACCACCTTCTGCTGTCCTTCCCCTCACCACCTTCTGCTGTCCTTCCCCTCACCACCTTCCCTTCCCCACCTTCCCTTCCCCTCACCACCTTCTGCTGTCCTTCCCCTCACCACCTTCTGCTGTCCTTCCCCTCACCACCTTCCCTTCCCCACCCTCCCTTCCCCTCACCACCCCTCCTTCCCCTCACCACCCTCCTTTCCCCCCTCCTTTCCCCTCACCACCTTCCCATCACCATCCTCCCTTACCCTCACCACCCTCCCTTCCCCTCACCACCCTCCCCTCACCATTGTTGCTACACGACCACCACACACCAGACCGCCGCTCGTGGACTCAGAGCTGAAGGCCAATCACTCCATTAAAATTCCAGGAAGAGGCTGGTGGGGCAGATGACTCAAGAGGGTTGATGTAAGAGTGATGGTGACCTTTATGGTGTTGGTGTGGTGTCCTTGGCGGTGGTCGTGAGGGGTGAGGGCGGTAGTCGTGAGGGGTGAGGGGATGGTAGTCGTGAGGGGTGAGGGATGGTAGTCGTGAGGGGTGAGGGGATGGTAGTCGTGAGGGGTGAGGGGATGGTAGTCGTGAGGGGTGAGGGTGGTCGTCGTGAGGGGTGAGGGTGGTAGTCGTGAGGGGTGAGGGATGGTAGTCGTGAGGGGTGAGGGTGGTCGTCGTGAGGGGTGAGGGTGGTAGTCGTGAGGGGTGAGGGTGGTCGTCGTGAGGGGTGAGGGTGGTAGTCGTGAGGGGTGAGGGATGGTAGTCGTGAGGGGTGAGGGTAGTCATCGTGAGGGGTGAGTGGGTGGTCGTGAGGGGTGAGGGTGGTAGTCGTGAGGGGTGAGGGCGGTGGTCGTGAAGGATGAAGGGGTGGTAGTCGTGAAGGGTGAGGGGTGGTAGTCGTGAAGGGTGAGGGATGGTAGTTGTGAAGGGTGAGGGATGGTAGTCGTGAAGGGTGAGGGATGGTAGTTTTGAAGGGTGAGGGATGGTAGTCGTGAGGGGTGAGGGTGGTAGTCGTGAATGTTGAGTGGGTGGTGGTCGTGAGGGGTGAGGGGGTGGTAGTCGTGAGAGGTGAGGGGTGGTAATCGTGAGGGGTGAGGGGGTGATAGTCGTGAGAGGTAAGTGGGTGATAGTCGTGAGAGGTGAGGGGGTGATAGTCGTGAGAGGTGAGGGGGTGATAGTCGTGAGAGGTGAGGGGGTGATAGTCGTGAAAGGTGAAGGGGTGATAGTCGTGAGAGGTGAGGGGGTGATAGTCGTGAGAGGTGAGGGGATGATAGTCGTGAGGGGGAAGTGCTTGATGACCTTGACTTTCAGGGAGGAAGTGTACGGACTGTGTAGAAAGGTCGACCAAGGCCAAATTACTAGTTTTCTCTGATGGTTGACATTTAAAGGTGGTTTTTCGTCAAGGTCATGTGGTTGAAGATGGGTTTTTTCTTTTGAGAGAGAGAGAGAGAGAGAGAGAGAGAGAGAGAGAGAGAGAGAAAGAGAGAGATTCCTACGTCTCTAAACTAAATCAAAATAGAAAAGTTCATCTTCATACAAAATATAATAATTAAGTGTCTTGTACTGCCTCAATGTTAGAATTACCCTGAACATTTCACAATTAACACAATAGTAACCCAGACATGAGTCTAGAAGACTTTCACCTATAGTGGAAAAATTGTGTGTGTGGGAGTGAATACATCTTGATCCACCTGTTGAACCTGTGTATGTGTTTGGTGATGTACAGTGATTAGGTGAGACGCGCGAGTCTTATACAGCTGAGGAAAAAATGTTATGTTTCAGTTTCCATGTTTAAAATTTCATCACCCCAGCCTATGACAGAAGTATGAACAGTAGTACAGGAGACAGTGGTCATAAGTTCACATAAAATAAGGAAAAGGTAAGGTAAGGGACATCTCCATCTGGAACTTCATTAAGGATGCTAACGAGTTGTCCATCAGGTGAAGGAAGAAGTTATTGAAGTGCTGAGTGAGAGACGACACAGGTCTATCTTCTCTCACCATGACCTTAATAACTAAATAAGACGAATTATATTGCCTGTAAATCATGTGTCTTGAGTCCATCATTAAAATTGCTATGTATCTTGAGAAATATTTAGGTATGTGTTGTTTGATAATAGTTATGCTGCTGTGCGTGTGTCACCTGTCAACAGAGAAGACAGGAACCAAAATATTACGTCATATATAATACACTACTAAATATTAACTCTTTAGAATGTAGAATTTAGTTAAGATATTCTGCCATATGCTAGCGAATATAATAAGTATTAGAGCTAATATACAGTAATTTTGATCCTTAAAATACAACCCTTTAGGCAATGACCAATGCCAGCCTGTAGTCCTATCCTGTAACACTGTAGTCCTGTCCTATACCAGTCTGTAACCTGTCCTGTACCAGCGTGTAATCCTGGCCTATACCAGCCTCTCGTCCTGTCCAGTACCAGCGTGTACCCTATCCTTTACTTGTCTGTAGACTCCTCCTGTACCAACTGTAGATGTGCTACCTTCTGCCCTGTAGTCTTATCTTGTACATTTTGTAGTTGTATACTGTAATGTCCCTTAGTTCTAAATTGCACCCACCTGTAATACTTTTATGTGCTAACCTGTAGTTATGTCCTGTACTACACCTGTACTAGCCTTTTATCACCCTGTAGTATGTCCTTGCATTGGCCTGTAATCTGCCCCTGCATCAGCCTATAATCTATTAGCATCAACCTGTAGTCTATCCCTGCACCTACCTGTAGTCTCATCAACCTGTAGATGAGATCTGCACCATCCTGTAACGTAGCTCTCCACCTTGTTCCACTTTTATATCATGCTAACTTGGATTAAAGCGTTATACCACCCTGGAATAATACCTTGCACCAACCTGTAACACTTCTCTTCACCAGCCTGTAATGCTTCTCTTCACCGGCCTGTAACGCTTCTCGTCACCAGCCTGTGACGCTATTATTCACCAGCCTGTAACGCTTCTCTTCACCAGCCTGTAACGCTTATCTTCACCAGCCTGTAACACTTCTCGTCACCAGCCTGTAACACTTCTCGTCACCAGCCAGTGACGCTATTATTCACCAGCCTGTAACGCTTCTCTTCACCAGCCTGTAACGCTTCTCTTCACCAGCCTGTAACGCTTCTCTTCACCAGCCTGTAACGCTTCTCTTCACCAGCCTGTGACGCTATTATTCACCAGCCTGTAACGCTTCTCTTCACCAGCCTGTAACGCTTCTCTTCACCAGCCTGTAACGCTTCTCTTCACCAGCCTGTGACGCTATTATTCACCAGCCTGTAACGCTTCTCTTCACCAGCCTGTAACGCTTCTCTTCACCAGCCTGTAACGCTTCTCTTCACCAGCCTGTAACGCTTCTCTTCACCAGCCTGTAACGCTTCTCTTCACCAGCCTGTGACGCTATTATTCACCAGCCTGTAACGCTTCTCTTCACCAGCCTGTAACGCTTCTCTTCACCAGCCTGTAACGCTTCTCTTCGCCAGCCTGTGACGCTATTATTCACCAGCCTGTAACGCTTCTCTTCACCAGCCTGTAACGCTTCTCTTCACCAGCCTGTAACGCTATTATTCACCAGCCTGTAACGCCTCTCTTCACTAGCCTGTAACGCTTCTCTTCACCAGCCTGTAACGCTTTTCTTCACCAGCCTGTAACACTTCTCGTCACCAGCCTGTAACACTTCTCGTCACCACCCTGTGACGCTATTATTCACTAGCCTGTAACGCTTCTCTTCACCAGCCTGTAACGCTTTTCTTCACCAGCCTGTAACGCTTCTCTTCACCAGCCTGTAACGCTTCTCTTCACCAGCCTGTAACGCTTCTCTTCACCAGCCTGTAACGCTTTTCTTCACCAGCCTGTAACGCTTCTCTTCACCAGCCTGTAACGCTTTTCTTCACCAGCCTGTGACGCTTTTCTTCACCAGCCTGTAACGCTTCTCTTCACCAGCCTGTGACGCTTTTCTTCACCAGCCTGTAACGCTTCTCTTCACCAGCCTGTGACGCTTTTCTGCACCAGCCTGCATCAACCTTTAGCTCTGTATTCCCGGCTATACAGTAGGTCTCTCCATTAACCCTGTCGTCCTCCTCCTCCTCCTCCTCCTCCTCCTCCTTCTCCTCCTTCTCCTCCTCCTTCTCCTCCTTCCCTCCTTCTTCCCTCCTTCTCCTTCATATCCTCTTTCCTCCTTCCCCACCTCCTACTACTCCTTTTTCTCTTCTACCCCTTCTCTTTCTTCTCACCCCCTCCTCCTCCTCACCCCTCCTCCTTCTCCCTTCTCATCACCCCTCCTCCGTCCCCTCCTTATCCTTCTTCGCCTTCTTTTCCTCCTCCTCCTCCTTAGTGTTAAGTTCACCTCTTCGTCAGTAGTGGGTGTCTGTGGAGGTCCTTGCACTGCTAGACTCTTACTTGTACTGAACTGACCAGATCCTTCTCTCGACCAGATCCTTCTCTCCACCAGATCCTTCTCTCGACCAGATCCTTCCTTCGACCAGATCTTTCCCTCGACCAGATCCTTCCCTCGACCAGATCTTTCCCTCGACCAGATCCTTCCCTCGACCAGATCCTTCCCCTGTTGTTCCTTTTATTACCTGCTGTTTCTTTTTTACCCTATGTTCCTTTTTTTACTTTCTGTTCCTTTTATTACCTCCTGTTCCTTTTGCCCTGCTGTTCCTTTTTTACCTGCTGTTCCTGTTTACCTTCTGTTCCTTTTATTACCTCCTGTTCCTTTTGCCTTGCTGTTCCAGTTTATTACCTGCTGTTCCTTTTATTACCTACTGTTCGTTTTTTCCTGCTGTTCCTTTTTTTACTTGCTGTTCCTTCTTTTACCTGCTGTTCCTTCTTTTACCTGCTGTTCCTTATTTTACCTGCTGTTCCTTTATTATCTTCTGTTCCTTTTTTTACTGCTATTCCTTTTTACCTGCTGTTCCTTGCTCTACCTTTACGCATTTTATTTTCTTGCCTCTGTAAATGTTGTTCCTTACTTCACTCAGTGTTCCTTACTCCACTGCCAATGCTCCTTACTTCCCTCCCAGCGTCTGTACTTCACTCCAGTGATCTTTACTTCCCCTCCATTGTTCCTCACTTCCTTACCAGTGTCCCGCACTTCACACCAGTGTTCCTTACTTCACCCCACTGTTCCTTACTTCACCCCACTGTTCCTTACTTCCCTCTCAATGGTCCTTAATTCACCGTACTATTCCTTGCTTTCCCCCCAGTGCTCCCTACTTTACCCCACTGTCCCTTAACTCACCTCACTGTTCCGCAATTCCCTCCCAGTTCTCCTTACTTCACGTGTTACAGAACTTTCCAAATCTCTTTCTCGTCCACATTTTCATATTACATTTATCATTTGTTTGTCTCTGCTCTCTCATCTCTTTCTTATTAACGTTTTATTGTCTGATTATTCTTCATTCCTTCGCTTCCTTCTTCTTTGTTATTTTTCCTCATATTGTTACTTTCTTTATTATGTGTTATATTATTCTCTCTGCCTTGTGTTATCTTCTGTTCCTTGTTTTTCTTGTTATTCTCTTTTCCTATGCCTTTATCCGTTCCTCTTTTTCTATTTGTGTTTCCACCTATTTTTCCTCTTCTTTGTCCTCCACGTTCCTCATTTTCTTGTTCCACGTTGTCCTTGCCTATGCTCTTTCCTGTATTTTTTCTTCCTTTATCCGTCTTTCTTCTTGTCTTAATCAACATCAACTTTTCCTCACGTTGTCGTTTATTTATATTTATCCCCTTTCACTATCTCCTCCCCCCCCCCCTCTCCGTCTCTCTTTTATCTGGTGCTTCTCTTCCTATCCACGTTCTATTCCGCCTTTGTTATTTTTTTCGCTGTTTTTCTTTTTCGTTTGGATCTTCGTAATCTAAACGTTTTGTCTTTGTCTTGGTGATTGTCACTTTTATTTTTATTTATTTTGTTGTTAACTTATATTTCCTTTATACTCTATTCACATGCTTTATCTTCAGGCTTTTTTTTTTTTTTTTTTTTAGTAAACCGATTTTGCTGTTTTCTCTTGAACAAACATATATACTGTCACTCAAAAACTATCTCTACTTGGGGGGGGGGGCGGGGTAGATGAATATCAGAATGAACACTGCGACTCGTGTTATCTCGATGGAGTTGTCAAAATCCTTCGTCCATTGAGTGATATTTTTCAACACAATTTTGTATAGATAGTTTTTTTAAGTGACTACGTATTTTCTTTTTCTGTCTTTCGTCCTCTCCTCTCTGATTTATCCTAAACCATCCTGAAATATATCCTTTTTTATCCCTAGTTATATAGCCGGTTATATAATTACCAACTCCCATCCTCCCTCCCTGTGCAGCCAAGTAGACAGGCCAATATAGTGTACAGTAGTTGCACCAGGTCCTTCACTAGCTCCTGCTCTTGCCCCACCTGTAAAAATACAACAGCTTACCTGTAGATTTCAGGGGCAAGGCCGTCACCACCCTGTGTCCCGCCTCCACTCACCACCCCGGGCTCGGCGTGACGGTGGTGACTGCTACGGGCATACATCCTCCTCTTCCACCACCAACACCAACACCACCATCATCATCATCATCATCACCACCGTCACCACTAACACCACCACCACCGCCAACAATACATTACCAAAACCACAAGCACAACCACAAGCACCACCACCACGCCCACAACCACGCCCACCCCACCGCCAGCGTGCCGCCCACCCGAGCCCCCGGCATGGCCCAGCTGGAAAGTGAGTACCAATGAGTTACTCAATCCCACACACTCTCTCCCCATCCTCTCAACCTTCATCCACACTGTTAGAACTTGACTCCCGTTAGTGATGGCCCTCCCCCAACCATTACCTTCTCCAGTGTGTTGCCGTGAGGAGGAGGTAGTGGTCAGGTGGGTCAGACAGCGAGAAGTATTGATGGTGTGGTTGTGCATTGTGGCGCTGTATCCTCGTGTTTTGGTTGCCTTTCACTGTATCGACTGTCTTACGATTGAATGATACGTTACTCACCTGCTCTTACCGTCAGTACCCAAACAATTCTTAACACATTCAATCACATTATTAAGATACTTTATTCATTAGTTTCAACAGTTAATAATATTGTACACTCTGTTACCACACGAAATCATTATTACTTCAGTACCCTTCATTATAATTTGTCATTAACCTATCACCTGATCCGTGTTATCTTGGTTTCGTTATTGCATTGCTCTAGTCATCACTCGCTTTACACTGGCACTAGTTTCTTTTCACTTTCGGCCTTATTACATTATCTTGGCCATCACCTGAATGCACTCATCTGGATACCATTACCACTGTAGCACTATTATGTTTGGTCTTGACGTGATCGCTGTGGCATCCTTTCTCTTCACCATCACCTCGGCACCATTATATCCCTGCCATCATCTTTGCCCTGATACAACCATCATTTGGACGCTATTATTGGCATTGTCACCATCACCACCTTATCACCATCACCACCTTATCACCATCACCACCTTATCACCATCACCACCTTATCACCATCACCTCCTTGTCACCATTATTACGTTATCACCATCACCACCTTATCACCATCGCCACCTTATCACCATCACCACCTTATCACCATCGCCACCTTATCACCATCACCTCCTTATCACCATCACCACCTTATCACCATCACCACCTTATCACCATCACCACCTTATCACCATCACCACCTTATCACCATCACCACCTTATCACCATCACCACCTTATCACCATCGCCACCTTATCACCATCGCCACCTTATCACCATCACCACCATATCACCATCACCACCTTATCACCACCACCACCTTATCACCACCTTATCACCATCGCCACCTTATCACCATCACCTCCTTGTCACCATCGCCACGTTATCACCATCACTACGTTGACACCTTGATACTATTGCCACCGTGACATCATCATCACCCTGACACCATTGCCACCATCACCTTCACACGTTCCTTTTATTGACATCATCATCTTGGCAATATCTTCGTCACCATAACATCTTCATTAAGTTGGCGCTATCATCACCTTGACACTAACTTCATTACCTAGGCATTGTCATCACCTTGACACCATAATTTTCTTGACACCATCATGGCTTTGACATCATCATCGCCTTGACATCATCACCACCTTGACATCGTCGCCTTGACATTACTATTACCTTGACATCATCATCACCTTGACATCATCATCACCTTAACATCATCACTCCCTTAACATTATCAACACATTGACATCATCACTTCCTTGACATCATCACCACCTTGACATCATCATCACCTTGACATCATCATCGCTTTGACATTATCATCACCTTGAAATCATCAATACCTTGACATCATCAGCATCACCTTAACAACGCTATCACCCTAACTTCATCATCGCCTTGACATCATCATCACCTTGACATCATCATCGCTTTGACATTATCATCACCTTGAAATCATCAATACCTTGACATCATCATCATCACCTTAACAACGCTATCACCCTAACAACATCATCGCCTTGACATCATCATCACCTTGACATTATCATCACCTTGACATTATCATCACCTTGATATCATCATCGCCTTGACATCACCATCACCTTGACATCATCATCGCTTTGACATTATCATCACCTTGAAATCATCAATACCTTGACATCATGATCATCATCACCTTAACAACATCATCACCCTGACATCATCATCACCTTGACATTATCATCACCTTGACATTATCAACACCTTGATATCATCATCGCCTTGACATCATCATCACCTTGACATCATCATCGCTTTGACATTATCATCACCTTGAAATCATCAATACCTTGACATCATCATCATCACCTTAACAACGCTATCACCCTAACAACATCATCGCCTTGACATCATCATCACCTTGACATTATCATCACCTTGACATTATCATCACCTTGACATTATCAACACCTTGATATCATCATCGCCTTGACATCACCATCACCTTGACATCATCATCGCTTTGACATTATCATCACCTTGAAATCATCAATGCCTTGACATCATGATCATCATCACCTTAACAACATCATCACCCTGACATCATCATCACCTTGACATTATCATCACCTTGACATTATCAACACCTTGATATCATCATCGCCTTGACATCACCATCGCCTTGACATCATCATCGCTTTCACATTACCATCACCTTGAAATCATCAATACCTTGACATCATCATCATCACCTTAACAACATCATCACCCTGACATCATCATCACCTTGACATTATCATCACCTTGACATCATCACCGCCTTGACATCATCACCGCCACCTAGACATCATTATCACCATACACTCTTCATCACTTTCACATGTTCACCCTCTTGCTGCCATAATCACCATAACTCAGCGACCGGCTTGAGACTGCCTTTACTTATCATCATTTTTCCAACCATCACATCATCATCGCCTTGACATCAACGTCACTTTATGATGATCACCATCATTTTGACATCAAATCAATCACGATGACGTGCTCTCCACATATTTATCATGTTAACATCATTATTAACTTAACACTATCATCACCACGACACCATCGTCACCTCCAGCACCATTGTCACCTGTCACTTCCAGCACTATTGTCACCTGTCACTTCCAGCACTATTGTCACCTGTCACTTCCAGCATGATTGTCACCTGTCACTTCCAGCATCATTAAAATTTGTCACTTCCAGGACCATTGTCACCTGTCACCTCCAACACCATTGTCACCTGCCACTTCAGCACCATAGTCACCTGTCACTTCCAGCACTTGTCACCTGTCACCCCCAGCACTATTGTCACCTGTCACTTCCAGCACCATTAAAACTTGTTACTTCCAGGACCATTGTCACCTGTCACCTCCATCACCTTTGTCACAGGTCACTTCCAGCACCATTGTCACCTGTCACTTCTAGCACCATTTTCGCCTATCACTTCCAAAACAACAGTCAACTGTCACCTCCTGCACCATTGTCACTTTTCACTTCCAGCACAACTGTCACCTGTCACTTCCAGGACCATTGTTACCTTTCACTTCCAGCACAATTGTCACCTGTCACTTCCAGCACCATTGTTGCCTGTCACTTCCAGCACTATTGTCACGTATCACTTCCAGCACCATTGTCACCTGTCACTTCCAGCACCATTGTTACCTGTCACTTTCAGCACCATTGTCGCCTGTCACTTCCAGCACCATTGTCGCCTGTCACTTCCAGCACCACTGTCGCCTGTCACTTCCAGCACCACTGTCACCTGTCACTTCCAGCACCATTGTCACCTGTCACTTTCAGCACCATTGTCACCTGTCACTTCCAGCACCATTGTCACCTGTCACTTTCACCACTATTGTCACCTGTCACTTCCAGCACCATTGTCACCTGTCACTTCCTGCACCATTGTCATCTGTCACTTCCAGCACCATTGTCACCTGTCACTTCCTGCACCATTGTCACCTATAACTTCCAGCACCATTGTCACCTTTCACTTCCTGCACCACTGTCACCTGTCACTTCCTGCACCATTGTCACCTATAACTTCCAGCACCATTGTCACCTTTCACTTCCTGCACCACTGTCACCTGTCACTTCCTGCACCATTGTCACCTGTCACTTTCACCACTATTGTCACCTGTCACTTCCAGCACCATTGTCACCTGTCACTTCCAGCACCATTGTCACCTTTCACTTCCTGCACCACTGTCACCTGTCGCTTCCTGCACCACTGTCACCTGTCACTTCCAGCACCATCGTTACCTGTCACTTCCAGCACCATTGTCACCTTTCACCTCCAGCACCATTGTCACCATTCACCTCCATCACCATTGTCATCTGTCACCTCCATCACCATTGTCATCTGTCACCTCCATCACCATTGTCACTTGTCACCTCCAGCACCATTGTCACCATTCACCTCCATCACCATTGTCACCTGTCACCTCCATCACCATTGTCACCTGTCACCTCCAGCACCATTGTCACCATTCACCTCCATCACCATTGTCATCTGTCACCTCCATCACCATTGTCACTTGTCACCTCCAGCACCATTGTCACCATTCACCTCCAGCACCATTGTCATCTGTCACCTCCATCACCATTGTCACTTGTCACCTCCAGCACCATTGTCACCATTCACCTCCAGCACCATTGTCATCTGTCACCTCCATCACCATTGTCACTTGTCACCTCCAGCACCATTGTCACCATTCACCTCCAGCACCATTGTCACCATTCACCTCCAGCATCATTGTCACCTGTCACCTCCAGCACCATTGTCACCACCAGCACCATTGTCACCTGTCACCTCCAATACCATTGTCACCATTCACCTCCAGCACCATTGTCACCTGTCACCTCCAGCATCATTGTCACCATTCACCTCCAGCACCATTGTCACCATTCACCTCCAGCACCATTGTCACCTGTCACCTCCAGCATCATTGTCACCATTCACCTCCATCACCATTGTCACCATTCACCTCCAGCACCATTGTCACCTGTCACCTCCAGCACCATTGTCACCATTCACCTCCATCACCATATTGTCACCATTCACCTCCATCACCATTGTCACCTGTCACCTCCAGCACCATTGTCACCATTCACCTCCAGCACCATTGTCACCATTCACCTCCAGCATCATTGTCACCATTCACCTCCATCACCATTGTCACCATTCACCTCCATCACTATTGTCACCATTCACCTCCATCACCATTGTCACCATTCACCTCCAGCATCATTGTCACCATTCACCTCCATCACCATTGTCACCATTCACCTCCAGCATCATTGTCACCATTCACCTCCAGCACCATTGTCACCATTCACCTCCAGCACCATTGTCACCATTCACCTCCAGCACCATTGTCACCATTCACCTCCATCACTATTGTCACCATTCACCTCCATCACCATTGTCACCATTCACCTCCAGCATCATTGTCACCATTCACCTCCATCACCATTGTCACCATTCACCTCCAGCATCATTGTCACCATTCACCTCCAGCACCATTGTCACCATTCACCTCCAGCATCATTGTCACCATTCACCTCCAGCATCATTGTCACCATTCACCTCCATCACCATTGTCACCATTCACCTCCATCACCATTGTCACCATTCACCTCCATCACTATTGTCACCATTCACCTCCAGCACTATTGTCACCTGTTATATTCCTGTTTTTTCTAGTATACTTTTATTGCTCGTTGTCAATATCTATATTATGTAGTCTGTGTATTAACTAGAGCTTCCCATATATACAAAGAACAATGTAAGACTTCAGTTGTGTCTGCAATATAAACGACGATAATAAAACAAAGACACTGGCCCCAGAACGTATACTGTACAGGGATAGTGTTGTAGATATGTTTCAGTATTCCCTGTGGGATAAGTCGTGTCTCTACGTTTTGGTTCGTTTATTACATTTTTGTTTAATTATTCTGGGTTTGTTTATGTTATTATTGTTGATATTTTTATTATTGTTGTTGTTATTATTGTTATTATTTTTTACTGGGATTAGCCCGCCCGGGGCCTGGGGGGCGAAAATATAACAACAATAATAATAATAATAATAATAATAATAATAATAATTACAATTTATATAAAAAATAATAATAATAATAATAATAATAATAATAATAATAATAAAAACTTAAAAAAATGAAAAAAAAAGATCAAGAGTGAGAAACAATGTATGTTGTGTTGTCAATGGTAAGAGAAACACTTGAGACCCTGCTATTGTGTGTAAATGAGGCAGAAAGTCAGATCAGCAACCTGGGACTTGGTCACAATTTTCGTGATGCCATATGGCAGCAGGGTCTACCATTAGACAACACATTATGCTTCCAATATCTTCCCAGGTGATAGTACCTCCCTGTTTGATAGCTGCCTACTACCTTGTTGTTACCATTGTTATTATTATTGTTGTTTATTTTTATTATTTTTGTTGTTGTTACTTGTAGTTGTGATCACGCTGTTCCTCCTCGTCCATCAACAGCTTTTAAACTACATGGAAGAAACACCTTCATAAGTGTTCGTCAGAAATAGCTCTTTAGTGTTCTATTTCACCCTAAAGTAATTTTTTCCTTCTTTATCAATTAAGGTTCAGTTTTTATATAACTTATTATTATTATCCGCTTATTTTTTCATCCTTTTGTCTTGATTTTGTGTATATATATGTAACCGGTCGGAATTTACTGGACTTTAATTTCTCACTTGACTTGGGGTTTATTTAAAATTAATAGATGGTAATGGCAGTGGAAGCGCCCCTTTGAGAAAAATCCCGAACCAGCACAAGAACACTTAAAACTACTAAACAAAATAAATTGTCCGTGACCCGTGGAAGGATAGCATCTGTCACTGGGATGAATGAGACACACTGTTACATTTAGACACTTATATTCCCTCCAACACTACAAACACAATCCAATAATGGTACACCAATATGTGCACCTCTTAACTTGAACTTAAAACACTACTCTGGGGAATAAAAGTTATACATGATATAAAAATTATGAAGAAACTCAGGCAACAATAAATTTGAAGTATTAAGAACTGTTGTGTGCACACATGAAACAGGCCTTACAGGCTTTCACACAGTAATATATCAGTCACTGAGGAAATGGTAATACAAATGAGAAATTAAATACTGTACAATGAATAGGCCTTAAGGGCACTCAACAAAATTATAGCACCCCAACAGATGCACACTTCCTAACCTAACCTAACCACTACTCTGGGGAACAAGGTTATACCTGAGATCAGAATTATGAAGAACAATCAGAGGCATTAAAAGAATCAAATCAAAGTCTCACAGTATCACTCTGGTTCCACTTGATGGCACAAACATTCAACACAATATTATCAAAATTATCTAGAAACTATTAAACTACACCCGTAATAAGGGAGGGAAAATGTTCCTCCAGGTATCTCCTAGAGACCTAGACTCACGGTCTCAGTGTGTGACCATTAGTCTACTCAGATAGCCTCAGTGTACTCCCAGTGCGTCCATAAAGCGGACGGGAGTGAGCCGATCAGACCTTGTACAGCTGAGAGAAGCTTTAGCGTCCCGTTAGCAAGAGGGTTTCGCTAGCAGCTCGGGACACGTGGTGATGTGCCCGGAGTGGTAAGAACTGATCACCCACTGCTGGTCCCGGGTCGTTTAGTTGTCGGGAGCACTCGTTCACTCAAGAGATCCTTTGCTACCCCGCTAAACAGTGACAGGCCTACTTTGCTCGGTCCAATGGCGACAATCGCCACCCTCAATCATCAACGGCAGTCTCAAACGGCAGTCAATCTCTCGCAGTCAACTCCGGGTCAACTCCAGTCAAGTGGGTTCTCACGGAAACCCTGAAATGAACTCACTGTTAGCTCTAGTTTACTTTATCACTGCCCTATCTAACCCTGTCTGAGATCGAATGAGACTTACTTGTTATACTGCAATATTTCAGCACAGGTGACTAGGCCACGTGACTATTTCTGGGACAGACGCGCAGAGACGTCTTGTTTGTGTGAGTGCTATCCGGGACTGAGAGAGAGGCCGGGTCGTCTCTCAAGGCGTCAGCTTAGGTCTACGTGACCTATTTTCCGCTTAACTAATAACTCCTTGGGACACCCGTAACATTATTCAGACTGCTAAACGATCTATAATAATTTAAAATTCAATAATAGTCCCTTACTTCATGAATCGCATCATTATTAAATCGGTAAACTACATTTAATATCATATAGGCCTAATTCCACCATCTCCCGCTATGAGCAGGGAGCGCTCTCTCCCCTCCCATGACCTTGAACGCTCAGTGTTGCCAATGGCGGGGCATTCGAAATTACTCTGAAATTTCTGAATATTACATATATATATATATATATATATATATATTATATATATATATATATATATATAATATTATATATATATATATATATAGATTATATATATATATATATGTAACCGGTCGGAATTACTGGACTTTAATTTCTCACTTGACTTGGGGTTTATTAAAGATTAATAGATGGTAATGGCAGTGGAAGCGCCCCTTTGAGAAAAATCCCGAACCAGCACAAGAACACTTAAATCTACTAAACAAAATGAATTGTCCGTGACCCGTGGAAGGATAGCATCTGTGACTGGGATGAATGAGACACACTGTAAAATTTAGACACTTATATTCCCTCCAACTCTACAAACACAATCAAATAATGGTACACCAATATGCGCACCTCTTTACTTGAACTTAAAACACTACTCTGGGGAATAAAAGTTATACATGATATAGAAATTATTAGAAACTCAGGCAACAATAAATTTGAAGTATTAAAAAATGTTGCCTGCACACATGAAACAGGCCTTAAGGGCTTTCAACAAAATAATATCCAGCACTGAGAAAATGGTATTCAAAAATAAGAAATGAATAATTCCACCATGAATAGGCCTAAAGGGCACTCAATATAATTATGTTACACCAACAGATGCACAATTCCTAACCTAACTTAAACACTACTCTGGGGAACAAAGGTTATACCTGAGGTCGGGATTATGAAGAAAAATTAAATGCATTAAAGGAATTAAATCACAGTATCACTCTGGTTCCGCTTAGTGACACAAACATTCAAACAACAATACTATCAAAATTATTTAAGAAATATTAAACCACACACGTCAAGATAACATCAGTAACTGAGAAATGGTATTAACTACACACAAATATATTGTCACTATTATTGGTTTGTTACTGGGTCCACCAATGCTCGTGAACCATGCTCCACCCAACTCAACATACACCCGTAATAAGGGAGATAAAATGTTCCTCTAGGTATCTCCTAGAGTCCTAGACTCATGGTCTCAGTGTGTGACCATTAATTTACTCAGATAGCCTCAGTGTACTGCCAGTGCGTCCATGGGCAGGAAGAGAGAACGCCAGCAGGTGTCTATGGCCAGTAGGTAACACTTCTAGCTGACCGAGGACACGTGGTGTTGTGCACCCGAGTGGTAAGAACTGATCACCCACTGCTGATGCTGGTCCCGTGTCGTTTTAGTTGTCGGGAGCACTCGTTCACTCAAGAGATCCTTTGCTACCCCGCTAAACAGTGACAGGCCTACACTGATCGGTCCAATGGCGACAATCGCCACCCTCAATCATCAACGGCAGTCAATCTCTCGCAGTCAACTCCGTCAACTCCGGTCAAGTGGGTTCTGACGGAAACCCTGAAATGAACTCACTGTTAGCTCTAGTTTACTTTACCACTGCCCTATCTAACCCTGTCTGAGATCGAATGAGACTTACTTGTTATACTGCAATAGTGCAACACAGGTGACTAGGCCACGTGACTATTTCTGTGACGGACGCGCAGGGACGTCTTGTTTGTCTGAATGCTCCCCGTGACTGAGAGAGAGCCAGCGTCGCGTCCTCTCAAGGCGTTAGCTTAGGCCTACGTGACATATTTTCCGCCTAACAAATAACTCCTTGGGACACCCGTAACATTATTCAGACTGATAAACGATCCTTAATAATTTGAAATTCAATAATAGTCCCTTAACTTCATGAATCGCATCATTATTAATTCGGCAAATTACATTTAATATCATATAGGCCTAGTTCCACAACCTCCCACTATGTGCAGGGAGCGCTCTCTTCCCTCCAACGACCTTGAACGCTCAGTATTGCCAATGGCGGGGCATTCGAAATTACTCTGAAATTTCTGAATATTACAATCGACCCCCCCAAAAAAAGACAGCACTGTCCTCATGTGCTGAGAAAACATGCATACGACCCCCCTAAAAATTTGTT
The DNA here is from genome assembly GCA_958450375.1 of Homarus gammarus. Taxonomy (NCBI): domain Eukaryota; kingdom Metazoa; phylum Arthropoda; class Malacostraca; order Decapoda; family Nephropidae; genus Homarus; species Homarus gammarus. The sequence goes on from CAUDMG010002538.1 coordinate 654,661, forward strand.
CTAAGAAACTGCATCTTACCCCTTTAACGTGCTAAACGCAGCATTTCTGTCTTCTCTTCTCTCCTTTTCTCTCCCGCTAATATATATATATATATATATATATATATATATATATATATATATATATATATATATATATATATATATATTTCACGAAATTTCTCTCATATTCCTCGTTTATTCCCTTATTGTGTTGTCATTCTTTGTCGCTTATTTTTTCCTTTGTTTCTCTACTATTGTTTATTTATTTTTATATTTGTCCTCCAGTTTTATCTTAGTTACCTTTTTTTTGCACATGAGTTTCCTAGTTTTTGTCATGAACTTTTTTTTCCAAGTTTAATTGTTTCCTCGTCGCTGTGTGTCGTTTTAATCCCGTCTTTTTTCCCTCAATTTTATTCTCTTATTATTTCATTTTTTTGCTTTTGCTATTACTTTTTTTTCAATTTTTTTTCATTTTGTCCCTTTCACTTGCATTTTTCATTTTGCTTTTTTTCCATTTACCTTTTTTATCGTATTTTTTATCTTCTCTTTTTTCTCTTACTTGAACATTAATTCTTGTGTATCTTATTTACTTAATTGCAAAATGGTTGAGGTAGAGCTGCTCCACATCTTGTTAGGTGTGTTGTGTCTCTTATCCTGCTTTTATCTCCTTGTGCTGAGAGATAGTGTGTGTTGTTGGGCTGCAGAGAGAAAGAGAGAGAGAGAGAGTGTGTGTTGTTGGGAGGTAGAGAGAGAGAGAGAGTGTGTTTGGGCGGCAGAACGAGAGAGAGAGAGTGTGTGTTGTTGGGTGGTAGAGAGATAGTGTGTGTTGTTAAGTGGTAGAGAGAGAGATAGTGTGTGTTGTTGGATGGTAGAGAGATAGTGTGTGTTGTTGGATGGTAGAGATATAGTGTGTGTTGTGTGGTAGAGAGAGAGATAGTGTGTGTGTTGTTGGATGGTAGAGAGATAGTGTGTGTTGTTGGGTGGTAGAGAGAGAGAGATAGTGTGTGTTGTTGGATGGTAGAGAGATAGTGTGTGTTGTTGGGTGGTAGAGAGATAGTGTGTGTTGTTGGGTGGTAGAGAGATAGTGTGTGTTGTTGGTTGGTAGAGAGAGAGATAGTGTGCGTTGTTGGATGGTAGAGAGATAGTGTGTGTTGTTGGATGGTAGAGAGAGAGATAGTGTGTGTAGTTGGATGGTAGAGAGATAGTGTGTGTTGTTGGGTGGTAGAGAGAGAGATAGTGTGTGTTGTTGGATGGTAGAGAGATAGTGTGTGTTGTTGGGTGGTAGAGAGATAGTGTGTGTTGTTGGGTGGTAGAGAGATAGTGTGTGTTGTTGGCTGGTAGAGAGAGAGATAGTGTGCGTTGTTGGATGGTAGAGAGATAGTGTGTGTTATTGGGTGGTAGAGAGAGAGATAAGTGTGTGTTGTTGGATGGTAGAGAGAGAGATAGTGTGTGTTGTTGAATGGTAGAGAGATAGTGTGTGTTGTTGGATGGTAGAGATATAGTGTGTGTTGTTGGGTGGTAGAGAGATAGTGTGTGTTGTTGGGTGGTAGAGAGATAGTGTGTGTTGTTGAATGGTAGAGAGAGAGATAGTGTGTGTTGTTGAATGGTAGAGAGATAGTGTGTGTTGTTGGGTGGTAGAGAGATAGTGTGTGTTGTTGGATGGTAGAGATATAGTGTGTGTTGTTGGGTGGTAGAGAGATAGTGTGTGTTGTTGGGTGGTAGAGAGATAGTGTGTGTTGTTAGGTGGTAGAGAGATAGTGTGTGTTGTTAGGTGGTAGAGAGATAGTGTGTGTTGTTAGGTGGTAGAGAGATAGTGTGTGTTGTTGGGTGGTAGAGAGGTAGTGTGTGTTGTTAGGTGGTAGAGAGATAGTGTGTGTTGTTGGATGGTAGAGAGATAGTGTGTGTTGTTGGATGGTAGAGAGAGAGATAGTGTGTGTTGTTGGATGGTAGAGAGATAGTGTGTGTTGTTGGGTGGTAGAGAGATAGTGTGTGTTGTTGGGTGGTAGAGAGAGAGATAGTGTGTGTTGTTGCCTGGTAGAGAGAGAGATAGTGTGTGTTGTTGGATGGTAGAGAGATGGTGTGTGAGATAATGTGTGTTGTTGGATGGTAGAGATATAGTGTGTGTTGTGTGGTTAAGAGAGAGATAGTGTGTGTTGTTGGATGGTAGAGAGATAGTGTGTTTTCTTGAGTGGTAGAGAGATAGTGTGTGTTGTTGGGTGGTAGAGAGAGATAGTGTGTGTTGTTGGGTGGTAGAGAGATAGTGTGTGTTGTTGGATGGTAGAGATATAGTGTGTGTTGTTGGGTGGTAGAGAGATAGTGTGTGTTGTTAGGTGGTAGAGAGATAGTGTGTGTTGTTAGGTGGTAGAGAGATAGTGTGTGTTGTTAGGTGGTAGAGAGATAGTGTGTGTTGTTGGGTGGTAGAGAGGTAGTGTGTGTTGTTGGGTGGTAGAGAGATAGTGTGTGTTGTTGGGTGGTAGAGAGAGAGATAGTGTGTGTTGTTGGATGGTAGAGAGATAGTGTGTGTTGTTGGGTGGTAGAGAGATAGTGTGTGTTGTTGGGTGGTAGAGAGAGAGATAGTGTGTGTTGTTGCCTGGTAGAGAGAGAGATAGTGTGTTTTGTTGGATGGTAGAGAGATAGTGTGTGAGATAATGTGTGTTGTTGGATGGTAGAGATATAGTGTGTGTTGTGTGGTTAAGAGAGAGATAGTGTGTGTTGTTGGATGGTAGAGAGATAGTGTGTTTTCTTGAGTGGTAGAGAGATAGTGTGTGTTGTTGGGTGGTAGAGAGAGATAGTGTGTGTTGTTGGATGGTAGAGAGAGAGATAGTGTGTGTTGTTGAATGGTAGAGAGATAGTGTGTGTTATAGGGTGGTAAGAGATATAGTGTGTGTTGTTGGATGGTAGAGAGATAGTGTGTGTTGTTAGGTGGTAGAGAGATAGTGCGTGTTGTTGGGTGGTAGAGAGAGAGATAGTGTGTGTGTTGTTGGGTGGTAGAGAGAGAGATAGTGTGTGTTGTTGGATGGTAGAGAGATAGTGTATGTTGTTGGGTGGTAGAGAGATAGTGTGTGTTTTTGGATGGTAGAGAGAGAGATAGTGTGTGTTGTTGAATGGTAGAGAGAGAGATAGTGTGTGTTGTTGGGTGGTAGAGAGATAGTGTGTGTTGTTGGGTGGTAGAGAGAGAGATAGTGTGTGTTGTTGGGTGGTAGAGAGAGATAGTGTGTGTTGTTGGATGGTAGAGAGAGAGATAGTGTGTGTTGTTAGGTGGTAGAGAGATATTGTGTGTTGTTAGGTGGTAGAGGGATAGTGTGTGTTGTTGGGTGGTAGAGAGGTAGTGTGTGTTGTTGGTGGTAGAGAGATAGTGTGTGTTGTTGGATGGTAGAGAGATAGTGTGTGTTGTTGGATGGTAGAGAGAGAGATAGTGTGTGTTGTTGGATGGTAGAGAGATAGTGTGTGTTGTTGGGTGGTAGAGAGATAGTGTGTGTTGTTGGGTGGTAGAGAGAGAGATAGTGTGTGTTGTTGCCTGGTAGAGAGAGAGATAGTGTGTGTTGTTGGATGGTAGAGAGATGGTGTGTGAGATAATGTGTGTTGTTGGATGGTAGAGATATAGTGTGTGTTGTGTGGTTTAGAGAGAGATAGTGTGTGTTGTTGGATGGTAGAGAGATAGTGTGTGTTGTTGAATGGTAGAGAGATAGTGTGTGTTGTTGGGTGGTAGAGAGAGATAGTGTGTGTTGTTGGGTGGTAGAGAGATAGTGTGTGTTGTTGGATGGTAGAGATATAGTGTGTGTTGTTGGGTGGTAGAGAGATAGTGTGTGTTGTTAGGTGGTAGAGAGATAGTGTGTGTTGTTAGGTGGTAGAGAGATAGTGTGTGTTGTTAGGTGGTAGAGAGATAGTGTGTGTTGTTGGGTGGTAGAGAGATAGTGTGTGTTGTTGGGTGGTAGAGAGATAGTGTGTGTTGTTGGGTGGTAGAGAGAGAGATAGTGTGTGTTGTTGGATGGTAGAGAGATAGTGTGTGTTGTTGGGTGGTAGAGAGATAGTGTGTGTTGTTGGGTGGTAGAGAGAGAGATAGTGTGTGTTGTTGCCTGGTAGAGAGAGAGATAGTGTGTGTTGTTGGATGGTAGAGAGATAGTGTGTGAGATAATGTGTGTTGTTGGATGGTAGAGATATAGTGTGTGTTGTGTGGTTAGAGAGAGAGATAGTGTGTGTTGTTGGATGGTAGAGAGATAGTGTGTGTTGTTGAGTGGTAGAGAGATAGTGTGTGTTGTTGGGTGGTAGAGAGAGATAGTGTGTGTTGTTGGATGGTAGAGAGAGAGATAGTGTGTGTTGTTGGATGGTAGAGAGATAGTGTGTGTTGTTGGGTGGTAGAGAGATAGTGTGTGTTGTTGGTGGTAGAGAGATAGTGTGTGTTGTTGGGTGGTAGAGAGAGATAGTGTGTGTTGTTGGGTGGTAGAGAGAGAGATAGTGTGTGTTGTTGAGTGGTAGAGAGATAGTTTGTGTTGTAGGGTGGTAGAGGGATAGTGTGTGTTGTTGGTGGTAGAGAGAGATAGTGTGTGTTGTTGATGGTAGAGAGAGAGATAGTGTGTGTTGTTGGTTGGGAGTGAGATAGTGTGTGTTGTTGGATGGTAGAGAGAGATAGTGTGTGTTGTTGGTTGGTAGAGAGATAGTGTGTGTTGTTGGATGGTAGAGAGAGAGATAGTGTGTGTTGTTGGTGGTAGAGAGATAGTGTGTGTTGTTCGGTGGTAGAGAGCGAGATAGTGTGTGTTGTTGGGTGGTAGAGAGATAGTGTGTGTTGTTGGTGGTAGAGAGATAGTGTGTGTTGTTGAATGGTAGAGAGAGATAGTGTGTGTTGTTGGATGGTAGAGAGAGAGATAGTGTGTGTTGTTGGGTGGTAGAGAGAGAGATAGTGTGTGTTGTTGGGTGGTAGAGAGAGATAGTGTGTGTTGTTGGATGGTAGAGAGAGAGATAATGTGTGTTGTTGGGTGGTAGAGAGAGATAGTGTGTGTTGTTGGATGGTAGAGAGAGAGATAGTGTGTGTTGTTGGGTGGTAGAGAGAGAGATAGTGTGTGTTGTTGGTGGTAGAGAGAGAGATAGTGTGTGTTGTTGGATGGTAGAGAGAGAGATAGTGTGTGTTGTTGGGATGGTAGAGAGAGAGATAGTGTGTGTTGTTGGGTGGTAGAGAGAGAGATAGTGTGTGTTGTTGGGTGGTAGAGAGAGAGATAGTGTGTGTTGTTGAATGGTAGAGAGATAGTGTGTGTTGTTGGGTGGTAGAGAGAGATAGTGTGTGTTGTTGGATGGTAGAGAGAGAGATAATGTGTGTTGTTGGGTGGTGAGAGAGAGATAGTGTGTGTTGTTGGATGGTAGAGAGAGAGATAGTGTGTGTTGTTGGATGGTAGAGAGATAGTGTGTGTTGTTGGGTGGTAGAGAGATAGTGTGTGTTGTTGGGTGGTAGAGAGAGATAGTGTGTGTTGTTGGGTGGTAGAGAGATAGTGTGTGTTGTTGGATGGTAGAGAGAGAGATAGTGTGTGTTGTTGGATGGTAGAGAGAGAGATAGTGTGTGTTGTTGGTGGTAGAGAGAGAGATAGTGTGTGTTGTTGAATGGTAGAGAGAGAGATAGTGTGTGTTGTTGGGTGGTAGAGAGAGAGATAGTGTGTGTTGGGTGGTAGAGAGATAGTGTGTGTTGTTGAATGGTAGAGAGATAGTGTGTGTTGTTGGATGGTAGAGAGAGATAGTGTGTGTTGTTGGGTGGTAGAGAGAGAGATAGTGTGTGTTGTTGATGGTAGAGAGAGAGATAGTGTGTGTTGTTGGGTGGTAGAGAGAGAGATAGTGTGTGTTGTTGAATGGTAGAGAGAGAGATAGTGTGTGTTGTTGGGTGGTAGAGAGAGAGATAGTGTTTGTTGTTGAATGGTAGAGAGATAGTGTGTGTGTTGGATGGTAGAGAGAGATAGTCTGTGTGTTGGATGGTAGAGAGATAGTGTATGTTGTTGGGTGGTAGTGAGATAGTGTGTGTTGTTGGGTGGTAGAGAGAGATAGTGTGAGTTGTTGGGTGGTAGAGAGATAGTGTGTGTCGTTGGATGGTAGAGAGAGAGATAGTGTGTGTTGTTGAATGGTAGAGAGAGAGATAGTGTGTGTTGTTGGGTGGTAGAGAGAGAGATAGTGTGTGTTGTTGAATGGTAGAGAGAGAGATAGTGTGTGTTGTTGGGTGGTAGAGAGAGAGATAGTGTGTGTTGGTGAATGGTAGAGAGAGAGATAGTGTGTGTTGTTGGGTGGTTGAGAGAGAGATAGTGTGTGTTGTTGGGTGGTAGAGAGAGAGATAGTGTGTGTTGTTGAATGGTAGAGAGAGAGATAGTGTGTGTTGTTGGGTGGTTGAGAGAGAGATAGTGTGTGTTGTTGGTTGGTAGAGAGATAGTGTGTGTTGTTGAGTGGTAGAGAGATAGTGTGTGTTGTTGGGTGGTTGAGAGAGAGATACTCTGTGTGTTGGATGGTAGAGAGAGAGATAGTGTGTGTTGTTGGTTGGTAGAGAGATAGTGTGTGTTGTTGGGTGGTAGAGAGATAGTGTGTGTTGTTGGGTGGTAGAGAAATAGTGTGTGTTGTTGAATGGTAGAGAGAGAGATAGTGTGTGTTGATGGATGGTAGAGAGGTAGTGTGTGTTGTTGGGTGGTAGAGAGATAGTGTGTGTTGTTGGGTGGTAGAGAGAGAGATAGTGTGTGTTGTTGAATGGTAGAGAGAGAGATAGTGTGTGTTGTTGAATGGTAGAGAGAGAGATAGTGTGTGTTGTTGAATGGTAGAGAGAGAGATAGTGTGTGTTGTTCAATGGTAGAGAGAGAGATAGTGTGTGTTGTTGGGTGGTAGAGAGAGAGATAGTGTGTGTTGTTGAATGGTAGAGAAAGAGATAGTGTGTGTTGTTGAATGGTAGAGAAAGAGATAGTGTGTGTTGTTGAATGGTAGAGAGAGAGATAGTGTGTGTTGTTGAATGGTAGAGAGAGAGATAGTGTGTGTTGATGGATGGTAGAGAGGTAGTGTGTGTTGTTGGGTGGTAGAGAGATAGTGTGTGTTGTTGGGTGGTAGAGAGATAGTGTGTGTTGTTGGGTGGTAGAGAAATAGTGTGTGTTGTTGAATGGTAGAGAAAGAGATAGTGTGTGTTGTTGAATGGTAGAGAGAGAGATAGTGTGTGTTGGGTGGTAGAGAGAGAGATAGTGTGTGTTTTTGAGTGGTGGAGAGAGAGATAGTAATGGTAGAGAGAGAGATAGTGTGTGTTGTTGAATGGTTGAGAGGGAGATAGTGTGTGTGTTGGATGGTAGAGAGAGAGATAGTGTGTGTTGTTCGGTGGTAGAGAGCGAGATAGTCTGTGTGTTGGATGGTAGAGAGAGAGATAGTGTGTGTTGTTCGGTGGTAGAGAGAAATTGTCTGTGTTGTTGGATGGTAGAAAGAGAGATAGTGTGTGCTGTTGGGTGGTAGAGAGAGAGATAGTCTGTGTGTTGGATGGTAGAGAGAGAGATAGTGTGTGTTGTTCGGTGGTAGAGAGAGATTGTCTGTGTTGTTGGATGGTAGAAAGAGAGATAGTGTGTGCTGTTGGGTGGTAGAGAGAGAGATAGTGTGTGTGTTGGATGGTAGAGAGAGAGATAGTGTGTGTTGTTCGGTGGTAGAGAGCGAGATAGTCTGTGTGTTGGATGGTAGAGAGAGAGATAGTGTGTGTTGTTCGGTGGTAGAGAGAGATTGTCTGTGCTGTTGGATGGTAGAAAGAGAGATAGTGTGTGCTGTTGGGTGGTAGAGAGAGAGATAGTCTGTGTGTTGGATGGTAGAGAGAGAGATAGTGTATGTTGTTCGGTGGTAGAGAGCGAGATAGTCTGCGTGTTGGATGGTAGAGAGAGAGATAGTATGTGTTGTTGGGTGGTAGAGAGAGAGATAGTCTGTGTGTTTGATGGTAGAGAGAGAGATAGTGTGTGTTGATGGGTGGTAGAGAGAGAGATAGTGTGTGTTGTTGGATGGTAGAGATAGAGATAGTGTGTGTTGTTGAATGGTAGAGAGAGAGATAGTCTGTGTGTTGGATGGTAGAGAGAGTGATAGTGTGTGTTGTTGAGTGGTAGAGAGAGAGAGATAGTCTGTGTGTTGGATGGTAGAGAGAGAGAGATAGTGTGTGATGTTGGGTGGTAGAGAGATAGTTTGTGTGTTTGATGGTAGAGAGAGATATAGTGTGTGTTGTTGGGTGGTAGAGAGAGAGATAGTGTGTGGTGTTGGATGGTAGAGAGAGAGATAGTCTTTGTTGTTGGATGGTTGAGAGAGAGATAGTGTGTGTTGTTGGGTGGTAGAGTGAGAGATGGTGTTTGTTGTTGAATGGTAGAGAGATAGTGTGTGTGTTGGATGGTAGAGAGAGATAGTCTGTGTGTTGGATGGTAGAGAGATAGTGTGTGTTGTTGGGTGGTAGTGAGATAGTGTGTGTTGTTGGGTGGTAGAGAGAGATAGTGTGAGTTGTTGGGTGGTAGAGAGATAGTGTGTGTCGTTGGATGGTAGAGAGAGAGATAGTGTGTGTTGTTGAATGGTAGAGAGAGAGATAGTTTGTGTTGTTGGGTGGTAGAGAGAGAGATAGTGTGTGTTGTTGGATGGTAGAGAGAGAGATAGTGTGTGTTGTTGGGTGGTAGAGAGATAGTGTGTGTTGTTGGGTGGTAGAGAGAGAGATAGTGTGTGTTGTTGGATGGTAGAGAGATAGTGTGTGTTGTTGGGTGGTAGAGAGATAGTGTGTGTTGTTGGTTGGTAGAGAGAGAGATAGTGTGCGTTGTTGGATGGTAGAGAGATAGTGTGTGTTGTTGGATGGTAGAGAGAGAGATAGTGTGTGTTGTTGGATGGTAGAGAGATAGTGTGTGTTGTTGGGTGGTAGAGAGAGAGATAGTGTGTGTTGTTGGATGGTAGAGAGATAGTGTGTGTTGTTGGGTGGTAGAGAGATAGTGTGTGTTGTTGGGTGGTAGAGAGATAGTGTGTGTTGTTGGCTGGTAGAGAGAGAGATAGTGTGCGTTGTTGGATGGTAGAGAGATAGTGTGTGTTATTGGGTGGTAGAGAGAGAGATAAGTGTGTGTTGTTGGATGGTAGAGAGAGAGATAGTGTGTGTTGTTGAATGGTAGAGAGATAGTGTGTGTTGTTGGATGGTAGAGATATAGTGTGTGTTGTTGGGTGGTAGAGAGATAGTGTGTGTTGTTGGGTGGTAGAGAGATAGTGTGTGTTGTTGAATGGTAGAGAGAGAGATAGTGTGTGTTGTTGAATGGTAGAGAGATAGTGTGTGTTGTTGGGTGGTAGAGAGATAGTGTGTGTTGTTGGATGGTAGAGATATAGTGTGTGTTGTTGGGTGGTAGAGAGATAGTGTGTGTTGTTGGGTGGTAGAGAGATAGTGTGTGTTGTTAGGTGGTAGAGAGATAGTGTGTGTTGTTAGGTGGTAGAGAGATAGTGTGTGTTGTTAGGTGGTAGAGAGATAGTGTGTGTTGTTGGGTGGTAGAGAGGTAGTGTGTGTTGTTAGGTGGTAGAGAGATAGTGTGTGTTGTTGGATGGTAGAGAGAGAGATAGTGTGTGTTGTTGGATGGTAGAGAGATAGTGTGTGTTGTTGGGTGGTAGAGAGATAGTGTGTGTTGTTGGGTGGTAGAGAGAGAGTGTGTGTTGTTGCCTGGTAGAGAGAGAGATAGTGTGTGTTGTTGGATGGTAGAGAGATGGTGTGTGAGATAATGTGTGTTTTTGGATGGTAGAGATATAGTGTGTGTTGTGTGGTTTAGAGAGAGATAGTGTGTGTTGTTGGATGGTAGAGAGATAGTGTGTGTTGTTGAATGGTAGAGAGATAGTGTGTGTTGTTGGGTGGTAGAGAGAGATAGTGTGTGTTGTTGGGTGGTAGAGAGAGAGTGTGTTGTTGGATGGTAGAGATATAGTGTGTGTTGTTGGGTGGTAGAGAGATAGTGTGTGTTGTTAGGTGGTAGAGAGATAGTGTGTGTTGTTAGGTGGTAGAGAGATAGTGTGTGTTGTTCGGTGGTAGAGAGATAGTGTGTGTTGTTGGGTGGTAGAGAGGTAGTGTGTGTTGTTGGGTGGTCGAGCGCTCGTGTGTGTTGTTGGGTGGTAGCGCGAGCGCTCGTGTGTGTTGTTGGATGGTCGCGCGCTAGTGTGTGTTGTTGGGTGGTAGAGCGCTAGTGTGTGTTGTTGGGTGGTAGAGCGAGAGATTGTGTGAGTTGTTGCCTGGTAGCGCGCGAGATCGTGTGTTTTGTTGGATGGTAGCGAGCTAGTGTGTGCGCTCATGTGTGTTGTTGGATGGTAGCGCTATCGTGTGTGTTGTGTGGTTCAGCGCGCGCTCGTGTGTGTTGTTGGATGGTAGCGAGCTAGTGTGTTTTCTTGAGTGGTAGAGAGTTGTGTTGTTGGGTGGTCGAGCGAGCTAGTGTGTGTTGTTGGATGGTCGAGCGCGCGATAGTGTGTGTTGTTGAATGGTAGCGAGCTAGTGTGTGTTATAGGGTGGTCAGAGATCTAGTGTGTGTTGTTGGATGGTAGAGCGATAGTGTGTGTTGTTAGGTGGTAGAGAGCTAGTGCGTGTTGTTGGGTGTCGAGCGCTCGTGTGTGTTGTTGGGTGGTCGAGCGCGCGCTAGTGTGTGTGTTGTTGGGTGGTAGCGAGGGAGCTCGTGTGTGTTGTTGGCTGGTAGCGCGCTAGTGTTGTTGTTGGGTGGTCGAGCGATAGTGTGTGTTGTTGGCTGGTCGCGCGAGCTCGTGTGTGTTGTTGCTGGTCGAGCGAGCGCTCGTGTGTGTTGTTGGATGGTCGCGCGCGCGCTCGTGTGTGTTGTTGGGTGGTCGCGCGCGCGCTCGTGTGTGTTGTTGGGTGGTCGAGCGCGCTCGTGTGTGTTGTTGGATGGTCGCGCGAGCGCTATGTGTGTTGTTGGGTGGTCGCGCGCGCTCGTGTGTGTTGTTGGCTGGTCGCGAGCGAGCGCTCATGTGTGTTGTTGGGTGGTCGAGCGCGCGCGATCGTGTGTGTTGTTGTGTGGTCGCGCGCGCGCTCGTGTGTGTTGTTGGATGGTAGCGAGCGCGCGCTCGTGTGTGTTGTTGGGATGGTCGCGCGAGAGCTCGTGTGTGTTGTTGGGTGGTCGCGCGCGCGCTCGTGTGTGTTGTTGGGTGGTCGAGCGCGAGCTGTGTGTGTTGTTGCTGGTAGCGCGCTCGTGTGTGTGTTGGGTGGTCGCGCGCGATCGTGTGTGTTTGGCTGGTCGAGCGAGCGCTCGTCTTTGTTGTTGGATGGTTGCGCGAGCGATAGAGTGTGTTGTTGATGGTCGCGCGAGCGCTCGTGTGTGTTGTTGGCTGGTCGCGCGCTCGTGTTGTTGTTGGGTGGTCGTGCGCTCGTGTGTGTTGTTGGGTGGTCGCGCGCGCTCGTGTGAGTTGTTGGGTGGTCGCGCGCTCGTGTGTGTCGTTGGATGGTCGCGCGCGCGCTCGTGTGTGTTGTTGCATGGTCGCGCGCGCGCTACTGTGTGTTGTTGGGTGGTCGCGAGCGCGATCGTGTGTGTTGTTGCTGGTCGCGAGCGAGATAGTGTGTGTTGTTGGGTGGTCGGCGCGCGCTCGTGTGTGTTGTTGGGTGGTGCGCGCGAGCTCGTGTGTGTTGTTGCATGGTAGCGCGAGCGATCGTGTGTGTTGTTGGGTGGTCGCGAGCGAGCTGTGTGTGTTGTTGACTGGTCGCGCGGCTCGTGTGTGTTGTTGGGTGGTTGAGCGCGAGCGATAGTGTTTGTTGTTGATGGTCGAGCGCTCGTGTGTGTGTTGGATGGTAGCAGAGCTAGTCTGTGTGTTGGCTGGTCGCGCGCTCGTGTTGTTGTTGGGTGGTAGCGAGCTAGTGTGTGTTGTTGGGTGGTAGCGCGCGCGCTCGTGTGTGTTGTTGGGTGGTCGCGCGCTCGTGTGTGTTGTTGGGTGGTAGAGAGATAGTGTGTGTTGTTGGCTGGTCGCGAGAGATAGTGTGTGTTGTTGGCTGGTAGCGGAGAGCTAGTGTGTGTTGTTGGCTGGTCGAGCGAGCTAGTGTGTGTTGTTGGTGGTAGCGAGCGAGATAGTGTGTGTTGTTGGATGGTCGAGCGCTAGTGTGTGTTGTTGGGTGGTATCGATCTAGTGTGTGTTGTTGGGTGGTAGAGAGATAGTGTGTGTTGTTGGCTGGTAGAGAGAGAGATAGTGTGCGTTGTTGGATGGTAGAGAGATAGTGTGTGTTATTGGGTGGTAGAGAGAGAGATAGTGTGTGTTGTTGGATGGTAGAGAGAGAGATAGTGTGTGTTGTTGGATGGTAGAGAGATAGTGTGTGTTGTTGGATGGTAGAGATATAGTGTGTGTTGTTGGGTGGTAGAGAGATAGTGTGTGTTGTTGGGTGGTAGAGAGATAGTGTGTGTTGTTGGATGGTAGAGAGAGAGATAGTGTGTGTTGTTGGATGGTAGAGAGATATTGTGTGTTGTTGGTGGTAGAGAGATAGTGTGTGTTGTTGGATGGTAGAGATATAGTGTGTGTTGTTGGGTGGTAGAGAGATAGTGTGTGTTGTTGGGTGGTAGAGAGATAGTGTGTGTTGTTGGGTGGTAGAGAGATAGTGTGTGTTGTTAGGTGGTAGAGAGATATTGTGTGTTGTTAGGTGGTAGAGGGATAGTGTGTGTTGTTGGGTGGTAGAGAGGTAGTGTGTGTTGTGAGGTGGTAGAGAGATAGTGTGTGTTGTTGGATGGTAGAGAGATAGTGTGTGTTGTTGGTGGTAGAGAGAGATAGTGTGTGTTGTTGGATGGTAGAGAGATAGTGTGTGTTGTTGGGTGGTAGAGAGATAGTGTGTGTTGTTGGGTGGTAGAGAGAGAGATAGTGTGTGTTGTTGCCTGGTAGAGAGAGAGATAGTGTGTGTTGTTGGATGGTAGAGAGATGGTGTGTGAGATAATGTGTGTTTTTGGATGGTAGAGATATAGTGTGTGTTGTGTGGTTTAGAGAGAGATAGTGTGTGTTGTTGGATGGTAGAGAGATAGTGTGTTTTCTTGAGTGGTAGAGAGATAGTGTGTGTTGTTGGGTGGTAGAGAGAGATAGTGTGTGTTGTTGGGTGGTAGAGAGATAGTGTGTGTTGTTGGATGGTAGAGATATAGTGTGTGTTGTTGGGTGGTAGAGAGATAGTGTGTGTTGTTGGTGGTAGAGAGATAGTGTGTGTTGTTAGGTGGTAGAGAGATAGTGTGTGTTGTTCGGTGGTAGAGAGATAGTGTGTGTTGTTGGGTGGTAGAGAGGTAGTGTGTGTTGTTGGGTGGTAGAGAGATAGTGTGTGTTGTTGGGTGGTAGAGAGAGAGATAGTGTGTGTTGTTGGATGGTAGAGAGATAGTGTGTGTTGTTGGGTGGTAGAGAGATAGTGTGTGTTGTTGGGTGGTAGAGAGAGAGATTGTGTGAGTTGTTGCCTGGTAGAGAGAGAGATAGTGTGTTTTGTTGGATGGTAGAGAGATAGTGTGTGAGATAATGTGTGTTGTTGGATGGTAGAGATATAGTGTGTGTTGTGTGGTTAAGAGAGAGATAGTGTGTGTTGTTGGATGGTAGAGAGAGAGATAGTGTGTGTTGTTGAATGGTAGAGAGATAGTGTGTGTTATAGGGTGGTAAGAGATATAGTGTGTGTTGTTGGATGGTAGAGAGATAGTGTGTGTTGTTAGGTGGTAGAGAGATAGTGCGTGTTGTTGGGTGGTAGAGAGATAGTGTGTGTTGTTGGGTGGTAGAGAGAGAGATAGTGTGTGTGTTGTTGGGTGGTAGAGAGAGAGATAGTGTGTGTTGTTGGATGGTAGAGAGATAGTGTATGTTGTTGGGTGGTAGAGAGATAGTGTGTGTTTTTGGATGGTAGAGAGAGAGATAGTGTGTGTTGTTGAATGGTAGAGAGAGAGATAGTGTGTGTTGTTGGATGGTAGAGAGAGAGATAGTGTGTGTTGTTGGGTGGTAGAGAGAGAGATAGTGTGTGTTGTTGGGTGGTAGAGAGAGATAGTGTGTGTTGTTGGATGGTAGAGAGAGAGATAATGTGTGTTGTTGGGTGGTAGAGAGAGATAGTGTGTGTTGTTGGATGGTAGAGAGAGAGAGATAATGTGTGTTGTTGGGTGGTAGAGAGAGAGAGATAGTGTGTGTTGTTGTGTGGTAGAGAGAGAGCTAGTGTGTGTTGTTGGATGGTAGAGAGAGAGAGATAGTGTGTGTTGTTGGGAGGTAGAGAGAGAGATAGTGTGTGTTGTTGGGTGGTAGAGAGAGAGATAGTGTGTGTTGTTGGGTGGTAGAGAGAGAGATAGTGTGTGTTGTTGAATGGTAGAGAGATAGTGTGTGATGTTGGGTGGTAGAGAGAGATAGTGTGTGTATTGGATGGTAGAGAGAGAGATAGTCTTTGTTGTTGGATGGTTGAGAGAGAGATAGAGTGTGTTGTTGAATGGTAGAGAGAGAGATAGTGTGTGTTGTTGGATGGTAGAGAGATAGTGTATGTTGTTGGGTGGTAGTGAGATAGTGTGTGTTGTTGGGTGGTAGAGAGAGATAGTGTGAGTTGTTGGGTGGTAGAGAGATAGTGTGTGTCGTTGGATGGTAGAGAGAGAGATAGTGTGTGTTGTTGAATGGTAGAGAGAGAGATAGTGTGTGTTGTTGGGTGGTAGAGAGAGAGATAGTGTGTGTTGTTGAATGGTAGAGAGAGAGATAGTGTGTGTTGTTGGGTGGTAGAGAGAGAGATAGTGTGTGTTGTTGGGTGGTAGAGAGAGAGATAGTGTGTGTTGTTGAATGGTAGAGAGAGAGATAGTGTGTGTTGTTGGGTGGTAGAGAGAGAGATAGTGTGTGTTGTTGAATGGTAGAGAGAGAGATAGTGTGTGTTGTTGGGTGGTTGAGAGAGAGAGATAGTGTTTGTTGTTGAATGGTAGAGAGATAGTGTGTGTGTTGGATGGTAGAGAGAGATAGTCTGTGTGTTGGATGGTAGAGAGATAGTGTATGTTGTTGGGTGGTAGTGAGATAGTGTGTGTTGTTGGGTGGTAGAGAGAGATAGTGTGTGTTGTTGGGTGGTAGAGAGATAGTGTGTGTTGTTGGATGGTAGAGAGAGAGATAGTGTGTGTTGTTGGATGGTAGAGAGAGAGATAGTGTGTGTTGTTGGGTGGTAGAGAGAGATAGTGTGTGTTGTTGATGGTAGAGAGAGAGATAGTGTGTGTTGTTGGGTGGTAGAGAGAGAGATAGTGTGTGTTGTTGAATGGTAGAGAGAGAGATAGTGTGTGTTGTTGGGTGGTTGAGAGAGAGATAGTGTGTGTTGTTGGGTGGTAGAGAGATAGTGTGTGTTGTTGGGTGGTAGAGAGATAGTGTGTGTTGTTGGGTGGTTGAGAGAGAGATACTCTGTGTGTTGGATGGTAGAGAGAGAGATAGTGTGTGTTGCTTAATGGTAGAGAGATAGTGTGTGTTGTTGAATGGTAGAGAGAGAGATAGTGTGTGTTGTTGGGTGGTAGAGAGATAGTGTGTGTTGTTGGGTGGTAGAGAGATAGTGTGTGTTGTTGGGTGGTAGAGAGATAGTGTGTGTTGTTGGATGGTAGAGAGAGAGATAGTGTGTGTTGTTGGATGGTAGAGAGATAGTGTGTGTTGTTGGGTGGTAGAGAGATAGTGTGTGTTGTTGGGTGGTAGAGAGAGAGATAGTGTGTGTTGTTGAATGGTAGAGAGAGAGATAGTGTGTGTTGTTGAATGGTAGAGAGAGAGATAGTGTGTGTTGTTGGTGGTAGAGAGAGAGATAGTGTGTGTTGTTGGGTGGTAGAGAGAGATAGTGTGTGTTGTTGGATGGTAGAGAGAGAGATAGTGTGTGTTGTTGGGTGGTAGAGAGAGAGATAGTGTGTGTTGTTGGATGGTAGAGAGAGAGATAGTGTGTGTTGTTGGTGGTAGAGAGAGAGATAGTGTGTGTTGTTGTTGGTAGAGAGATAGTGTGTGTGTTGGATGGTAGAGAGAGATAGTGTGTGTTGTTGGATGGTAGAGAGATAGTGTATGTTGTTGGGTGGTAGTGAGATAGTGTGTGTTGTTGGGTGGTAGAGAGAGAGATAGTGTGTGTTGTTGGGTGGTAGAGAGATAGTGTGTGTTGTTGGGTGGTAGAGAGATAGTGTGTGTTGTTGGCTGGTAGAGAGAGAGATAGTGTGTGTTGTTGGATGGTAGAGAGAGAGATAGTGTGTGTAGTTGGATGGTAGAGAGATAGTGTGTGTTGTTGGGTGGTAGAGAGAGAGATAGTGTGTGTTGTTGGATGGTAGAGAGATAGTGTGTGTTGTTGGGTGGTAGAGAGATAGTGTGTGTTGTTGGGTGGTAGAGAGAGATAGTGTGTGTTGTTGGTGGTAGAGAGAGAGATAGTGTGTGTTGTTGGATGGTAGAGAGATAGTGTGTGTTGTTGGGTGGTAGAGAGATAGTGTGTGTTGTTGGATGGTAGAGAGAGAGATAGTGTGTGTTGTTGGATGGTAGAGAGAGAGATAGTGTGTGTTGTTGGATGGTAGAGAGAGAGATAGTGTGTGTTGTTGGGTGGTAGAGAGAGAGATAGTGTGTGTTGTTGGGTGGTAGAGAGAGATAGTGTGTGTTGTTGGATGGTAGAGAGAGAGATAATGTGTGTTGTTGGTGGTAGAGAGAGATAGTGTGTGTTGTTGGATGGTAGAGAGAGAGATATGTGTGTGTTGGTGGTAGAGAGAGAGATAGTGTGTGTTGTTGTGTGGTAGAGAGAGAGATAGTGTGTGTTGTTGGATGGTAGAGAGAGAGATAGTGTGTGTTGTTGGGTGGTAGAGAGAGAGATAGTGTGTGTTGTTGGGTGGTAGAGAGAGAGATAGTGTGTGTTGTTGGGTGGTAGAGAGAGAGATAGTGTGTGTTGTTGAATGGTAGAGAGATAGTGTGTGATGTTGGGTGGTAGAGAGAGATAGTGTGTGTATTGGATGGTAGAGAGAGAGATAGTCTTTGTTGTTGGATGGTTGAGAGAGAGATAGTGTGTGTTGTTGAATGGTAGAGAGAGAGATAGTGTGTGTTGTTGGATGGTAGAGAGATAGTGTATGTTGTTGGGTGGTAGTGAGATAGTGTGTGTTGTTGGGTGGTAGAGAGAGATAGTGTGAGTTGTTGGGTGGTAGAGAGATAGTGTGTGTCGTTGGATGGTAGAGAGAGAGATAGTGTGTGTTGTTGAATGGTAGAGAGAGAGATAGTGTGTGTTGTTGGGTGGTAGAGAGAGAGATAGTGTGTGTTGTTGATGGTAGAGAGAGAGATAGTGTGTGTTGTTGGGTGGTAGAGAGAGAGATAGTGTGTGTTGTTGGGTGGTAGAGAGAGAGATAGTGTGTGTTGTTGATGGTAGAGAGAGAGATAGTGTGTGTTGTTGGGTGGTAGAGAGAGAGATAGTGTGTGTTGTTGAATGGTAGAGAGAGAGATAGTGTGTGTTGTTGGGTGGTTGAGAGAGAGAGATAGTGTTTGTTGTTGAATGGTAGAGAGATAGTGTGTGTGTTGGATGGTAGAGAGAGATAGTCTGTGTGTTGGATGGTAGAGAGATAGTGTGTGTTGTTGGGTGGTAGAGAGAGATAGTGTGTGTTGTTGGGTGGTAGAGAGATAGTGTGTGTTGTTGGTTGGTAGAGAGAGAGATAGTGTGTGTTGTTGAATGGTAGAGAGAGAGATAGTGTGTGTTGTTGGGTGGTAGAGAGAGAGATAGTGTGTGTTGTTGGATGGTAGAGAGATAGTGTGTGTTGTTGGGTGGTAGAGAGAGATAGTGTGTGTTGTTGGATGGTAGAGAGATAGTGTGTGTTGTTGGGTGGTAGAGAGATAGTGTGTGTTGTTGGTGGTAGAGAGATAGTGTGTGTTGTTGGGTGGTAGAGAGATAGTGTGTGTTGTTGGGTGGTAGAGAGATAGTGTGTGTTGGTGGTAGAGAGAGTGTGTTGTTGTGGTAGAGAGATAGTGTGTGTTGTTGGATGGTAGAGAGAGATAGTGTGTGTTGTTGGGTGGTAGAGAGAGATAGTGTGTGTTGTTGGGTGGTAGAGAGATAGTGTGTGTTGTTGATGGTAGAGAGAGAGATAGTGTGTGTTGTTGGATGGTAGAGAGATAGTGTGTGTTGTTGGGTGGTAGAGAGATAGTGTGTGTTGTTGGGTGGTAGAGAGAGAGATAGTGTGTGTTGTTGCCTGGTAGAGAGAGAGATAGTGTGTGTTGTTGGATGGTAGAGAGAGATAGTGTGTTTTGTGGGGGGAGAGAGATATAGTGTGTGTTGTTGGATGGTAGAGAGAGATAGTGTGTGTTGTTGGGTGGTTGAGAGAGAGATAGTGTGTGTTGTTGGGTGGTAGAGAGATAGTGTGTGTTGTGTGGTAGAGAGATAGTGTGTGTTGTGGTAGAGAGAGAGATAGTGTGTGTTGTTGATTGGTAGAGAGAGAGATAGTCTGTGTTTGGTGGTAGAGAGAGATTGTCTGTGTTGTTGATGGTAGAGAGAGAGATAGTGTGTGTTGTTGGGTGGTAGAGAGAGATAGTGTGTGTTGTTGGATGGTAGAGAGAGAGATAGTGTGTGTTGTTGGGTGGTAGAGAGAGATAGTGTGTGTTGTTGGGTGGTAGAGAGATAGTGTGTGTTGTTGGTGGTAGAGAGATAGTGTGTGTTGTTGGTGGTGAGAGAGAGATAGTGTGTGTCGGTGTTTGGGAGAGAGAGAGAGAGTGTGTGGTGTTGGTGGTTAGAGAGATAGTGTCTGTTGTTGGATGGTAGAGAGAGAGATAGTGTGTGTTGTTGGTGGTAGAGAGATAGTGTGTGTTGTTAGGTGGTAGAGAGATAGTGTGTGTTGTTGGGTGGTAGAGAGAGATAGTGTGTGTTGTTGGATGGTAGAGAGAGAGATAGTGTGTGTTGTTGGTGGTAGAGAGAGTAGTGTGTGTTGTTGGTGGTAGAGAGATAGTGTGTGTTGTTGGGTGGTAGAGAGAGATAGTGTGTGTTGTTGGATGGTAGAGAGAGAGATAGTGTGTGTTGTTGGATGGTAGAGAGAGATAGTGTGTGTTGTTGGTGGTAGAGAGAGATAGTGTGTGTTGTTGGGTGGTAGAGAGAGAGATAGTGTGTGTTGTTGGATGGTAGAGAGAGATAGTGTGTGTTGTTGGGTGGTAGAGAGAGAGATAGTGTGTGTTGTTGGATGGTAGAGAGAGAGATAGTGTGTGTTGTTGGGTGGTAGAGAGAGATAGTGTGTGTTGTTGATGGTAGAGAGATAGTGTGTGTTGGATGGTAGAGAGAGATAGTCTGTGTGTTGGATGGTAGAGAGATAGTGTGTGTTGTTGGGTGGTAGAGAGATAGTGTGTGTTGTTGGGTGGTAGAGAGAGATAGTGTGTGTTGTTGGGTGGTAGAGAGATAGTGTGTGTTGTTGGGTGGTAGAGAGATAGTGTGTGTTGTTGGCTGGTAGAGAGAGAGATAGTGTGTGTTGTTGGATGGTAGAGAGAGAGATAGTGTGTGTTGTTGGATGGTAGAGAGATAGTGTGTGTTGTTGGGTGGTAGAGAGAGAGATAGTGTGTGTTGTTGGATGGTAGAGAGATAGTGTGTGTTGTTGGGTGGTAGAGAGATAGTGTGTGTTGTTGGGTGGTAGAGAGATAGTGTGTGTTGTTGGCTGGTAGAGAGAGAGATAGTGTGTGTTGTTGGATGGTAGAGAGATAGTGTGTGTTGTTGGGTGGTAGAGAGAGAGATAGTGTGTGTTGTTGGATGGTAGAGAGAGAGATAGTGTGTGTTGTTGAATGGTAGAGAGATAGTGTGTGTTGTTGGATGGTAGAGATATAGTGTGTGTTGTTGGGTGGTAGAGAGATAGTGTGTGTTGTTGGGTGGTAGAGAGATAGTGTGTGTTGTTGAATGGTAGAGAGAGAGATAGTGTGTGTTGTTGAATGGTAGAGAGATAGTGTGTGTTGTTGGGTGGTAGAGAGATAGTGTGTGTTGTTGGATGGTAGAGAGATAGTGTGTGTTGTTGGGTGGTAGAGAGATAGTGTGTGTTGTTGGGTGGTAGAGAGATAGTGTGTGTTGTTGGTGGTAGAGAGATAGTGTGTGTTGTTAGGTGGTAGAGAGATAGTGTGTGTTGTTAGGTGGTAGAGAGATAGTGTGTGTTGTTGGGTGGTAGAGAGGTAGTGTGTGTTGTTAGGTGGTAGAGAGATAGTGTGTGTTGTTGGATGGTAGAGAGATAGTGTGTGTTGTTGGATGGTAGAGAGAGAGATAGTGTGTGTTGTTGGATGGTAGAGAGATAGTGTGTGTTGTTGGGTGGTAGAGAGATAGTGTGTGTTGTTGGGTGGTAGAGAGAGAGATAGTGTGTGTTGTTGCCTGGTAGAGAGAGAGATAGTGTGTGTTGTTGGATGGTAGAGAGATGGTGTGTGAGATTGTGTGTTGTTGGATGGTAGAGAGATAGTGTGTGTTGTGTGGTTTAGAGAGAGATAGTGTGTGTTGTTGGATGGTAGAGAGATAGTGTGTGTTGTTGGGTGGTAGAGAGATAGTGTGTGTTGTTGGATGGTAGAGAGATAGTGTGTGTTGTTGGGTGGTAGAGAGATAGTGTGTGTTGTTAGGTGGTAGAGAGATAGTGTGTGTTGTTAGGTGGTAGAGAGATAGTGTGTGTTGTTCGGTGGTAGAGAGATAGTGTGTGTTGTTGGGTGGTAGAGAGGTAGTGTGTGTTGTTGGGTGGTAGAGAGATAGTGTGTGTTGTTGGGTGGTAGAGAGAGAGATAGTGTGTGTTGTTGGATGGTAGAGAGATAGTGTGTGTTGTTGGGTGGTAGAGAGATAGTGTGTGTTGTTGGGTGGTAGAGAGAGAGATTGTGTGAGTTGTTGCCTGGTAGAGAGAGAGATAGTGTGTTTTGTTGGATGGTAGAGAGATAGTGTGTGAGATAATGTGTGTTGTTGGATGGTAGAGATATAGTGTGTGTTGTGTGGTTAAGAGAGAGATAGTGTGTGTTGTTGGATGGTAGAGAGAGAGATAGTGTGTGTTGTTGAATGGTAGAGAGATAGTGTGTGTTATAGGGTGGTAAGAGATATAGTGTGTGTTGTTGGATGGTAGAGAGATAGTGTGTGTTGTTAGGTGGTAGAGAGATAGTGTGTGTTGTTGGGTGGTAGAGAGATAGTGTGTGTTGTTGGGTGGTAGAGAGAGAGATAGTGTGTGTTGTTGGGTGGTAGAGAGAGAGATAGTGTGTGTTGTTGGATGGTAGAGAGATAGTGTGTGTTGTTGGGTGGTAGAGAGATAGTGTGTGTTTTTGGATGGTAGAGAGAGAGATAGTGTGTGTTGTTGAATGGTAGAGAGAGAGATAGTGTGTGTTGTTGGATGGTAGAGAGAGAGATAGTGTGTGTTGTTGGGTGGTAGAGAGAGAGATAGTGTGTGTTGTTGGGTGGTAGAGAGAGATAGTGTGTGTTGTTGGGTGGTAGAGAGAGAGATAATGTGTGTTGTTGAATGGTAGAGAGATAGTGTGTGATGTTGGGTGGTAGAGAGAGATAGTGTGTGTGTTGGATGGTAGAGAGAGAGATAGTGTGTGTGTTGGATGGTGAGAGAGAGATAGTGTGTGTTGTTGATGGTAGAGAGAGATAGTGTGTGTTGTTGGATGGTAGAGAGATAGTGTGTGTTGTTGGGTGGTAGAGAGATAGTGTGTGTTGTTGGGTGGTAGAGAGAGAGTGTGAGTTGTTGTGTAGAGATAGTGTGTGTTGGATGGTAGAGAGAGAGATAGTGTGTGTTGTTGGATGGTAGAGAGAGAGATAGTGTGTGTTGTTGGGTGGTAGAGAGAGAGATAGTGTGTGTTGTTGGATGGTAGAGAGAGAGATAGTGTGTGTTGTTGGGTGGTAGAGAGAGAGATAGTGTGTGTTGTTGGGTGGTAGAGAGAGAGATAGTGTGTGTTGTTGAATGGTAGAGAGAGAGATAGTGTGTGTTGTTGGGTGGTAGAGAGAGAGATAGTGTGTGTTGTTGATGGTAGAGAGAGAGATAGTGTGTGTTGTTGGGTGGTAGAGAGAGAGATAGTGTGTGTTGTTGGATGGTAGAGAGATAGTGTGTGTGTTGGTGGTAGAGAGAGATAGTGTGTGTTGGATGGTAGAGAGATAGTGTGTGTTGTTGGTGGTAGAGAGATAGTGTGTGTTGTTGGGTGGTAGAGAGAGATAGTGTGTGTTGTTGGGTGGTAGAGAGATAGTGTGTGTTGTTGGATGGTAGAGAGAGAGATAGTGTGTGTTGTTGAATGGTAGAGAGAGAGATAGTGTGTGTTGTTGGGTGGTAGAGAGAGAGATAGTGTGTGTTGTTGAATGGTAGAGAGAGAGATAGTGTGTGTTGTTGGGTGGTAGAGAGAGAGATAGTGTGTGTTGTTGAATGGTAGAGAGAGAGATAGTGTGTGTTGTTGGGTGGTTGAGAGAGAGATAGTGTGTGTTGTTGGGTGGTAGAGAGATAGTGTGTGTTGTTGGGTGGTAGAGAGATAGTGTGTGTTGTTGGGTGGTTGAGAGAGAGATACTCTGTGTGTTGGATGGTAGAGAGAGAGATAGTGTGTGTTGTTGAATGGTAGAGAGAGATAGTGTGTGTTGTTGAATGGTAGAGAGAGAGATAGTGTGTGTTGTTGGGTGGTAGAGAGATAGTGTGTGTTGTTGGGTGGTAGAGAGATAGTGTGTGTTGTTGGGTGGTAGAGAAATAGTGTGTGTTGTTGAATGGTAGAGAGAGAGATAGTGTGTGTTGATGGATGGTAGAGAGGTAGTGTGTGTTGTTGGGTGGTAGAGAGATAGTGTGTGTTGTTGGGTGGTAGAGAGAGAGATAGTGTGTGTTGTTGGATGGTAGAGAGAGAGATAGTGTGTGTTGTTGAATGGTAGAGAGAGAGATAGTGTGTGTTGTTGAATGGTAGAGAGAGAGATAGTGTGTGTTGTTGAATGGTAGAGAGAGAGATAGTGTGTGTTGTTGATGGTAGAGAGAGAGATAGTGTGTGTTGTTGGGTGGTAGAGAGAGAGATAGTGTGTGTTGTTGGATGGTAGAGAAGAGATAGTGTGTGTTGTTGATGGTAGAGAGAGAGATAGTGTGTGTTGTTGGCTGGTAGAGAGAGAGATAGTGTGTGTTGTTGGTTGGTAGAGAGAGAGATAGTGTGTGTTGTTGGATGGTAGAGAGATAGTGTGTGTTGTTGGGTGGTAGAGAGAGATAGTGTGTGTTGTTGGTGGTAGAGAGAGATAGTGTGTGTTGTTTGTGGTAGAGAGAGAGATAGTGTGTGTTGTTGGATGGTAGAGAGAGATAGTGTGTGTTGTTGGTGGTAGAGAGATAGTGTGTGTTGGGTGGTAGAGAGATAGTGTGTGTTGTTGGTGGTAGAGAGAGATAGTGTGTGTTGTTGGTGGTAGAGAGATAGTGTGTGTTGTTGGATGGTAGAGAGAGATAGTGTGTGTTGTTGGATGGTAGAGAGAGATAGTGTGTGTTGTTGGTGGTAGAGAGAGAGATAGTGTGTGTTGTTGGTGGTAGAGAGAGATAGTGTGTGTTGTTGGATGGTAGAGAGAGATAGTGTGTGTTGTTGGGTGGTAGAGAGAGATAGTGTGTGTTGTTGGATGGTAGAGAGAGAGATAGTGTGTGTTGTTGGTGGTAGAGAGAGAGATAGTGTGTGTTGTTGGATGGTAGAGAGAGAGATAGTGTGTGTTGTTGGTGGTAGAGAGAGAGATGTGTGTTGTTGGATGGTAGAGAGAGAGATAGTGTGTGTTGTTGGTGGTAGAGAGAGATAGTTGTGTTGTTGGATGGTAGAGAGATAGTGTGTGTTGTTGGGTGGTAGAGAGAGATAGTGTGTGTTGTTGGTGGTAGAGAGATAGTGTGTGTTGTTGGGTGAGAGAGAGATAGTGTGTGTTGTTGGATGGTAGAGAGATAGTGTGTGTTGTTGGTGGTAGAGAGAGAGATAGTGTGTTGTTGGATGGTAGAGAGATAGTGTGTGTTGTTGGGTGGTAGAGAGAGATAGTGTGTGTTGTTGGATGGTAGAGAGAGAGATAGTGTGTGTTGTTAGGTGGTAGAGAGATATTGTGTGTTGTTAGGTGGTAGAGGGATAGTGTGTTGTTGGGTGGTAGAGAGATAGTGTGTGTTGTTGGGTGGTAGAGAGAGATAGTGTGTGTTGTTGAATGGTAGAGAGAGAGATAGTGTGTGTTGTTGGATGGTAGAGAGATAGTGTGTGTTGTTGGGTGGTAGAGAGATAGTGTGTGTTGTTGGATGGTAGAGAGATAGTGTGTGTTGTTGGGTGGTAGAGAGATAGTGTGTGTTGTTGGGTGGTAGAGAGATAGTGTGTGTTGTTGGGTGGTAGAGAGATAGTGTGTGTTGTTAGGTGGTAGAGAGATAGTGTGTGTTGTTGAATGGTAGAGAGATAGTGTGTGTTGTTGGTGGTAGAGAGGTAGTGTGTGTTGTTGGTGGTAGAGAGATATTGTGTGTTGTTGGGTGGTAGAGAGAGATAGTGTGTGTTGTTGGATGGTAGAGAGAGATAGTGTGTGTTGTTGGATGGTAGAGAGATAGTGTGTGTTGTTGGGTGGTAGAGAGAGAGATAGTGTGTGTTGTTGGATGGTAGAGAGAGAGATAGTGTGTGTTGTTGGATGGTAGAGAGAGAGAGATAGTCTGTGTTGTTGGATGGTAGAGAGAGAGAGAGATAGTCTGTTTGTTGGATGGTAGAGAGAGATAGTGTGTGTTGTTGGTGGTAGAGAGATAGTGTGTGTTGTTGGGTGGTAGAGAGATAGTGTGTGTTGTTGGGTGGTAGAGAGATAGTGTGTGTTGTTGGATGGTAGAGAGATAGTGTGTGTTGTTGGGTGGTAGAGAGATAGTGTGTGTTGTTGGTGGTAGAGAGATAGTGTGTGTTGTTAGGTGGTAGAGAGATAGTGTGTGTTGTTCGGTGGTAGAGAGATAGTGTGTGTTGTTGGTGGTTGCGAGTTAGTGTGTGTTGTTGGTGGTAGAGAGATAGTGTGTGTTGTTGGGTGGTAGAGAGAGAGATAGTGTGTGTTGTTGGATGGTAGAGAGATAGTGTGTGTTGTTGGGTGGTAGAGAGATAGTGTGTGTTGTTGGGTGGTAGAGAGAGAGATAGTGTGTGTTGTTGCCTGGTAGAGAGAGAGATAGTGTGTGTTGTTGGATGGTAGAGAGAGAGATAGTGTGTGTTGTTGGATGGTAGAGAGATAGTGTGTGTTGTTGGTGGTTAGAGAGAGATAGTGTGTGTTGTTGGTTGGTAGAGAGAGAGATAGTGTGTGTTGTTGATGGTAGAGAGATAGTGTGTGTTATAGGGTGGTAAGAGATATAGTGTGTGTTGTTGGATGGTAGAGAGATAGTGTGTGTTGTTAGGTGGTAGAGAGATAGTGCGTGTTGTTGGGTGGTAGAGAGATAGTGTGTGTTGTTGGGTGGTAGAGAGAGAGATAGTGTGTGTTGTTGGGTGGTAGAGAGAGATAGTGTGTGTTGTTGGATGGTAGAGAGATAGTGTGTGTTGTTGGGTGGTAGAGAGATAGTGTGTGTTGTTGGATGGTAGAGAGAGAGATAGTGTGTGTTGTTGAATGGTAGAGAGAGAGATAGTGTGTGTTGTTGGATGGTAGAGAGAGAGATAGTGTGTGTTGTTGGGTGGTAGAGAGAGAGATAGTGTGTGTTGTTGGTGGTAGAGAGAGATAGTGTGTGTTGTTGGATGGTAGAGAGAGATAGGTGTTGGTGGTGGAGAGAGAGATAGTGTGTTGTTGGATGGTAGAGAGAGAGATAGTGTGTGTTGTTGGGTGGTAGAGAGAGAGAGATAGTCTGTGTTGTTGGATGGTAGAGAGAGAGATAGTGTGTGTTGTTGGATGGTAGAGAGAGAGAGATAGTCTGTGTGTTGGATGGTAGAGAGAGAGATAGTGTGTGTTGTTGGATGGTAGAGAGAGAGATAGTGTGTGTTGTTGAATGGTAGAGAGAGAGAGATAGTGTGTTGGATGGTAGAGAGATAGTCTGTGTGTTGGATGGTAGAGAGAGAGAGATAGTCTGTGTGTTGGATGGTAGAGAGAGAGATAGTCTGTGTGTTGGATGGTTGAGAGAGAGATAGTCTGTGTGTTGGATGGTAGAGAGAGAGATAGTCTGTGTGTTGGATGGTAGAGAGAGAGATAGTGTGGTGGTATGAGATAGTGTGTGTTGTGTAGAGAGATAGTCTGTGTGTTGGATGGGAGAGAGAGAGAGAGATAGTGTGTGTTGTTGAATTGTAGAGAGAGAGAGAGATAGTGTGTGTTGTTGAATGGTAGAGAGAGGGATAGTGTGCGTTGTTGGGTGGTAGAGAGATAGTGTGTGTTGTTGAATGGTAGAGAGATCGTGTGTGTTGTTGGATGGTAGAGAGATAGTGTGTGTTGTTGGGTAGTAGAGAGAAAGGGATAGTGTGTGTTGTTGGGTGGTAGAGAGAGAGATAGTGTGTGTTGTTGAATGGTAGAGAGAGAGATAGTGTGTGTTGTTGGATGGTAGAGAGAGAGATAGTGTGTGTTGTTGGGTGGTTGAGAGAGAGATAGTGTGTGTTGTTGGGTGGTAGAGAGAGAGATAGTGTGTGTTGTTGAATGGTAGAGAGAGAGATAGTGTGTGTTGTTGACCAGTGGAAGTAGACTTTCATGCACTGGGAGACAGATCCTTGATGTCTGTCGAACCAATTTTCCTGTTAATATTTTTGGCCTACCTGTCGAGGATATATATATTTTTTTAATTCTTCGAAGTTACCAAATGTGTTCAATTCTTCTAATTGTACATTGTGATAGATGTAAAAAATATGTCATTGAGAGTATTGACGTAGAGTTTATGGAATGCGGAACAGAATTTAACGCCCAGTTAACATGCTCAGATACCATCAGATGTTAAACTAAAAAAAAAGAGAGAGAGAGAGAGAGAGAGAGAGAGAGAGAGAGAGAGAGAGAGATTACATAATGTTTACAGACGCCAGACCATCAAATTAACCTTTTTGCCCACTCAAGTCCTTTGTATGGCTGAGGACACCAAGGTCCTTACCGTCTTCTTTAGAGGAGCACAACCATTTAGTCTACAGGTAGGGAAGGATATTAGAATATATATCCGTTTGATAAGATGAATGCAGCTCCGTCAGGAGGACGGGGTCAGACTGCCTCCTCATAACCCTGTAACCCACCTCGCTGGCAGGAGGTGGTGTTCATCAGATCCCTCTGGGGGATATCTTATTGTGGCTCCTCCTCGGAGAACATCTTTCCGGCGCTTCCTTTGAGGAGAATTACTCAGGTGCTCCCCTCAGGCACCATATTTCTAGTTTTTGCTTTAAGGAGAGTGAATCAGATGCTCCCTCAAGGGACACAGTTCGGGTGTTCCTTCTCCAGAGTAAGCGATACCTCCCGACATTTATTAACATTTGCTATCAGTGTTTATGATGGCAGCCTGACCTACCATTATATTCATACTGAAACATGCGGGTCAGGGTGGGGTTCGTCATGCAGGAAGCATCGAAAGATTAGTTGGTCAGCTTATTGAAGAGTAAGATACAATTATACTTTAGTTAATAGATTGATTCATTAAAAAGAATACCAGAGATTAAGAGAAAAGTGCTTAAGGATGGTAAGGTGACATACTGGGTGATGTGGAAGTTATCAACTTTGATCATAAACATATAAAAGGCCAAGGCCAGAATAAAGAACTTGGTTGGTAAATATTCTGGAGGAGGACCCTTATTGTTCTGTTTTAATGATGAAGGTGCTGAAGAGGGTGACCTTCTGCCGCAGCTCACATGTTTCATTAAAAGTTTTCATTAGCAGTGTCATTAGATATTGTAAGGAGTCTAAAGAAAAAAATAAGTCGCTCTCCTTGATACTTTTAATGAGATATATAATTAATCTTTTAGTATGAAGGAATTTATGGAAATTTTCTCTAACCCTCAGTGTAAATCTGCAGAGGAGGAGGAAGAGGTTATATTTACTACAGTACGTTGAAGTATATTGTTGTAGCCTCCATCCAACACCTCTTAGGTAGCTATTGACTGTACGTAAATTAACTATGACCACATATGTTAAAAACTGCCAACCAAAGAGACACACTTAGTAAACATAAACGGGACTAATCCAAGAAGCTAAACCACAAAACATCCTTAGAAAGTAGTGTGTCCTTATTCTTAGTGAGCTGATAGGAAGACCATATTATTGTTTAGGTCTTTATGGCTGACAAATCTATACATCGGCTTCTCTTCTCTGGAAATGATAACATAATCGATGTTCATAATTTGGATGGTAGAATATATTTATACGGCAACATTCTCCAGTTTTAGGGATTTTTGCAGACTCCAGGGATTTACGATGTGAAGAGCAGAGTGGAGTTTAAAGCGTTGATTTAGGTATAAACGTTTTCCATCTAATCTTATTGACTAGACCGTTTTCTTTAACAGGGAAAACTGAGGTATTTTGCGGGACACCAGAGGTACCTGAACAGTGCCACTGATGGGAGTTGACTAGGATTCAATTTGTTAGGTTAGGATTTCTTTTCAGTTCCCTTTTGTAAGGCGCCTGAGATGAAAATTTGTTGAATCGATGAAAACCGAATTGAATTATTCGTTCTGTAAATACAAATCCTATGTTTCCTAAGCATGATCTTGTTCATGCTGACTGGCTTAAGGTATTCACAGATGATCCTGGATATGGCGGAGTAAGTTTTGGTTATATGGTAGCAAAGGAAACGCAGACTCAGAATTACAAAGTTATTGCTGGAGAGTCCTATTGCGGTTTTGGCGAAGTCTCATTGTGGAAAAAATGCCCAGCGACCATTGAATTTCTCGTGTTGTTGTAGTGTTGTAAGGGTGGTGGTGTGGTAGTGTTGTGAGGTGTAGTGGTGTGTTAGTGTTGTGAGGTGTGGTGGTGTGGTGTGGTAGTGTTGTGAGGTGTTGTGGTGTGGTAGTGTTGCAAGGGTGGTGGTGTGGTAGTGTTGAGGTGTGGTAGTCTTTGTGAGGTGTGGCAGTGTGGATGTGTTGTGAGGTGTGGTAGTGGATGTCCTTCACCTCGCTAGCCTCATTGGCCGTCTTGTTAGTGGTAATGTTCCTGTCATCTATCAGGGGGTCGGGGAGTGGAGGTCACTTTATCTCATCTTGTTAGTGTGACCCTCTTATATCTGCCCTCCCCTTGACCCTCACCGACATCCTTGACCTACACCGTGACCCTTGACCCTCACCGTCATCCTTGACCTACACCTTGACCCTCACCATGACCCTTGACCCTCACCGTGACCCCTTGACCCTCACCATGACCTTTGAACCTCACCATGACCCTTGACCCTCACCGTGACCTTTGACGCTCACCATGACCTTTGACCCTCACCATGACCTTTGAACCTCACCATGACCCTTGACCCTCATCGTGACCCCTTGACCCTCACCATGACCTTTGACCCTCACCTTGACCCCTTGACCCTCACAATGACCTTTGAACCTCACCATGACCTTTGAACCTCACCATGACCCTTGACCCTTACCATGACCCTTGACCCTCACTGTGACCCTTGATCATTTAGGTGGGTGGGTGGTGAATGGGGTCGAGTTCTTTTATATACTGTATGGTGTCAAGGAATATGTTTATGTTTAATAGAGAGAGAGGTGAAGGAGACTGACCCCTCTCTCTCTCTCTCTCTCTCTCTCTCTCTCCGTACCTTCTCCTTCTCTTCCTTTTCTCTGTTCTCTTTTTCCCAGTTCTTTTTCTTCCTTTTCATACAAGACTGCTACCATCCTTGACAGATCACTTACACTACCACTACAATCACAAATTTCCACCATCACCACCAACATCTCCACCACCCTTAGAGCTTCCACTACTATCACCACAACCACCCCTAGAGCTTCCACTACCGCCACCATCCCTAGAGCTTCCACTACTATCACCACAACCACCCCTAGAGCTTCCACTACCGCCACCATCCCTAGAGCTTCCACTACCACCACCATCCCTAGAGCTTCCACTACCACCACCATCCCTAGAGCTTCCACTACTACTACCACCACCACCCCTAGAGCTTCCACTACTATCACCACAACCACCCCTAGAGCTTCCACTACTATCACCACAACCACCCCTAGAGCTTCCACTACCGCCACCATCCCTAGAGCTTCCACTACCACCACCATCCCTAGAGCTTCCACTACCACCACCATCCCTAGAGCTTCCACTACTACTACCACCACCACCACCCCTAGAGCTTCCACTACCACCATCCCTAGAGCTTCCACTACCACCACCACCCCTAGAGCTTCCACTACCACTACCCCTAGAGCTTCCACTACCACCACCACCCTCTAGAGCTTCCACTACCACCACCCTAGAGCTTCTACTACCACCACCCCTAGAGCTTCCTCCACCACCACCACCCCTAGAGCTTCCACTACCACCACTACCACCCATAGAGCTTCCACTACCTCCACCCCTAGAGCTTCCACTACCTCCACCACCCCCTAGAGCTTCCACTACCACCACCACCCTAGAGCTTCTACTACCACCACCACCACTAGAGCTTCCACCACCACCCCTAGAGCTTCCACCACCACCCCTAGAGCTTCCACTACCACCACCACCACCCCTAGAGCGTCCACCTCCACCACCATCACCACCCCCAGAGCTTTCACTACCACCACCCCCTAGAGCTTCCACTACCACCACCACCACCACCCTAGAGCTTCTACTACCACCACCAACACCCCTAGAGCTTCCACCACCACCCCTAGAGCTTCCACTACCACCACCACCACCACCCTTAGAGCTTCCACCACCACCACCCCTAGAGCTTCCACTACCACCACCACCACCCCTAGAGCTTCCACCACCACCACCCCTAGAGCTTCCAATACCACCACCACCCCTAGAGCTTCCACAACCACCACCCCTAGAGCTTCCACTACCACCCCCTAGAGCTTCAAATACCACCACCACCACCCCCTAGAGCTTCCACAACCATCACCCCTTGAGCTTCCACCACTACCACGACCCCTAGACCTTCCACTACCACCACCACCACCACCCCTAGAGCTTCCACCACCACCCCTAGAGCTTCCACTACCACCACCATCCCTAGAGCTTCCACTACCACTACCATCCCTAGAGCTTCCACTACCACCACCAGCCCCAGAGCTTCCACTACCACCACCCCTAGAGCTTCCACTACTTCCACCACCCCTAGAGCTTCCACTACCACCACCACCCCTAGAGCCTCCACTACCACCACACCCTAGAGCTTCCACCACCACCACCCCTAGAGCTTCCACTACCACCACCACCCCTAGAGCCTCCACTATCACCACACCCTAGAGTTTCCCTCCACCACCACCCCTAGAGCTTCCACTACCATCTCCATCACCACTCCCAGAATTTCCACCACCACCCTCACAGCTACCGCCGCCACCACCATTTCTAAATTGTATCATGTTTTTCACTATGGTTACTCAGTAAGAACGAGCTGTGTCATCATAATATACTGTAGTCTGCTAACTCACTTGCACTTACCCAGATAACTAGTAAGAAAAGTAGACACACTGCCATATCCTCAGCCATTGTGGTAGAGACAGCCAACTAGTATACATATCAATTGTAAAAAAAAAAGAAGGATGGAGGTGTACTTATCTCTCTCTTCTCCTCAGTGTGTGTGGTACGTGATGCTGGACCCACGTGCCTCAGCGCCGTGGGTGGAATATAAATGTCTGGCTGGAACGTTTGTTTGGGAAATTCTCTGCCTCTAGATCGTGTCCTTTATGTGAGGTTTCCACATCCACTTGACTCTCTTTGTTTAGTGTTAGTACAGTAGTTTCTGGCTGTTACCTCACCAGGGTTATTGTCGGTAAAGATGAATTTACAGGGTAATATAATAATAATACAAATAATAACAATTAACGGTTTATTGAAAGAGCATGGCAGCCGGAAGGTTGAAAATATACAGTTACATAATTGGGGAATGGGTCTCTTGATTTACAAATAATATACAAGTAACATAAGTGATACAAATATGATATATAATAACTAGGTGGGGAGGAGGTCACACTACAGGGCATTTCAACATAGTGACAGTGCAAAAAGTAAGATTGACTGGGAGTGAATACACTGGTTGATTACAAGTTATTGATAATTTTTACAATGGTTGGGACTGGGCTGTTCTTATAGCGATCAGTTCGTGCTCGTATGGGCTGGATGCGGTTGTGGTGTCGAACAGCAATTCTCGGACGAGGGATCTCGGGTGGTAGTAGGAGCCGGTGTCGAGGATGGTGCAGAAGCTTCTCACCAAATTTGCAGATGAGGTCGTGGTGATGATCAGAGAGAGCCTAGAGGGTCAGTGTGTTGAGCGCTTCTTGATATGTGGATATAAACCAAGTTAATAATAGGAACCTGCCATTACTGATTAGAGCACGGTAGTAGCAATGCCCGTGGTTGTGTGTGCTAGTTATATGTATGTATGTATGTTTACTTCCAGGGTAATATGCATGTTTGCCTTATTTCTGTCTTCGTTTTAAGTATTCCATTTGTCTACCAACTTTTTAGGCAGGTGCGCTCAACGTTAAGATGATATGTGAGTTTGTAAGCTCTTTAAAGTGTGGTAATAGTTCATCTCTATATTATAATTATCAAGACCATCATCACGGTCCAGAGGGTCTTGATGCCAAGTTTCACTAAGCTCACGTCAAACTGTCTCTAATCTCCGGGGTGTAACAGAGAACATGTAGCCCTGACTCTGTATCTATGTGTAATTTCCTTCGGAAGATGTGTTAAATACACGAAAGTACTAAAATAATTTCTTTTCCTACGTGGTTTACACGTTCATACATAATTGTCACGCATCTTATTCGTAATTTCCTCATACGCCCTCCCGCGCGCGCACAAACACACACACACACACACACGCACATACGACTTATATGTCTCTTCAGCAGCCATAATATATCAGCTTATGCAAGCTACCGCACTAACGTTAGCAGCTGAAAACGTCCAACTCTCTACAGCGTTCACTTTACCTGAGTCCACCTTACTAACGCGAACAACTTACTAAAAAGACCCCCCCCCCCCCCTCCTACCTTAAACTGGTGACCTTATATTCAAGTGACCACCATTTTTTATGTGTTTAGACATTTCAGTAAAACACTCATTAGATAAAGTAGTTTATAGATGTTATCGATACACCCAGAAAACATTTTAGAACATGTCAAGACATTAGGGTAATTAAGTACTTAAACCAGCTACGACAACAAGATCATCAGGTATTTCGCTCACCTGGGACACCAGTTTAGTACCTCAACCACCTGTGATATTAAGATAATTACACACCTTGGTCACCCAGAACATACAGTAAGGTATAACTCGTCACTTAAGTCTGTTCTGGTTCTCGTATTTGTTTCTTCCCTTCCATCTTGTGTTTATCTAGACATAGAAATAATCACAATTTTGTGCATTTACATTTTTATCCCATGGCTGTGGCTTCTACATGTAACCTTTTTGAAAGTTGGGGAAGAATTTAGGATGAGGTTTGATCCTCATGTTTAATACAGCACACGAAGACGGTCTGGGCCCGAGATGCAAATGAGCCAACAATTTGAAGAGCAAGTTTAAATATAAGAGTTGGAAGGGAGAGGAATTCAGCTTCATAATGAAATGCTTCAGCAAATTTTTTTGGAAATTAAAAGTCAAAGGAGAATATGATTGAAGAAGATAAAGTGGATGGAAGACACTGAAGCAATGGAATGGGATATTTATGAGAGATAGAAAGCCAGGCATACCGAAGTTTGACAAGACTGGACAGTTTAAAAAAGATTAATGTATTTTTATCACTGTGGGATCAGTAGTGTGGCCACTATACCCAGGATAACTCTAGTCTTGGCAGGCGACTTGGAGATTGGATGAAGACTGATTAAACGCAGGCCTAACAAAGATTATCATGACGTTGGCACCTTGCATACATGTTTTTAAATGTTATTACAGAAATGTGTGAGTTTTAAAAGTTTGTTTGTCCAGGTTCTAAGACATATTTAGAGATATGCTGTATAGCTAAAAGAATTCCTATTCAGAGAGAGAGAGAGAGAGAGTGTGTGTGTGTGTGTGTGTGTGTGTTAAATAGGAAAGTCCCTTCTCTTATATTAATGCCTTAAATGCATGTTTCTTAGGTCACGAATGTTAGAGGAATGGGACAACAGTGTTTGTAACTGGTCATAAGGAAACTAGTGTACTCGCTCCAAAAAGTCCAATGAATTTCAAAATGAACACTGCTACTCCTGTTATCTCGGAAGGGTTGTTAAAATCTTTCATCTGTTGTATCATATTGGGGCGAGTACAGCTGAGTTATGGGGCCAGAACCCATACTGTGGTAGTTTGGTGGAAAATATACGGAATCCAAAACTATTTACTTCAATCAGTAAGGCGTGAACCTGTGAACTTTGTACCGAGGAGTTATCTGAGTCTATTACAGCATGGTATAAGCTGACAAGTTTCAAATTAATTGTTTTAGAAGTGAAAAGGTAACGTGTGGGTGTGTGGAGGAACGTGTGGGTGTGTGGAAGAACGTGTGGGTGTGTGGAGGAACGTGTGGGTGTGTGGAGAAACGTGTGAATGTGGAGGAACGCGTGGGTGCGTGGAGGAACGTGTGGGTGTGTGGAAGAACGTGTGGGTGTGTGGAGGAACGTGTGGGTGTGTGGAGGAACGTGTGAATGTGGAGGAACGCGTGGGTGCGTGGAGGAACGTGTGGGTGCGTGGAGGAACGTGTGGGTGTGTGGAGGAACGTGTGGGTGTGTGGAGGAACGCGTGTGTGTGGAGGAACGTGTGGGTGTGTGGAAGAACGTGTGGGTGTGTGGAGGAACGTGTGGGTGTGTGGAGGAACGTGTGAATGTGGAGGAACGCGTGGGTGTGTGGAGGAACGTGTGGGTGTGTGGAGGAACGCGTGGGTGTGTGGAGGAACGTGTGGGTGTGTGGAGGAACGTGTGGGTGTGTGGAGGAACGTGTGAATGTGGAGGAACGCGTGGGTGTGTGGAGGAACGTGTGGGTATGTGGAGGAACGTGTGGGTGAGTGGAGGAACGTGTGGGTGTGTGGACGAACGTGTGAATGTGGAGGAACGCGTGAATGTGGAGGAACGCGTGGGTGTGTGGAGGAACGCGTGGGTGTGTGGAGGAACGTGTGGGTGTGTGGAGGGACGTGTGGGTGTGTGGAGGAACGCGTGGGTGTGTTGAGGAACGTGTGGGTGTGTGGAGGAATGTGTGGGTGTGTGGAGGAACTTGTGGGTGTGTGGAGGAACGTGTGGGTGTGTGGATGAACGTGTGAATGTGGAGGAACGCGTGGGAGTGTGGAGGAACATGTGGGTGTGTGGAGGAACTTGTGGGTGTGTGGAGGAACGTGTGAATGTGGAGGAACGTGTGAATGTGGAGGAACGCGTGGGTGTGTAGAGGAACATGTGGGTGTGTGGAGGAACGTGTGGGTGTGGAGGAACGCGTGGGTGTGTGGAGGAACATGTGGGTGTGTGGAGGAACGTGTGAATGTGGAGGAACGCGTGGGTGTGTGGAGGAACATGTGGGTGTGTGGAGGAACGTGTGAATGTGGAGGAACGCGTGGGTGTGTGGAGGAACGTGTGATTGTGGAGGAACGCATGAGTGTGTTGAGGAACATGTGGGTGTGTGGAGGAACGTTTGGGTGTGTGGAGGAACGTGTGGGTGTGTGGAGGAACGTGTGGGTGTGTGGAGGAACGTGTGGGTGTGTGGAGGAACGTGTGGGTATGTGAAGGAACGTGTGAATGTGGAAGAACGTATGAGTGTGTGGAGGAACGTGTGGGTGTGTGGAGGAACGTGTGAATGTGGACGAACGTGTGGGTGTGTGAAGGAACGTGTGGGTGTGTGGAGGAACGTGTGGGTGTGTGGAGGAACGTGTGAATGTGGAGGAACGTGTGGGTGTGTAGAGGAACGTGTGGGTGTGTGGAGGAACTTGTAGATGTGTGGAGGAACGTGTGGGTATGTGGAGGAACGTGTGAATGTGGAAGAACGTATGAGTGTGTGGAGGAACGTGTGGGTGTGTGGAGGAACGTGTGAATGTGGACGAACGTGTGGGTGTGTGAAGGAACGTGTGGGTGTGTGGAGGAACGTGTGGGTGTGTGGAGGAACGTGTGAATGTGGAGGAACGTGTGGGTGTGTGGAGGAACTTGTGAATGTCGAGGAACGTGTGGGTGTGTGGAGGAACGTGTGAATGTCGAGGAGCGTGTGGGTGTGTGGAGGAACGTGTGGGTGTGTAGAGGAACGTGTGGGTGTGTGGAGGAACGTGTAGATGTGTGGAGGAACGTGTGGGTGTCCGGAGTAATGTGTGGGTGTGAGGAGGAACGTGTGAGAGTGTAATGTGTGGGGGTATGACAAAACGCTCTGAGCTAATAATATAACCAACTCCAGGCAGAACAGAATTATTAAAGAAAACGCGACACAGATATGAACAATAATAATTTCGAACAATACTTATGGTAGAACATAGTGATGAAACGATGAGAGATTATTATAAAGAACGACGGACGTGGAGGTTGACGGGCGTGGGAGGTTGGCGGACGTTGGAGGTTGACGGACGTGGGAGGTTGGTGGGCTTGTCAAGTTGGCGGACGTGGGAGGTTGGTGGACGTGTCAGGTTGACGGACGTGGGAGTTTGGCGGCTGTGGGAAGTTGGCGGACGTGGGAGGTTGGTGGGCTTGTCAAGTTGGCAGACGTGGGAGGTTGGCGGACATGGGAGTTTGGCGAACGTGGCAGGTTGGTGGATGTGGGAGTTTGACGGACGTGGGAGGTTGGCGGACGTGGGAGTTTGGTGGACGTGGGAGGTTGGCGGAAGTGGGAGGTTTATCACTTCTGTGGGTGAGAGTTTAAAGCGTAGGGGGCGAGTGACTGTGTAATGTGCTCGAGGTATGAGGATATTTTATGTTTTGTTCATATGGAGTTGTGACACGTATGGTGGCTTAAGGTAGGTTGATGTCTTAAGGTAGGGTGATGTCTTAAGGTAGGGTGATGTCTTAATGTAGGGTGATGTCTTAAGGCAGGGTGATGTCATAAGGTAGGGTGATGTCTTAAGGTAGGGTGATGTCTTAAGGTAGGGTGATGTCTTAAGGTAGGGTGATGTCTTAAGGTAGGGTGATGTCTTAAGGTAGGGTGATGTCTTAAGGTAGGATGATGTCTTAAGGTAGGGTGATGTCTTAAGGTAGGGTGATGTCTTAAGGTAGGGTGATGTCATAAGGTAGGATGATGTCTTAAGGTAGGGTGATGTCTTAAGGTAGGGTGATGTCTTAAGGTAGGGTGATGTCATAAGGTAGAGTGATGTCATAAGGTAGGGTGATGTCTTAAGGTAGGGTGATATCTTAAGGTAGGGTGATGTCTTAAGGTAGGGTGATGTCTTAAGGTAGAGTAATGTCTTAAGGTAGAGTGATGTCTTAACGTAGGGTGATGTCTGTAGTGTGATGTCTTAAGGTAGGGTGATGTCTTAAGGTAGAGTGATGTCTTAAGATAGAGTGATGTCTTAAGGTAGGGTAATGTCTTAAGGTAGAGTGATGTCTTAACGTAGGGTGATGTCTTAAGGTAGGGTGCTGTCATAAGGTAGAGTGATGTCATAGGGTAGGGTGATGTCTTAAGGTAGGGTGATGTCTTAAGGTAGAGTGCTGTCATAAGGTAGGGTGATGTCTTAAGGTAGAGTGATGTCACAAGGTTGGGCGATGTCTTAAGGTAGGGTGATGTCTTAAGGTAGAGTGATGTCATAAGGTAGGATGATGTCTTAAGGTAGGGTGATGTCTTAAGGTAGGGTGATGTCTTAACATAGGGTGATGTCTGTAGAGTGATGTCTTAAGGTAGGGTGATGTCTTAAGGTAGAGTGATGTCATAAGGTAGGGTGATGTCTTAATGTAGGGTGATGTCTTAAGGTAGAGTGATGTCTTAAGGTAGGGTGATGTCTTAAGGTAGAGTGATGTCATAAGGTAGGATGATGTCTTAAGGTAGGGTGATGTCATAAGGTAGGATGATGTCTTAAGGTAAGGGTAATGTCTTAAGGTAAGGGTAATGTCTTAAGGTAGGGTGATGTCTTAAGGTAGGGTGATGTCTTAAGGTAGAGTGATGTCATAAGGTAGGATGATGTCTTAAGGTAGGGTGATGTCTTAAGGTAGGGTGATGTCTTAAGGTAGGGTGATGTCATAAGGTAGGGTGATGTCTTAAGGTAGGGTGATGTCATAAGGTAGGGTGATGTCTTAAGGTAGGGTGATGTCTTAGGGTAGGGTGATGTCTTAAGGTAGGGTGATGTCTTAGGGTTAGGGTGATGTCATAAGGTAGGATGATGTCTTAAAGTAGGGTGATGTCTTAAGGTAGGGTGATGTCTTAGGGTTAGGGTGATGGCTTAGGGTTAGGGTGATGTCTTAAGGTAGGTTAATGTTCTTTAGGTAGGGTGATGTCATAAGGTAGGGTGATGTCTTAAGGTAGGGTGATGTCTTAGGGTTAGGGTGATGTCTTAGGGTGATGTCTTAGGGTTAGGGTGATGGCTTAGGGTTAGGGTGATGTCTTAAGGTAGGTTAATGTTCTTTAGGTAGGGTGATGTCATAAGGTAGGGTGATGTCTTAAAGTAGGGCGATGTCTTTTGGGTAGGGTGATGTCTTAAGGTAGGGTGGTGTCTTAAAGTAGGGTGATGTCTTAAGGTAGGGTGATGTCTTAAGGTAACTGGAGAAGGGTGGGCAGCGCCTTCACCTCACCTAACCCAACCCAACCCAACCCAACCCACCTACTAACCTAACTTCCTAATCTTACCCAATCTGTTCGTAAATAATGTCACAACAATAGAGGTGCCCGAAACCTTATATATATATATATATATATATATAT
This sequence comes from Homarus gammarus, assembly GCA_958450375.1. Classification (NCBI taxonomy): domain Eukaryota; kingdom Metazoa; phylum Arthropoda; class Malacostraca; order Decapoda; family Nephropidae; genus Homarus; species Homarus gammarus. The sequence continues at coordinate 693,299 of CAUDMG010002538.1, forward strand.
ATATATATATATATATATATATATATATATATATATATATATATATATATATATATATATATATATATATATTTGTATTGTGTACATTACAGTTATTAACCTGGTGGTGAAATTTTTGGTAATTACGTGGGTATTGTTTGTACCTGAGAGGAGGGGATTGTTCACGCAACACCTGGCTCACGTAAATGATTTTGTTATTGTTCAATTTTTAATGTATACCAGTGTGTGTGTGTGTGTGTGTGTATTATCATTGTTGTTTTTTAAGTTTTAGTATTATATTGTTGTTATTGTTATTATTATTATTATTATTATTATTATTATTATTATTATTAATTATTATTATTACTATTGTTGTTGTTGTTGTTGTTAATACTTATTATTATTATATTTATTATTGTTATTGTTGGAGGAACAAACGGTAATGATATTTGACGTTTATTACAAATTATACATTGTAAATAATTGTGATAGCAGATGTCCATTGCTGGTATTGGTGTGAGTTACTGTGGAATATACTAATTAACATGACAGTGATATGAAAAGCCCATACTCATGTTAATTACTGTATAGTGTTAAATTTACCATATTAACAAATGGTAACCGTGATTGGATAATTTTGTAGTTCATAACGTTGGGTTCGGGTGGATTACGGCTGGATAGAACTGAATGTAAATGCCTTATTTATCCCACCGCCAGGATTTGTGAATTGTAAGCTCATTTGTATGTGAATAATGTGATGTTGGATCCTGCCGGCCATCAAACACAGGCGTTACACACTGCAACAATAACATAGTCTCCCTCTTTCATCAACGACTCCCGTTTTCGTTTTCCTTTGCGTGGATTTCAGCGACACTCTCTTGTATTTTGTAACCAGGGATACAGTTGTTCTGTAATTTATAGAGACCTTAGTATTGTTTGGGAGTTGAGAGGAAGGATTATATGACAGGTATCCTAGCAAGTCTAACCTAACCTAACCTAGCCTAGCCTTAACTTACACAACCTAAGCCTCTGTGCCCAGTGACGTCAGCCAAGCCAGCCCCCGCCCGCACACTAAGTAAAGAACTCGGCCTAAGTTGTCTCTTACCTTATGTCAATACTGGTGGTTAAATTTACCAGAATATTATTTATTTATTTATTTATTTATACAAATCATTAGTTTACACACACTAGTGTTATTGTAATCATCACTACAACAATTGATATCTTACATAATTATCATCTTCATTATATATTATGTTGATATAATGATTACAATAATACTGGTATGTCAGTTTTTTCTAACCATCCCCCGGCATGATTTTTTTTATTACAATTTAATTATGGAGATGCCTCAGCCTAAAATATATAGTATTTTTGCCCCCCCCCTCCCCACCCAAAAAAAAAAATGATGACGTTATCAGGTACACTAACTCCAGATCGCTTCAATTCAGTTCAAAGAGTTTTTAAACTTTGCTTTGTTTCTTTAAGAGACTTAACCGTGGGCCTACGTGACGTCACCCGAGCCTGCACACTAGCTCAACTATCTTCATAGACCTTAATGTAACGTTACTTAGATAACCTAATCTAGTGCAATGTAACCTGACTTCACTTAACATTACGTAACATGACTTCACATAACGTAACCAAATTACTTCACCTAACCTAACCAGACTTCATTTAAACCTCACCTCAGCTCACCTCATCTAATCAAGACTAAACAGGGTCAATAGGCATCAAACACACAAGGGACTAATGACAATACATCCGCTTAATACTATTTAGATAATGAAGTTTTTGCCAGCAAGAAAATGTCTAATGGGTTATTAACCATAAACTGTAAGGATGGAACTAATGTGAACCCGTCTGTTGACTATATGTACAGTAACAAAAAATGTTCTCTGCATAACATAACATAACCTAACATAACCTAACCAAACCTAACCTAACCTAACATAACAAACCTACATGTATGTATCAATGTGTTTACCTTTAATGAGTATTAGAAGTTTTGTCAGCGATAAGGTCTGGGTTAGGTTAATAGGATGATACTCGGTCTAATGTGTGTTTTTGAGCGCTGATAGGGTGAATGCTACAGTTCTCGTTAAACACATTGCTTTCATTAATATCTGTGGAAAAATCGTATGTTATATAAAGTATCTCATATAGAGGAGCTGGCTCTGACGGCACACAACACACGCGTGGGTTTGTTGATCCCTCACGTGCGCCAGGGAACACCCACCTATCATTTACAATAATCTGATTATAACTGGCAGATAGAAGAAGCTGCAAGTTAAATAATTTGTATAAGACTGTAATGATACCAAGGATTATAGAGCCTTAATAAACCAATAGTGTATGTACCTTCCTCTCGTATACTTGTAAACTTGGTCTACGATGACTTGTAAAAATTTTCTCTCTTACATTACCAACAAAGGCTTGTACACGACAGACTCGCTCTGGGTGGTTGTGTCTCCCACCTTCACACAAAGGGACGTAATTGGTAATTCAGGTAACAATAGAAGGTCTTCATAAGTCGTGGTTTTAGTTATGGTCTCAAGGCTTCATGTCTTTCTTAATTGGCCACATCCTTATTGTGCATAGTTTTACGTGTGTGTGTGTGTGTGTGTGTGTGTTCATATATAATTTTTGTTTGTCTTTTAGTCTCCTTTATTAACCATGCAGTTCTGGGTACTGACTTGTATTGTTAAGCATTCAGTTGTCACCTTACCTCGCTCGAGGAAAGGTTCCGGTAAATTATTTACCGTGGATTAGCTAGACAGTTCATCATGTCTAGTGCCCGCTGGGAGCGGCTCTATGTCTCTCTGGAGGTTGAGCTTGTGAATGCTGGGGACGAAAATATGTGACTGAAGGAAGTGATTGCGAGGCTGAAGGAGGAAGATGTGAGACTGGGGGAGTCTGTGAAAGACAACGACGCCGACCAGTGGAAGGTAGTAAAGAGAGGGGCGACAAGGCTAGTGATGAAGAAGGCCAATATTGCAGCTAAATTCTCAAACCCTCTAAGTCCTGTGGAGGAGGAAATTGATGGTGAGATAGTTAAGGGTAACGCGGACATAGAAGACAAGAAATATTTAATAGGTGATTCACAGGTAAGGCACAGTCTCACCCAAAAGTTCGTTAACTCTCCCAGCCAGCTATTGCTGCACTGCCTGCTTCAGATGTTTGAAACTGTCTCAGTACCAACCAGAACATGAAACCGATACGAATGAATCTAAAGGTTCGAAGTAACAGACTCAAGTTCATACATCTGAAGCAGGCAGTGCAACAATAGCTGGCTGGGAGAGTTAACGAACTTTTGGGTGAGACTGTACCTGGATCGTGCTTTTTTATAATACAGACAGGAGTAATAGGATGAGTGTGCTTGCCAGGAGCTGAAGTGGGAGATATAGTAGACAGGATGGACAGTATCTTGATTGGTAATGGGAACAAACACATTATCTGCCTCGGTGCAGGAGGCAATGATATTGGCCGGTGTAGGAGTGCGGAGCTCCTTGATAAGTTCAAGGCAGCTATTGACCGGATTAAGATGAAGGGAGAGATCCCTATATGGTGTCCCACCTAGAAAAGGAGTTGCCAGTGAATGGTTGTCAAGGGCAGTTGGTGCCAACGGCCATCTTGACAGATATCGCAAGTCAATATCAGTCCCATTCATTGACAACTGGGACAGCTTATACGGCAGAAGGGATCTTTATACAAGGGATGTGGGGCATTTATCTAGGGACAGGGTAGCAACTCTGGCCAGCTCTCGAGAGGGCAGTTGAAAGGATGTCGAAGTCTTTAAACTGCTAGGGGAGCATAAGAGCATGAGAGTCGAGGAGACTGCAGTGGGTGCGGGGAGACAAAACGATAAAGCTAAATTAGTCAGTTAAACCGAAAATGTGACAGAGAGAAGACTGAGGTAACAACTAGTTTAATATCTATTGTACGAACAGTAGAAGTATGGGAAATAAAATGGAATAAATCAAAGCTCTGGTATGTACTGAAAAAATCGATATAATAACATTCACCGAAACTTTGATTAACTTAGACACTCGTGAGTTATCTGTCGAATACCAAATTAAAGGCTATACATTATTTCTTACTAATAAGAAGATTAGGAAAGTAGGCGGGGTAGCAATCTATGTCTGTGATAATTGGAAGTGTGGAATCAATAAGGAAATTAAAACTGAACCGAATACAGAAACAATTTGGGTATAATTAATCGATGGTAGGGAAAAATTTACCGTAGGTGTAATATATAGACCTAATCTTGATACGGTTGAAGGGCAACTTATTTTGGATGAAATAAACAGGGCTTTCAGACATAGCAAAGTATGTATAGTGAGTAGCAATTAATGATGATTGAACTCATTAAATGGGTATTTGCTGCTTAACAGTTCACCTGGACGGTTGCTTCAGTCAGCTACTAGGTGTGGATGACCTGGAGTGGTAGGCAGCACGCTTCCTCCGGCAGGCAGGTACTGGAGATCACCTCTCTTAGATGATCTTAAACTGAAACATATAGAATTATGATGATTTACATGAATTTAAGATTATATAGAGTGCCTTTGTCTGCGCTCCGTCCGTCCGTTCGTTCATTCGTTCATGAAGTTGTTACATGTTCTAGTTCTCGAGAATTTTTGTCCTCATAGTTACTGGTTTTCTTAAAAATATTCCATTCAGAATTATGTCTGACTTGGAGGTTTCTTATCCCATATGGGCGGTAAGAGATCGTTCATGTCTTTTGAATTTTAATATAGATCCAAGAAACAGAATACCATATTAGGTCAAGCAAAGCAATGTTGTTGTAGTATCTCTCACACGCAGCATAATTAAAGGAAGGTTACCACAGAATCGCCTCATCCACTCATTCAAAAGATGATTATTGTTTTTCTTTCTCTGAGTTGGATCATGAGTATCAGACGGAGTGGGAGGGGCGGCTGGATCACAATACTGGTGTTGGTGGTAAACAAGTTAGCAGCCTGGAGTGCTTCCGCGTGTTGACATGATGACACGGGCTGGTGAGGCTTGTTTGTACATAGCGAGCAGCCAGGTAAAGGTGAAGTGTTGGTTAAAAGTGTGAGGAACTTGTGAATTAGTAAAGGTAAGAGCTGGGGGTGCTTTGACCTTTACCTGGCGCACAGTCGCACTGCTGACACACATTGTACGCCGCCCCACACGTTGATGCTTCAATGGTAGAGTGAACCGCGTGGACGACGGTGCTGGCCGGGCTCTCTTCATCTCTCTTCCGTCCTGGCGCCCTCTGCCTCCCGGCGTCTCTGCGATCTACATCCTGCCAAACAGACTCCTCGAGTCCCTGTGTTTTGGGTTTTGTGGCCTTGTGGTGCGGAGGAGTGGCAGTATGGCGCTGCCGGAGGTGGGTACATCAACCTCACGAGGGGCCTCTCTTGGTAACTGAAATAAAGTGTGACAACTTACACGTCCGTGTCCTCCATGGTGTAGTGTGGCGTGGCGGGTGTAATGTGGCATGGTAGATGCAGTGTGGCGGGTGTGGTTGTGGGAAGCAGGTGACAAGTGGCCACCAGGACGCTGGGGGGTGATAATGAGAGCAGTGGTCCTGGTGCTACAATCACTCTTGTTGGAAGCCATACCAAACATTTACAAGTTAAAGTGATGGTGCATGTAAAAGGAATTATATAGAAAATGTCTCATTACGGTCAGTGTGTCAAGAGCCACAAGTTTGTGATAAGAAAAACAAAAACAATAATGTGATGTTAAAGTTGGAAAACCCGCCATATGAATAATGCTTTCTCACCACCACCACCACCACCACCACTACAGTACTACTCATAATAATATAAATGTTTTCTAAACAGACTACTGTAATTTCGTATAATAAAACAAGAGAATCGCCCAAATATGAAGTAGATTTTACATCATATATCAAATCATTGTTACTGTATATTTAAATAGGTATTGAATCACACCCACGATAGACTGTTTGTAAACATTGAGAGAATCGTTCATTGACTGCCAACCTGTGAAAAAATATTTTTTTTTTGTCAGTCAGCAAGTTTTTTTTTTTTTATCAATTAGCTGGATTTTTTTTGTCAGTTAACTGTGTAGATGTCCTAGCAGCTGTGTTGATTTGGTTAATCAGCTGTTTTTATTGGGATCCGGACAAAAGCCCCACAGTTAAAGTGCAAAATAGGTTAGGTTAGGTATTGCAGTCTTACGGTGTATTAAATGTAATGTTTTACTTGTCAGAGAAGTGGTCGTAAACTGTAAATAATGAAGAATAAAAATCATGATTTAAAAAATTCTGTTATTATTTGCTCTAAGGGGCTTTTGTTCTACACTCGTTTTTGTTAATTTGTCGACAAGTATATGAATGTTAACTCCGGGTTATGCTCCAGCCCCCAAAAAGTCTTCTTCACTCACTTTAATTCCCCTTATACCTTATTTAATATTTCCTTAGTTGATATACTTATGTGTAATGATTCTTTACATGTATACTTAAGGTGTTTTTTTTTTTCGTTTTATACCCCTCTACTGTGCATATAGACGAGTATATTGTCTTACCTGTTCTGACATTAGTGTGTTTGTAATGTGGACGAAATGTAGGTCAACTTAGCACTGAATAATGATCAATATTAAGGTGTTATTATATTCGGTCTTTTCTTTATTGATCATATTAAAAGTTGTGTAAGAAGTGTGTCACGTGTGTTGCTCTTGTGTTGTATGTTGTTGTAATGTGTGTAAATGTTTCTTTGTTGTGAGAGAGACGGTGGTATAGGTATGATACGACTGGAGAAGGGGAGGGGGTGAGAAAAGAGGAGAACAAGGCAAAGATAAGTATAGAGGTGAAGATAATAAAGAAAGATAACTAAATCCACTAAACGATAAATGGAAGCCAGGAAGTAAATGAGGTGTAGTAAGTGAAATGATTAAAGCTGGAGGAGTAATAGTGATTTTATGGCTGTAGAATTTATTTATGATCACCTGTTTTAAATGGCTGAGTACACCTGGAGTTTGTAGGAAGGGGGATAAATGACGTCGTGTAACTGTGGTAAAAATTACTGTAAGAATTAGTGTGTGTGTGTGTGTGTGTGTGTGTGTGTGTGTGTGTGTGTGAAGAATTAGTATTGTCATAAATGAATCTGAGAACAAGATGGAGAATTCGAATGTACATTTTGGATTAAGTTTGCCTGTAGAAGAATGTTAAGTTTAAATTATGGATAATAGTTCAAGGAATGGTATTTTGAAAGGTCAGAATCAGCCTCAGTGTAACGTCATTATAAACGTAGAGGAGCTGGAAACTGTGTAAAGGTCTTCAAGGTTTTTGTGTATTATGGGGTAACGAACAACAAAGACGAGGAGATGGAGAAGCTGAAGTTAACAACATAATAATTCAAGGAAGGAGAACCACTGAGAGTATTAAGAATTGGGAGCGAGTCTTGAGTGTTAAGTGTGTAAGGAGATTATGCACGAAGGAATGCCTCACCTAACAGAAGAAGAGACGATAGTGTAAGAGTCATAAGGAGGATCAAATGAAGGAGAGTCCACGAAGAGACGAATGATACGGAGGCACGCAAGAGAACGCCTGTACAGAGATGAATGACTCACGATTGAAGAAAGAAGAGTGAGAGAAAGACCAAGAGGGAGATATAGATACGTAGGTGAATAAAGAAAGGTCTAGGGTAAAGTAGACAGTGTTAAGTAGAGTAATTTATACGATATTTAGATAATTCTGCCGTCGAGTGAGTGGTGAGGGGCTGAGTGAGTCGTGTGGTGTGGGGCTGACGAGTGAGTCGTGTGGTGTGGGGATGACGAATATATGGTGTGGGGCTGACGAGTGAGTGGTGTGGGGTTGTCGAATGAGGGGTGTGGGGCTGATGAGTGAGTGGTGTGGTGTAGGGCTGACGAGTAAGTGGTGTGGGTCTGACAAATTAGTGGTATGGGGCTGACGAATGAGTGGTGTGGGGCTGACGAATGAGTGGTGTGGGGCTGATAATTGGGAACGTATCTATAGATTAAAAGATTGAATCTGTTAAGCCACAAAAATTGTAAACTAGTGAACGATTCTCTACGTAGTTCATTTCCATCAGGTTGTGTGAGTATTTATGATACCTGGGGATGAATGTTGGGTATTGTGTTGTAATTAATCGTAATTGGAAATAACATGGGGATTATTATGCTTTATTTCATATGATATTCCCACTTTTTTAGGCAAACATAATTAGTTATCTTGGGTTATCCATAAATTTGATAAATTCCTGTTTGTTTTGAAATTATGACTGAAGATGTGTGTTCGTTGATCCGAGACAAGGAGCTTCATTAGAATTCATTTTGCCACGTGTTCAAGAATTTTACAGTATCCGATTTTTTTTTATACTAAATTCATCCTTTAACATTATGAAGACAAACAAGTCAACATAGCGAACTTTAAATCTTAACTTGGATTCGTAATGTAATTTGGATTTTTTCCCAGTGTTGGAATAATGGCCGTAAAAAAAAAAGCCTTATAGGTTTGAGACGTCACTATCTCGATGTATGCTGCAAAGATAAATCATATTTCCATACCTTAAAGACCTGATCATCTCATACGTGATCTTGCGGGCGTGTGAACGTGTGTAGTCTACCTCGTGTTGCTCCGCGGTATTGCCAACTGGTGTCTCCTCGGCTCTACTCTTGTATTAAAACAATGTGAATCGTTCTTGGCCGAAATTCAATTGTTGAAGAAAATCCTCGGGATGACATAAGCTCTAACAGTTTGTTGGTGATTGGTTTACGATATTTTTCCTGCTATATTTTGGTTAATTTTACTACTCAGGGACCAAATGACATAAAGCAGTACAGTGATTGTGTTAACGGAGAGAATATAACAATCATATGATTTTCTTTTGTTTTTTTAATACTACTTTCCTCGCCTGGACTTTGCGTCTCTCTCTCTCTCTCTCTCTCTCTCTCTCTCTCTCTCTCTCTCTCTCTCTCTCTCTCTCTCTCTCTCAGGTGGTTCAGGCAGTATCATGTTCCGAGTTTCAGAAATGCATATCCTCGACGTTGATTTCAATACTTAATTAATAGTTCCACAGGTGTAGGAACACCTTCAGTCACCTCGGCCTTCCTCCCCGTTTCAGCTTCTCCATATTTAATGTTGTTGTCAAAACTCCAAAATATTAAACTGTCTTGTAAATGAAGTCAATTACAAAGAAGAGTGAGAGAAAGCATTTTATCAACTCGTTTTTCTTATGTGTTTATCTTGTTCCAATTAAAATTTAGTTACATCATTGTCATGTAAATATTCTTAGTATACAAAAAATCTGACATAATTGGTTGAAGAATGTTTTTTCTAGAATATTTTCTTATTAAAATTTCACCCCCTCCTTGTTTTTTCTTTTTTATTTTAATAATCTCATGATTAAATTTGTACTCGTCCAGGGAGACCAGTACACGAGGGAAGGTCACTTACCTTACTGTTATACCTCCCATCAATAACAGTAGACGAGTTGAATTATCCACCTTATCTTGTAGTCTTGTTCTTCCCTGCTCGCTCGGGATAACCTGCCTCATACCCCGTGGTGAAGCCCCAAGGAGTGTGTACCAGTGTCCTTATATTTAACTTTTAATCCCCAAAACTTCTATAAAAGTCAATAAATAACACAAGACAGGATATTGATATCCCATCCAGCTGAGATATCCTCACTAGAACATGATATTGATGGCCAGGTATTCGAGCAAAATCCTCAAGGTAGAGTCAGCGCTTACGACTAAATAAAATAAGCTAATCACAAGAAAACTGCATTCAAAATAAAATAATGCCAGTGTAGTACGTAGATGTAGAATGTTTAATTAGGGACTGTAGATGAAGAATGTTTCGTTAAGAAGGTATATGTAGAATGTTTAGGTAAGGAAGATGGATGTAGAATGTTAAGGTAGGGAAGGTAGATGTAGAATGTTAAGGTAGGGAAGGTAGATGTAGAATGTTTAGGGAGGGAAGTTAGATGTAGAATGTTTAGGTAGGGAAGATGGATGTAGAATGTTAAGGTAGGGAAGGTTGATGTAGAATGTTTAGGTAGGGAAGGTAGATGTAGAATGTTTAGGTAGGGACTGCAGATGAATGTTTAATTCGGGAAGGTAGATGAAGAATGTTTAGGTAGGGAATGTCGATGAATGTTAAGTTCGGGAGGGTAGATGTAGAATGTTTAGGTAGGGAAGGTAGACTCATTATCCTTTACGTCTACAACCAACACCGCATCACACGGCCTGGCCTCGCGTCACATCATCAGCTGGTCGGGACTGTCAACACAGCTGTCGGGGCTGGTAAAGGAGAATGTTATGGTCTCTTGACAGCCATTATGCCCTATAAATGATGCTTGTCTTTGTGACTGGTGACAGCTGCTGTTGTGGGTGCTGACTGGGATGGTGTGATTGATAGTGCATCTAATGAGGGAATGTTTCCTGGTGATAAATAATGACAGCTCTTAACAAACCGGAGGAAATATTGTGTCTGTGTGTGTGTTTTTCTCTGGAGTGTTTGTGTTTGCATGAGTGTTTCTGTATGTGTGTTTACTTGGGTGTCTTTGCTTGAGTGTTTCTGTTTGCCTGAATATCTGTTTGTGTATGTGTGAGTGTCTATGTTTGTGTAAGTGGCTCTTTGCTCGAGTGTCTGTGTTTACCTTAATCTGTGTTTGTGGGAGTGTCTACCCTTGTGTGTATGATGTATATGTTTGTTTACATATGTATTTAATTTTCATATCTGTGTTTGTATGTGCAACAATAACTGCTCGGGGAATTCAATAATACAAGTATTTATATTATATTGTCAACAACTATGTAAGAATTCTTCGCTGTACCTCCACGTGTAGTTTTACCGCGAGGAAACAAAATCAGCAAACACAAATTATCAAACTGTAATTGCAGTACACACACTCACACACACACACACACACACACACACACGATATTAGATACTGCCTTGTGATTACAGTTTTATTTTTAAGGTGTGTTGTAGAATGTAGATTATTACTACTATATGTATTTGTGTTATGATTTGTTGTTGTGAATGAGTTGGTAAGTTTGTGTTGTTGTTGTTGTTTCAGTACCGTCCATAGTGGTGCACAACGGGTCTACGAGCGCCCCGGGCAGCCCCAACATGGAGCGGGCGGTCAGACCTCTCCGCCCACACAATACTCTCTCCAAACAGGTATTGTCCCCCCCCCCCCCCCTCTGTTCTTTGTTTGTCTTCTTACTCGACGATACTGTGACAGGTATTGGCCCCACTGAGTGTTCCTTGTTTGTGTATTTATGCGACGATACTCCAACTGTTACATCCCCCTGTGTTTCTGTCTTCTGTATTTACTTAACGATGTCCAGACAGGAACTATCCCTTGAATTTTCTTGTTTTGTGTACTTACTTGACAGAGATATAACAGGTGTTGTCTTTAGGGGACTGAGCAATGCCCGCAGTCCGTCCGTCTGTATTCCCATCCCTGTATTCTCCTGAGCGTCCGTCCAGCAGCTGATTCTAAATATGCTTGGCATGTAGTTGTATGAATTGAAAGTTTTATACGAGTAAGATGATCAGTATTTTCCTCAATTAGTCTCCAGAGTTGCTGCTTCTTGTTGTGCAGGGAGGGATTTGTCTACTTTTAGGGATGCGAGGACCTAGCGGATACAGCGCTCGCTTCCTGTCCTAAGGGTCCTTGGTTCGCATCCAGGGCAAACCCTAATCCACTCAGAACGTGTTGAAAGAGGGGGGAGGGGACGATTGAGGCGGGTGAGGGTGAAGTATTTATGAAGGTGTAAAGAGAAGAATATTATTTAGGGATGGTGCTGTAGAGGTCATGCAGGTAAAGTGTTCATTCTCTAAGTGTTCAAACCTTGTATCGAGACTTGGTAGTTTCCCTCGTTTTCCCCTTGACAGTTTCCACTTTTTTTTTATAATCCCAATCGAAGGATCAAACAACACTCCATAAATGTCCCTGACTCTCTTCACACTCTCGCTTTGACTCTCTCTCTCTCTCTCTCTCTCTCTCTCTCTCTCTCTCTCTCTCTCTCTCTCTCTGAAAATCACTCAAGGATGATTTATATTCCTTCTAAACCAACAAAGTCAATCCATCACTAATAATGTTTGGTGTTTTTTTTTTGTTCTTTAAATAGTTAACACTAAGGTTGAGTCGTACGCGGTGTGTACAGTATATAAGAGGAAATAATACTGAGGCTACGATAAGATGGTCGCCGTATTGACAAGGGATAGTCTTCACTGTGTGTTATTTGGAGGTGAAATGTGTATGACCATCGGGCACGCCCTGGCAGTTAGTTCCCATTAAGCTCTCTGCTCTGTGTTTACATCCCCGAAAAATCCTTCCCTTGATGAGCCTTTCAGTCGTTCACGAACCAATAGACAAGTTTTTTTATACAGATCCACTATTTTATTATTTTAGTGTGAGTGTATTTTTCATGCCATGTCTCTATTGTACTATTGTAGACACGTGTTGGGGTACTATTGTAGACACCTGTTGGGGTACTATTGTAGACACGTGTTGGGGTACTATTGTAGACACGTGTTGGGGTACTATTGTAGACACGTGTTGGGGTACTATTGTAGACACCTGTTGGGGTACTATTGTAGACATGTGTTGGGGTACTATTGTAGACACGTGTTGGGGTACTATTGTAGACACCAGTTGGGGTACTATTGTAGACACCTGTTGGGGTACTATTGTAGAGACCTGTTGGGGTACTATTGTAGACACGTGTTGGGGTACTATTGTAGACACCTGTTGGGGTACTATTGTAGACACCTGTTGGGGTACTATTGTAGACACCTGTTGGGGTACTATTGTAGACACGTGTTGGGGTACTATTGTAGACACGTGTTGGATACTATTGTAGACACGTGTTGGGGTACGATTGTAGACACCTGTTGGAGTACTATTGTAGACACGCGTTGGGGTACTATTGTAGACACGTGTTGGGGTACTATTGTAGACACGTGTTGGGGTACTATTGTAGACACCTGTTGGGGTACTATTGTAGACACGTGTTGGGGTACTATTGTAGACACCTGTTGGGGTACTATTGTAGACACGTGTTGGATACTATTGTAGACACGTGTTGGGATACTATTGTAGACACCTGTTGGGGTACTATTGTAGACACGCGTTGGGGTACTATTGTAGACACGTGTTAGGGTTACTATTGTAGACACCTGTTGGGGTACTATTGTAGACACGTGTTGGATACTATTGTAGACACGTGTTGTGGTTCTATTGTAGGCACGTGAGGGTACTATTGTAGACACGTGTTGGGGTACTATTGTAGACACGTGTTGGGGTACTATTGTAGACACGTGTTGGGGTACAATTGTAAGCACGTGTTATGGTACTATTGTAAACACGTGTTAGGGTACCACTGTAAACACGTGTTGGGGGTACTATTGTAGACACGTGTTAGGGTACCATTGTGGGCACGTGTTGGGGTAATATTGTAGACACCTTTTAGGGTACTATTGTAAACACGTGTTAAGGTAGTATTGTAAACACGTGTTAGGGTACCATTGTAGACACGTGTTCGGGGTACTATTGTAGACACGTTTTAGGGTACTATTGTAGATACCTGTTGGCCCTTGTTGGGGTACTATTGTAGACACGTGTTGGGGTAATATTGTAGACACGTGTTGGGGTACTATTGTAGACACATGTAGGGGTACTATTGTAGACACGTGTTGGGGTACTATTGAGTATACCTGTTGGCCCTTTTTGGGGTACTATTGTAGACACGTGTTGCAGTACTATTGTAGACACGTGTTAGGGTACTATTGTATATTGTAGACACGTGTTGGGGTACCATTGTGGGCTCCTGTTCAGGTACTATTGTAGACACGTGTTAGGGTAATATTGTAGACACGCGTTAGGGTACTATTGTAGACACGTGTTGGGGTACTATTGTAGACACGTGTTGGGGTACTATTGTAGACACCTGTTGGGGTACTATTGTAGACACTTGTTGGGGTACTATTGTAGACACGTGTTGGGGTACTATTGTAGACACTTGTTAGGGTACTATTGTAGACACGTGTTGGGGTACTATTGTAGACACTTGTTGGGGTACTATTGTAGACACCTGTTATTGCTTCCCTGAACTGTGTTGGTTATTAGCATAGCGAAAACTTTGTCATAGTCTGTTCATGACGCTGCCGGAGACCATGGCGAGGTCGAGGTCCAGCAACTGACAAGAGAATAAATACACAAAACCATAAGACTGCATTGAATAATAATAAAGTCCCACAAACGGATTGATTGCTCGCTGAGGTCTTGAGACTTGGCAGGAGTGGAGTGTTAACTGATGTTGTATATATGAGAACCCAGCAGATGGCAGCAGAAGTGAAGCTGTTATTGTTGGGACACACAGGAGCGTTTGGGACTGTATAGACACAACACACTGTATACCAAGCCTTCGGTACACAAGGAGGCACCATGGCCAGCATTTAATTCGAACCGCCTTCACTTACCCAACTCTGTAAACCCAGGTACCGGTATACCTATTTACAGCGGGGTTTGTACCAGGAGTGTCCCGGGATCGAATCGGTGTCTCCACTTCAACTTTTCACGCGTTTTCTGTCGTATGTTCTTCGTAATATTTCTCACTAATAATGAATTCCATTATTTTGCATTGTTAATAGAGACACGTCATTCCATCACAATTTGAGGGTATTTTCTCGGGAGTTTAATAGTATGCAGAAGAGACATTTTCACCCGTGGTCGATTATTTTTTTTATATAATAATCACCAGATTTAATATATTAACGTCATTTCATTATTTTATTCTGTATATTTTCTATCCGCCGTTTAGGTATAGCTCCTGGACCAGATGGGGAAATTCTCCACAAGTCCTGTTAATATGCATGTGTGTCAGAGCTCTGCTGAGGACTGATGATGACGCCTCCAGGTTCAGTAGGTCTCGCTTTCACAGTTCCGAGACACTAAACCTTTTATCTTGTCTGGCGTGAAATTTGCTTCGTTTTCCTTCTCCCTGAAGACAAGACATTCAGAGTCGAGATTGTCAAAAGATTTGTAGGTTGAATTTTCTTTGTAAGTGAAGATGTAAAAAGATTCGCCTAACTCTTATATATACTTAGGCTAACAGTACAGAAAAGTAACGTCCATAAGTAGCATCCAAAATTAACGTACAAGAATTACGTCTAAAAATAATACCAAAAGTAACGTTCAAAAGTAATGCTCAAAAGTAACGTCCAAGAATAACGTCCAAAAGTAAAGTTCAATAAGTAACCTCCAAAAGTAACATCAAAAGTAACACCTCCAAGAATAACGTCCAAATGTAACACGAAAAGTAAAAAAAAAAATACATTTCAATTACGAGGTATAATTAATCTTACTCACCTATTTCAATTTAAAACTGGATTGTGTTTATTTCTCACACGTACAGAACATAGATGTAACTTGTGCTTCATTAACACACATCACCTTTACCTGTGTGTTGTTGTTGTTGGCTGCAGGTGAGGGAGTCTGGTGGCTCTGGGGTCATGACTAATGGAGAAATGTTGGTGAAGAACAGCTGTGGTGACTTGAGTCTCTTGGGGTGACTGTCAGGATGTATGGAGTAATATATTTTGTTGACTAGAATGTGTGGGATATCAGAATTTAAAACCAGCTTTGGTGAGTCTTGACAGAGTGTGTGTGTGTGTGTGTGTGTCAGATTTGAAGCCATTGTGAGGGGTTGCAGTGAGAGTGCCGGGTGTCAGATTTAGCTCGTCCGCCTTGCCTCTGCTGTAACTTTGATTCAGCCATTACTAATGTACACCCAAGAGACTGTCATTGTTGCCGAAGGGAGGTAGTCGTCAGTTATGTTTTACGTGGCGCAATATTATATATTAATTATGGTATGTGGGTCATCGCTGTTATAGAGATCCGAGTTTGTAATCATTATTTTTTTGTGTGTGATGTTAATAGCCTTCAGTACTGTAGTGTGGTGAAGTTATGGTGAGAGATCCTGTAGTGTGGTGGTGAAGTTATGGTGAGACATCCTGTAGTGTGGTGAAGAATTTATGGTGAGAGATCCTGTAGTGTGGTGGTGAGGTTATAGTGAGAGATCCTGTAGTGTGGTGGTGAAGTTATGGTGAGAGATTCTGTAGTGTGGTGGTGAGGTTATGGTGAGAGATCCTGTAGTGTGGTGGTGAATTTATGGTGAGAGATCCTGTAGTGTGGTGGTGAAGTTATGGTGAGAGATCCTGTAGTGTGGTGGTGAAGTTATGGTGAGAGATCCTGTAGTGTGGTGGTGAGGTTATAGTGAGAGATCCTGTAGTGTGGTGGTGAAGTTATGGTGAGAGATCCTGTAGTGTGGTGGTGAGGTTATGGTGAAAGATCCTGTAGTGTGGTGGTGAGGTTATGGTGAGAGATCCTGTAGTGTGGTGGTGAGGTTATGGTGAGAGATCCTGTAGTGTGGTGGTGAAGTTATGGTGAGAGATCCTGTAGTGTGGTGGTGAGGTTATGGTGAGAGATCCTGTAGTGTGGTGGTGAAGTTATGATGAGAGATCCTGTAGTGTGGTGGTGAAGGTATGGTGAGAGATCCTGTAGTGTGGTGGTGAAGTTATGGTGAGAGATCCTGTAGTGTGGTGGTGAAGTTATGGTGAGAGATCCTGTAGTGTGGTGGTGAAGTTATGGTGAGAGATCCTGTAGTGTGGTGGTGAGGTTATGGTGAGAGATCCTGTAGTGTGGTGGTGAGGTTATGGTGAGAGATCCTGTAGTGTGGTGGTGAGGTTATGGTGAGAGATCCTGTAGTTGGGTGGTGAAGTTATGGTGAGAGATCCTGTAGTGTGGTGGTGAGGTTATGGTGAGAGATCCTGCAGTTGGGTGGTGAAGTTATGGTGAGAGATCCTGTAGTGTGGTGGTGAGGTTATGGTGAGAGATCCTGTAGTGTGGTGGTAAGGTTATGGTGAGAGATCCTGTAGTGTGGTGGTGAAGTTATGGTGAGAGATCCTGTAGTGTGGTGGTGAAGTTATGGTAAGAGATCCTGTAGTGTGGTGGTGAGGTTATGGTGAGAGATCCTGTAGTGTGGTGGTGAGGTTATGGTGAGAGATCCTGTAGTTTGGTGGTGAGGTTATAGTGAGAGATCCTGTAGTGTGGTGGTGAAGTTATGGTGAGAGATCCTGTAGTGTGGTGGTGAGGTTATGGTGAGAGATCCTGTAGTGTGGTGAAGTTATGGTGAGAGATCCTGTAGTGTGTTGGTGAGGTTATGGTGAGAGATCCTGTAGTGTGGTGGTGAGGTTATGGTGAGAGATCCTGTAGTGTGGTGGTGAAGTTATGGTGAGAGATCCTGTAGTGTGTGGTAAGTTATGTAGAGATCCTGTAGTGTGGTGGTGAAGTTATGGTGAGTGATTCTGTAGTGTGGTGGTGAAGTTATGGTGAGTGATTCTGTAGTGTGGTGGTGAAGTTATGGTGAGAGATCCTGTAGTGTGGTGGTGAATTTATGGTGAGAGATCCTGTAGTGTGGTGGTGAAGTTATGGTGAGAGATCCTGTAGTGTGGTGAAGTTATGGTGAGAGATCCTGTAGTGTGGTGGTGAAGTTATGGTGAGAGATCCTGTAGTGTGGTGGTGAGGTATGTGAGAGATCCTGTAGTGTGGTGGTGAAGTTATGGTGAGAGATCCTGTAGTGTGGTGGTGAAGTTATGGTGAGAGATCCTGTAGTGTGGTGGTGAAGTTATGGTGAGAGATCCTGTAGTGTGGTGGTGAGGTTATGGTGAGAGATCCTGTAGTGTGGTGGTGAAGTTATGGTGAGAGATCCTGTAGTGTGGTGGTGAAGTTATGGTGAGAGATCCTGTAGTGTGGTGGTGAAGTTATGGTGAGAGATCCTGTAGTGTGGTGGTGAGTTATGGTGAGAGATCCTGTAGTGTGGTGGTGAGGTTATGGTGAGAGATCCTGTAGTGTGGTGGTGAAGTTATGGTGAGAGATCCTGTAGTGTGGTGGTGAAGTTATGGTGAGAGATCCTGTAGTGTGGTGGTGAGGTTATGGTGAGAGATCCTGTAGTGTGGGTGGTGGTGAAGTTATGGTGAGTGATTCTGTAGTGTGGTGGTGAAGTTATTGTGAGAGATCCTGTAGTGTGGTGGTGAGGTTATAGTGAGAGATCCTGTAGTGTGGGTGGTGGTGAAGTTATGGTGAGAGATCCTGTAGTGTGGTGGTGAAGTTATGGTGAGAGATCCTGTAGTGTGGTGGTGAAGTTATGGTGAGAGATCCTGTAGTGTGGTGGTGAAGTTATGGTGAGAGATCCTGTAGTGTGGTGGTGAAGTTATGGTGAGAGATCCTGTAGTGTGGTGGAGAAGTTATGGTTAGAGATCCTGTAGTGTGGGTGGTGGTGAAGTTATGGTGAGAGATCCTGTAGTGTGGGTGGTGAAGTTATGGTGAGAGATCCTGTAGTGTGGTGGTGAAGTTATGGTTAGAGATCCTGTAGTGTGGGTGGTGGTGAAGTTATGGTGAGTGATCCTGTAGTGTGGTGGTGAGGTTATGGTGAGAGATCCTGTAGTGTGGTGGTGAGGTTATGGTGAGAGATCCTGTAGTGTGGTGGTGAGGTTATGGTGAGATCCTGTAGTGTGGTGGTGAGGTTATGGTGAGATCCTGTAGTGTGGTGGTGAGGTTATGGTGAGAGATCCTGTAGTGTGGTGGTGAGGTTATGGTGAGAGATCCTGTAGTGTGGTGGTGAGGTTATGGTGAGAGATCCTGTAGTGTGGTGGTGAGGTTATGGTGAGAGATCCTGTAGTGTGGTGGTGAGGTTATGGTGAGAGATCCTGTAGTGTGGTGGTGAGGTTATGGTGAGAGATCCTGTAGTGTGGTGGTGAGGTTATGGTGAGAGATCCTGTAGTGTGGTGGTGAGGTTATGGTGAGAGATCCTGTAGTGTGGTGGTGAGGTTATGGTGAGAGATCCTGTAGTGTGGTGGTGAGGTTATGGTGAGAGATCCTGTAGTGTGGTGGTGAGGTTATGGTGAGAGATCCTGTAGTGTGGTGGTGAGGTTATGGTGAGATCATGTAGTGTGGTGGTGAGGTTATGGTGAGATCCTGTAGTGTGGTGGTGAGGTTATGGTGAGAGATCCTGTAGTGTGGTGATGAGGTTATGGTGAAAGATCCTGTAGTGTGGTGGTGAGGTTATGGTGAGATCCTGTAGTGTGGTGGTGAGGTTATGGTGAGAGATCCTGTAGTGTGGTGGTGAGGTTATGGTGAAAGATCCTGTAGTGTGGTGGTGAAGTTATGATGAGAGATCCTGTAGTGTGGTGGTGAGGTTATGGTGAAAGATCCTGTAGTGTGGTGGTGAGGTTATGGTGAGAGATCTTGGAGTTTGGTGGTGAGGTTATGGTGAGAGATCCTGTAGTGTGGTGGTGAGGTTATGGTGAGAGATCCTGTAGTGTGGTGGTGATGTTAAGATAAGAGATCCTGTACTGTGGTGAATTTATGGTGAGAGGTGTCAGGATAGTGCAGGCACTGAACAGTTGGTTTTTCCCCACGTAACATTACAACCAATTATTGACCTGTAACTTGGCTGTTAAGTCTTGGTTCTGGCAGTGTCTATGGTACTTATACCCAGGAGGTCATTTTAGTTTACAAAGAGCGCTGTGTGGTCGAGAAGGTTGTCAGGCCGTTCATTTTTAAGCGGTTTAAGTAAAGCCAACACTGTGTGCCTTCCTTCAACTCATATCAAGTTTTATGTTTCTAAAACGTTCCAACAAAATTTTAATCGTCAGTGTTGGTGGTAATAACGATCAGGACTTAATTATATATATATATACTATGATATATATATATATATTATATATATATATTATATATATATATATATATATATATATATATATATATATATAAATATAAATATATAATGGTTGCCCCTCGTGTAACGAGGATGGATGACCCAAGGGCAACCTAGGCGTGAATTTAAGGTGTAGAAGCTTTCGCCAACACAACAACCACACCCTAAGTTAACGAGTTGCATGACCCAGTGTCAAGGAATAGTCCGAGAAGACCGGACAACTGCACTGGCTAAGCATTAGCACGGACCACGATCCGCAAATCGATTAACATCCAGGTTCCTAATTACTGCTAGGTAGGCAGAGGCAAATGGCGTAAAGAAACTCGCCCATAGTTTCACCCTGCCTGGGGATCGAACCCGTGTCCGCTTGCTTGCGAGGCGAGCATGCTGACCATTACACCACAGGTCGCCATACATGCATACATACATACATACACTTGTAAATATGTGTTGGTGCTCATTATAGGTGAGTTCTATACATAAACAATCATTTTTTTTTAGTTCCCATAATGTTCCAAATGCCCTCCCCTCCCCTCCCCTCTTTCCCCTTCCTCTACTAATCCCTCTCCTTTTCTCCCTGCTCCAGCTTCCCCTTCCCCCCTCCTCTTTCTCCATCCTTCACCCTCCTCCCCTCTCCTCTCCCCCCCCCCTCCCCCACACACGTACAAATGAATAAGTAAACGGAGGAGGTAAAAACATACACGTGGATGTATTTTTATTTACTCCTGTTGTCCAGCGTTGGATGGTGTTTCTGGAGAAGGGAGGAGAAATAATGGATGATTTTTAGTTCATCACATTGGCTCTGTGAATAGTGGCGCGGAGGTTTGTCTTCTAATAATAATAATATTAATAATAATAATAATTAACGGCTTATTGAAAGAGCTTGGCAGCCAGAAGGCTGAAAATATACAGTTACATATTTGGGGAATGGGTTTCGAATTACAAATAATATACAAGTAACATAAGTGATACAAATAAGATATATAATAACTAGATGGGGAAAAGCTCAAACTACAGTTCATTTCAACATAGTGACAGTGCAAGGAGTAGTGTTTACTGGGAGTGAATACACTGGTTGATTACAGGTTATTGATAATTTTTACAATGGTTGGGACTGGGCTGTTCTTATAGCGATCAGTTCGTGCACGTATGGGCTGGATGCGGTTGTGGTGTCGAACAGCAATTCTCGGGCTAGGGATCTCAGGTGGTAGTAGGAGCCGGTGTCGAGGATGGCGTAGAAGCTTTATACCAAATTTGCAGATGAGGTCGTGGTGATGGTCAGTGAGAGTCGAAAGGGTCAGTGTGTTGAGCGCTTCTTGATATGTGGAGTAGGAAGGGGAGAGAATAATCTTGCATGCCCTCTTTTGCACTTTTTCTAGGTGTTTACGTTGTGTGGCATTTAGGGAGGAAGACCAGGTGAGGGAGGCATAGGTGAGCTTGGGAAGTATGAATGTTGTGTAAACACTGAGGAGCTCGGGTGCAGGAACTCCGAGGGACTTGAGTCGGCGGAGGAGGTGGAGTGTGTGTGTATGTGTGGCGAATATATCAGTCGCCATTGCTCCACTTGTATTTACCCAAGTATTTTACTCATTCTGGACGTAACCATATACCTCATACACTCACTCATGAACTTTGACCTCACCACTTAGCCAGTATCTATTTTTTTCTGGGCATTTAAGTATCAATATTAACTAGTCAGCTCCCCCCCCCTCCCTCCCGGCTAATCACCTCGTTAACTTCAGAGTTATCCACTTACCAGAACCATAGATATATGACACATTAACTATGAATCCCTCAGGACTCCCACTTCTCCGTGTCCTCCAGCCTCGAGTTACAGCTTGTACATGTTATATTACCTCTAATTTGGCCCCTTAAGTCATGCTCTTAAACCTCGACTGTGAGACGTTAATATTGATCATGACACTTACTGAACTTTGACTGTATCGTGCAGGCTATAAAGGTTTTTATTTTGTAAAGTATGATCTCGGGCCGTAGGTGTAGGAAATAGATATGTTCATTTGTTTTTCCCGTAAGCCATGAACTTTTGACCTTATCAGTTGGGTTACACTTGTGTTTCAGTGTCGACTTATATTACTTGGTGAGATTTTAACGTGACACGACAACAATGGGAGAGGGAAGAGGGTGATGGAGGAGAAGGGGATGTTGGAGGGGAAGGGGGTGATGGAGGAGAAGGGGATGTTGGAGGGGAAGGGGGTGATGGAGGAGAAGGGGATGTTGGAGGGGAAGGGGGTGTTGGAGGGGAAGGGGGTGATGGAGGAGAAGGGGGTGTTGGAGGGGAAGGGGATGTTGGAGGGGAAGGGGGTGATGGAGGAGAAGGGGATGTTGGAGGGGAAGGGGGTGTTGGAGGGGAAGCGGGTGATGGAGGAGAAGGGGATGTTGGAGGGGAAGGGGGTGATGGAGGAGAAGGGGATGTTGGAGGGGAAGGGAGTGATGGAGGAGAAGGGGATGTTGGAGGGGAAGGGGGTGATGGAGGAGAAGGGGATGTTGGAGGGGAAGCGGGTGTTGGAGGGGAAGGGGGTGATGAAGGAGAAGGGGATGTTGGAGGGGAAGGGGGTGATGGAGGGGAAGGGGGTGTTGGAGGAGAAGGGTATGTTGGAGGGGAAGGGGTGTTGGAGGGGAAGGGGGTGATGGAGGAGAAGGGGATGTTGGAGGGGAAGGGGGTGTTGGAGGAGAAGGGGGTGATGTAGGGGAAGGGGGTGATGTAGGGGAAGGGGGTGTTGGAGGGGAAGGGGGTGATGGAGGAGAAGGGGATGTTGGAGGGGAAGGGGTGTTGGAGGGGAAGGGGGTGATGGAGGAGAAGGGGGTGATGTAGGGGAAGGGGATGTTGGAGGGGAAGGGGTGATGGAGGAGAAGGGGGTGTTGGAGGGGAAGGGGGTGATGTAGGGGAAGGGGTGTTGGAGGGGAAGGGGGTGATGGAGGAGAAGGGGGTGATGGAGGAGAAGGGGGTGATGTAGGGGAAGGGGGTGATGTAGGGGAAGGGGGTGTTGGAGGGAAAGGGGGTGATGGAGGGGAAGGGGGTGTTGGAGGGGAAGGGGGTGATGGAGGAGAAGGGGATGTTGGAGGGGAAGGGGGTGTTGGAGGAGAAGGGGGTGATGGAGGAGAAGGGGGTGATGTAGGGGAAGGGGTGTGGAGGGAAAGGGGTGATGGAGGAGAAGGGGGTGATGGAGGAGAAGGGGGTGATGTAGGGGAAGGGGATGTTGGAGGGGAAGGGGGTGATGGAGGAGAAGGGGGTGTTGGAGGAGAAGGGGGTGATGGAGGAGAAGGGGTGATGTAGGGAAAGGGGGTGATGTAGGGGAAGGGGGTGTTGGAGGGGAAGGGGGTGATGTAGGGGAAGGGGGTGATGGAGGGGAAGGGGGTGATGTAGGGGAAGGGGGTGTTGGAGGGGAAGGGGGTGTTGGAGGAGAAGGGGGTGATGGAGGAGAAGGGGGTGTTGGTTCACTGATACCGACTTCCCTAGGGGTGTCTTCACTTCTCTCACATGTTCACTGTATTCTTTTTGCACCCCACCCGCCCCCCCCCCTCCTCCTCCTCCTCCTCCTCACACCGTCCTAGTTATTCTGTACAATTTGCACACTAGTTCGCCCGGAGTCTGCCTCGTGTGTTGTTGTTTCAGGAGATCAAAAGTGGTGTGATACTTTCTTCCCGTGTATTATGTATAGAAAAATAAGATTTGATAGTGTGTTTAGGGGACAAAAATTAATCAAGTGTTAACTCTGTACTTTTTACATGACTCCAAACAGTGTACCCCCCCCCCCCCCCCGAAAAGGAAGTTCCCGAATCTAAAGAAGTTTTTGTATACACCAAGAGTTACTCGCCAAATATTCAGAGCTGAGGTGACAAGTGATTTCTGGTGCCTCCCCATACACACGCTACTAAAAATACATTGACCCTAAAAACAGTCACCTGTCAGTTTAGGGAGTTGGACATCGTCTGTCCAACTTCCTTCCTTAATTATAGGGGAAAAAACGTAAGAAATTTGAAAATATTGACCGTGACGGAGCAGGCAGCAGGACACCAGTAATATGGTTGGGAGGATGATTGAGGGAAAAAAGGAAATGAGAGAGAGAGAGAGAGAGAGAGAGAGAGAGAGAGAGAGAGAGAGAGAGAGAGATAGCGTGCATAAAACAAGAAATTCTTGGAACATTACTGAATTGATTATATAAGAAGATAAATCTAGTTAAAACGAGTTAACGATACTGTAAAGAGACTCACAAAATAGTTCTGTTATTATTCTTTATGGCGGGAGGGATGGAGGGGTTGGCACTGGCTGGTTGCTGATGGAAACAAGTCAGGTTAACCTATTAAAGGTGACGCCTCACGTACAGGTATTAACCGTAGCATTTTCCTGGTGACCATTATATTGAGCTCGCTCCCCGCCTCGCCTCTTGCTTTGTTTTCTACTGCCATATGTCTGCTGGATCTATTTTGTATACCACCACTGCGCATCCAGGGGGCATATTGATTTGTACCTGTGCGTCCGTCCGTCCGTCTGTCCAGTCCATTTTTTTTCGCAAGATTTTACTACAAAAATTATGAAGCGCAGGTCAATGACTTCGTTTCTGCTTCTCGATTTGCCTCCGTCGATAACCTATTTGGATTTTGAAATTTATGTGCTCTATTTTACAAAATACAATAGTTTTTCTAGTGTATTTTTTTTATTTCAGCAGCTTTTGGCCGCTTTACACCGTACGTGTTTTACAAACACAGCTCTGCATTTGTATACTACTCAGAACAAAGCATTTAATGTAATGGCGCTGTTTAGTGCCGTCTGACCTTCTCTTAACATTCTGGTTTACAAATCGCAGTTCACTTTCCATACAACGATGGTCATAATATTACTTGTAGAAGGAGGAAGTTTCCTGTTGATACTAGAGCCACTTATTAAAAAATCAAGGCATTATTATTTAGGCGCCTGAAGGATCAAACGATATTAGGCTACTGACGTTACTTTCTCTCTTGATCGCTGTTTACCTGTGAGCCATGCAGTATTTACTCCTTGGCAAGTTTTGGACGGGTGGGTGTTGATGCTCGTCTGGGTCTTTCTCGAAACACGCAGCTTCAGCTTGAGAACTATTTTTTTTTACATACATTTTAGCTTCATCAAATGGCTCTAGTGTCAATAATAATTTACTGGTTATGTGTTTAATTTTTCTTTAACGGGTGGAAAGAAATGGTGGCTATTAGGTAAAACTTCCCCAAATTTTAGGTTGCCTCGAACTGCATTTCGTGTACAGTAGTAATGTATGCATTTGTGTCAGAGCTAACATTATCATCGATCAATCAAAAATTAAAATTGAAGATTGATGAAGCGGCAACGTTGTAAGTTCCTCAGTAGCGCTTGCGTTGTGGCAGGGGAGGCGTTGATGAATTTCAGAATGAACACTGCGACTCCTGTTGTCTAGGTAGGGTTGCCCAAGTAGGGTTGTCAAAATCCTTCGTCCTTTGCATCATATGTTTTCAACACAATTTTGTATCGATAGTTTTTTGAGCGACTGTACAGCAGTTAGTCACCACAGCTCTGGTACTGACAGCGAAGTACTCACTATACCCTCGTGAACCTACAGTATACCTCTGGAATTACTTTATCTCATCATAATCGATAGGTTGTTGTGAACTCTAAGTCTCAAGGCCATTTTGAACACTTGTTGGTTAATTTACTTATACGAGCAAGCGCTGTGGGTCAAAGTTAACCAGTAGTTAAGTTTTGAGCAACAAAAATTTTACCAGTGGATAAAATTTGGCAGGTAATTAAGGAAGTTATCCACTGATTAACGTCTCAAGCAACTCGGGTCCAGGTGGTTCTCAGTGATGGTAAAATGACGTAAGAAAAGTGATATTTCTCGTTATATGTATGGAGCTGTGAGTCGCTTTCCCACCTGCGCTAATGTGATGGCAGGTGAACTGAGTCTCTGTTTTCCTTCACCTGTCTCGTTGTCACGACTACTACTGACTTAAATATTTCCTTTGATTAATATATTTTAATAGTTCAATGAAATACTGATCTCTGGTGTGAATAAGGATGTTAGGATGTGTAACACTTTATGAGCATGTTACCTGTACGAAGGAAGGTTTAGGTAAGGAAGAGCGTTGGGCTGGTGGTGATGATGATGCGTTATTTTTGTAGACAATGGTGGATGGTCGCCTTTAATTACGCCACAGTCTATATATAACAAAAACAATGGCCCCGCCGCAATGCTCCGCCATCTTCTCCTTTAGTCGACGCTCGCCATCTTATCACTGTACAATACATACGCAGTTGACACTAAAGTACTCTTACAAACCAGATACATTTTAATGCCTTACCTTGCGCGTGTTACACTAAAAACCTGTCTTTCATTATACACGTGATGGCCGTTGTGTAAAATCCCGACTAAAAACAAAACATGATTATTCACCGTGGACTGAAGAGGGTGGAGGCGTGGCCATTGTACAGTCGTTATGATCATTGTGTGATGCACCGGACCAAACACACCACCACTCCAGTATATATGGGCGGTGTGGTGCAACGTCATCATCAGGGCCGGATTTAAAGGGGGGGAGGGGGCACACGGGGCAACTGCTCATATGGTTTAAACTCGGGCTCCCCAGAGAAATGCACCATGGCCCCCAGGTTGTGAACCACTGAGTCAGGAGATGTTGTGTTCCTCCCTACATCGTTCCTACTTCCTTCCTTCCATCTCTCTCTTCATTCTTCCCTTCTCTCATTTACCTGGGTTTTTTTTCTTTCTCTCCCTTTCTCTTTTTTCAATTTTCTTCCTTTCCTTTTTTCTCGCTCTATCCTTCTCCCTTCACTGTTTCATCCTTTTCCTAGTTCCGCCCTTCCCTTTCTTTCTACCTCTTTCATTTTCCACTTTTTTTCCTCCACCCCTCCCTCTTCCTTATCCTCCTTTTAAAGGGATGTGATTTCTCATTTTTTTCCGGTTTTTCGGTCCTTTCCCATCGTTTAGTGCGACCCACATGAACCGCGTAGATCCGTTGAGATTTTCTTTTTCTTGGGAGGGGAGGGGGGGGGGGGGGTTAGTATGACTGACGAGAGACATGTTTGACAATAATTGACCCTCTAGGGTTGATGGGTTTGCCGCGCGAGGACAATGAGCCAGTATACTGAATATTGTATAGTGGCCGCACTCGACATGTTCATGCACTACATCATATTGCTTGTCTTGCATTCCGTTCTTCAATTCTTTAGTATTTCATTGACCAAAGATCAATGACGTCATACAACGCCATTATTAGAAGCATAATAATATGCCCCTCCACCCTGTCCACTTGGCCCACCCTCCCCCGCCGCCACTGGTGGGGGAGGGGGAAGTGAGGACACACATTCGCGGTTTATCACTGGCAATACCTACGCTTGCCTTTGGTAGTTGTATGAATTAGCCTTGCCCATTTAGTGATTTTTTTCATCATACGCCTACCATTATGCTTAGGTTTGGTAATATTGTGATTATTTTTTATAAACATCTGAGAATGGGAGCAAAATTCGTCTGGAGTTAGCTAGATTCAAGGGAAATCAAGAAATACTGTGTAGTTCATGAGGTATTGTTTTGTGGTACATTATGGTGTGTGATATGGACAGTTCAGAAGATGTTTTGTAGTATAGATATTGTGGCACACTGGTACATAGGGCGTGTGTTGTGGACAATTCATGAAGTGTTTGCTACCAACACCATAAAGAGAAGGAAACAGGCAAAAAGGAGATACGGTGGGAGATCTGCAAGTGGGAGAAGGTGACGGAGGTGGTACTCTACCACTTGTCTTCCTTCAATAGTTTTATTCTGGTGTTCGTGAGTGTTCTTTTTCCTTTCATTAATTTGGAAAATATTAATACCATGTTTTTATTTATTTTATGAATTTTTAATTTTTTGGAATTTCTAGAGATTTTTTAAGGATTCAATCTCGGGAATTTTATATTTTTGACTGTCGACACTACCACTCAGTTCAATCGGGCTTAAATCACATGAACCGGCTTATCTGAGTGGAAAATGGACAATTCAGTGAAGTGATTGTGAGCGGTGGAATATCACATGATGCACTCATTGCCTATTGAGGTCCGGGGAATTTTATAGTTAGATACATGCAGAAAAGCTTACCTTTTAGTCTATTTTCTCTCAGTAATGGTGCACAATTAAAAATATTAAACAATTTCAAGTTTAGAAACATATAAAAATTGTAAA
Source organism: Homarus gammarus (assembly GCA_958450375.1). NCBI lineage: Eukaryota > Metazoa > Arthropoda > Malacostraca > Decapoda > Nephropidae > Homarus > Homarus gammarus. Next base: position 721,249 of record CAUDMG010002538.1, read on the forward strand.
GGGATTATTAAGACTATATGCTTGAAAAATATTGTTGCAATAAGCATACATGTTTGATTTTGGGTACTGTGTATTTTAACTATTAGGCGCTCACGAATGAGTAACAATGTGAGAAATTTAGTTAAACATTGTAAAATCTTCCCGGGTAAGTGTTTCCCCGGACTCTGCAGCTCATTTTGTTTTTCAAAACTCAATCACATTCCTCTTCTTCCCTTCCTTTCTCCTTCCCACTCTTTTCCCCCTCCCTTCTACTCCTTGCTTCTTCCCCTTTCTCTTCCTCCCGACGTAAAAGAGTGAGTCGTCGCACATTAGAGAACATGAACACAAAAGTACGCCTTGCACCCCAGCAGGTGTTACATCCAGGTCCTCCGTTTCTTATGTATCACAATGAATCATAGAAAGTGTCTCCTGTCCGTCCGTCCGTCCTTGTGTCTGTCTCCCCGTGCCATCTTAGCGTGAGGCAGGTTGGGAATCGAAGTGGAATTTAGTATTTTTTATCCTTCTGTCAAGAACATCTAAAGGTGAGTTCAATTTGCAGAATTTTCTAACCATGTTTTACCAGAATTATGGCGCTCGTCTTCAAGCTTGAAATGCCAGCAGGAGTCAACCTTCAGTGATTGTCTGTTTATACCCTACCAGGAACTACTCTTGGCTTGTGTTTTGTGAAGGTTCTCTGGGTAAAGGCGGGTCTACACGGTACCTTTTTTCCGTGCGACAAGGGTATGCCTTATGACGCATGGGGTGATGCCTGCCTCAAACCATACCTCATATCCTAAATATTGAGAGGCAGGAACTGACGCAAGACTTTCCGACAAAAGTGGGAAGGTCTTGCGTCAAGGCATGCCCCGTCCTATATAATTATGACAAAAGTGTTTGGATAGTAGGAACATATGCATAGTCTATAACTCCCTTATATAATGGTATGGGACCACAGGTATCGTAATGTCAGCCTTACGTATCCCGTTTCCTGATCTTTGGTGCGATCATCTGCAACAGTAACTCAAAATCGGTGGTGGACATTCTGGTAAAATTATGGAAAAACATGATCCCTCCACCCTCACTTTACTCAGCAGGTGATTGCCATGTGACGTATAATAGAATGTTTGTCTCATTATTTCCTACGGGTTTTCCGCTGTTCAGTCAGTTTCATAACTATGTATACAGCACAAACACCGGCAGACACAACCTCGTCCGCAGACATCTTGAGACTGAACACGCAGTACGAAGGCGCACACCTTGGCTTTCGTACGTGTCTCTGTAAACCCGCCTTATGCTTCTGCTGTGAAACCCCACGGTTATCACCACCCACTTTTCACTGTAAATTCATACTTTACTCACTCTCTTGTCTTTCCTCCTTCAGTCCATGGTGTTTATAAATTCCTTGTATACTTTTAAACTTTGATAACTTTGTATGTACATATGAGAGCAACGCCCAGTAAAGGGATTTTAAAAGTAAATTTGAATGAAGTTTTGGCATAGTTACTGCAGACATTTCTATCTTTCAACATAATCTCCATCTTTCAGGATACATGTGTACATCTGTTATAGGAGTAGTAAGTTAAACGTGGCAGGATAACACCGTAGACTCTTGGTTGTGTCTGATTTTTTTATCTTATTTCAAGGAACAGAGACATTTGTTACTTAAATTCCAGAGAGAGAGAGAGAGAGAGAGAGAGAGAGAGAGAGAGAGAGAGAGAGAGAGAGAGAGTTAACATAAATATAGGTCTTATTGTCAGTAGCTTTGCCCTTTACAGTTTACAGGGGAATGTTGTAGCAGTTTTCATCATGGTAGGACAGGTGTAGTAGTTATCAGCAAGACAGGTATAGCAGGTATCAGGACAGATATAGCAGGTATCAGCAAGCCGACGGGTATAGCAGGTATCAGCAAGTCAACAGGTGTAGCAGTTATTAGCAGGACAGGTGTAGCAGGTATCAGCAGAACAGGTGTAGCAGGTATCAGGACATATAGCAGTTATCAGCAAGCCGACGGGTATAGCAGGTTTCAGCAAGTCAACAGGTGTAGCAGTTATTAGCAGGACATGTGTAGCAGGTATCAACAGAACAGGTGTAGCAGGTATCATGACAGGTATAGCAGGTATCAGCAGAACAGGTGTAGCAGGTATCACGACAGGTATAGCAGGTATCAGGACAGGTATAGCGGCTCCCGGACAGATGGCCGAAGGACATTTGGCCGACGGATGTTTCACCGACAGACATTTGACCGAACGGACATCGAGCCGACGGACATTTGGCCGAACGGACAATAGACCGAATGGACAAATGGCCGAACGGACATTTGGCCGAATGGATATAGGGCCTTTTTAATTTTTTTTTTTGTTTTTCTTTCTTCTTTGCAATGTATTTGCTTTATAAAACAAAGGATAAAAAGATAACATAATTACAATGTGATACATTTGCTTGATATACATTTTTTTGCACATTTACTAAAGGATAAAAGATATTAATTGTAATGTAATTGCTTATAAAAATTGTTGTATAGAACGAAATGTTCAAAAATATTTAAACATTGTGGGCAATTGCTCTCAAGAAGTCGATTCTGGGATACTCATTCTCAGTGACAGACTTCAGTCTTGTGTTTAATATCTGGTACTTCTTCTTCGGTTTCCTCAATACCATTCCTGCTGCTACCTGCTCAATTGTCAGCTCCCAGTCCGACTGCTCTTTTCTTAGTTTTGAAACGAGACGGCAAACGGTGGGGCGGGTGATTGCCATTCTCTGCTCAAACCCTCTGTGCCATCCTTCAAGAGAGTTTGTTGTCCGTGGAAGGCCTTGTGTGTTTCTCTTCAATATGTTCCACAGCCTGAGTTCGAATGCTGGTCTTCGTCGTCTTCCACGCTGTACAACACCAATCCATGTCGCTTCAAAGTAGCCAAGAAACTCAGATAGAAGTTCATCAGTTTCATCATCTAGTGCTGTAACAAATTCATTGAAGCTTTCAGCAACGTCACTGACTGGCTCAAATGCTTGAACGGACTTGACGATGAGTGCATTTCTTGGGTCATTATACCAAGTCTGTAGTCGTAAGCCCTGTATTTGTCTCCACAAACACTGCCCGAAATGGAAAAAAAAAAAAAAATGTTTGCGTTTGGGAAACATGCTGTGTTGCTACTAAGAACCGCTCTTTCATCGTCAATGGTGACTGAAACAGGATTGAGATCTGGTCTCACTTGCTTGAGGGTGCTAAAAATCAAGTCATAAGTTGCTTGGTTTTTGTTCCTTGCGACGCAGTATACCAAGGGAATTGTGTGGCTCTCATCCAGCATAACATGCACTGTATATAACTGAAAGCCTACTGGCGCAGAATCAAATGTCCCATCACACAGCCAGTGGTCTTTGAAAGCAAGAAGCTGTAAGTTTCGAGGTGTTGACAGAACTAGCAGGTTGTCACTTTCATGGATGACAAAGTCTTCTCCTCTAATTGATTTCCGTAGTTGTCAGTTAAAAAGACCCCGCCTGGTGCCATGCGTTGTCTGCGCACCATTCTTGCCAGAGTTTCTTTCTCGGGAAGAGCACCTGCAGCATCAAGTGGGTACTCACTGGTGCAGTTTTGTATAATAGTCGATGTTACTTCCTCCGACTGTCTGGCTCTTTCTTTAATTTTCTTTACCGTTTTCAAGGACAGGTTACGTCCGGCATCAGGCGGATGTGAGTGATTACTTGCTTATCCTTGAATAACGTCTTCTTCTGTTATTAATTGTCCCCAACAACTTCCTTTGCGTTCACATCGCCAATATATTACATTGTCTTTCCGTTTATCAACGATGTAGGCGTAGCCGTCAAGCAAAAGCCTTCTTCTTCCTCTTGTCATTGGTATGAATTCCATGGTCTTAAAAGAAACAAATATTAAATAAAGTAATAATAATAATAATAATAATAACAACAACAATAATAAACATCGGCTTACCCTTACAACCTCTGAAGAGCGACTGCATCAGAGTCCAGGCAAGCAGGGCTAACGTTTGGTTGGTTTGGGGCGTGGCTAAAAAGTTCGAACAAGCATTCTTTCAAAAACTTGACCTGACATAACATGATTAGTTACGTCGCCTTTTCTTTTGTGTTTGTGGTGGTGTTGGTGGGTGGATTAGCGGATGTCATGTTTTTGACCTGACCTCATGTTTTGTAAGGTCACCCTGTGTACATAAACCTCTCTCAGTCCTTGTAATTCACTAGTTAAATTGAATTTGGGGAAAATACGCTGATTGTTTCCGAATAATGCTGATTATTTCCGACGACTACCGGATATTAAACACAAGACTGAAGCAATTTTTATAAAGCAATTACATTACAATTAATGTCTTTTATCCTTTAGTAAATGTACAAAAAATACATTGCAAAGAAGAAAGGAAAAAAATAGAAAGGCCATATGTCCATTCGGCCAAATGTCCGTTTGGCCATTTGTCAGTTCGGTCTATTGTCCGTTCGGCCAATTGTCCGTCGGCTCGATGTCCGTTCGGTCAAATGCCCGTCGGTGAAACGTCCTTCGGTCATCTGTCCTTCGGTCATCTGTCAGGCCACTGGTATAGCAGGTATCAAGACAGGTATAGCAGGTATCAGGACATATAGCAGGTATCAGCAAGTCAACAGGTAAAGCAGGTCTCAGCAAGTCAACAGGTGTAGCAGTTCTTAGCAGAGCAGGTGTAGCAGGTATCAGCAGAACTGGTGTAGCAGGTATCAGCAGAACTGGTGTAGCAGGTATCAGGACAAGTATAGCAGGTATCACCAAGCTGACAGGTGTAGCAGGTATGAGCAGGACAGGTGTAGCAGGTATCAGGACAGGTGTAGCAGGTACCAGCAGGACAGGTGTAGCAGGTATCAGCAGGACGGGTGTAGCAAGTATCAGCAGGATAAGTGTAGCAGGTATCAGCAGGATAGGTGTAGCAGGTATCAGCAGGACAGGTGTAGCAGGTATCAGCAGGATAAGTGTAGCAGGTATCAGCAAGATAAGTGTAGCAGGTATCAACAGGATAGGTGTAGCAGGTATCATCAGGACAGGTGTAGCAGGTACCAGCAGGTATCAGCAGGACAGGTGTAGCAGGTATCAACAGGACAGGTGTAGCAGGTATCATCAGGACAGGTGTAGCAGGAACCAGCAGGTATCAGCAGGACAGGTGTAGCAGGTATCAACAGGACAGGTGTAGCAGGTATCAACAGGACAGGTGTAGCAGGTACCAGCAGGACAGGTGTAGCAGGTATCAGCAGGACAGGTGTAGCAGGTATCATCAGGACAGGTGTAGCAGGTACCAGCAGGACAGGTGTAGCTGGTATCAGCAGGACAGGCGTAGCAGGTATCAGCAGGATAAGTGTAGCAGGTATCAGCAGGACAGGTGTAGCAGGTATCAGCAGGACAGGTGTAGCAGGCATCAGCAGGATAGGTGTAGCTGGTATCAGCAGGACAGGTTGTAGCAGGTATCAGCAGGACAGGTGTAGCAGGTATCAGCAGGACAGGTGTAACAGGTATCAGCAGGACAGGTGTAACAGGTATCAGCAGGACATGTGTAGCAGGTATCAGCAGGACAGGTTGTAGCAGGTATCAGCAGGACAGGTGTAGCAGGTATCAGCAGGACAGGTGTAACAGGTATCAACAGGATATGTGTAGCAGGTATCATCAGGACAGGTGTAGCAGGTATCAGCAGGACAGGTTGTAGCAGGTATCAGCAGGACAGGTGTAGCAGGTATCAGCAGGACAGGTGTAACAGGTATCAGCAGGACATGTGTAGTAGGTGTCAGCAAACCAACATGTGTAACAGGTATTAGCAAGACAGGTGTAGCAGGTATTAGCAGGACAGGTGTAGCAGGTATAAGCAGGACAGGTGTAGCAGGTATCAGCAGGACAGGTGTAGCAGGTATCAGCAGGACAGGTGTAGCAGGTACCAGCAGGACAGGTGTTGCAGGTATCAGCAGGACAGGTGTAGCAGGTATCAGCAGGATAAGTGTAGCAGGTATCAGCAGGACAGGTATAGCAGGTACCAGCAGGACAGGTGTAGCAGGTATCAGCAGGACAGGTGTAGCAGGTATCAGCAGGATAGGTGTAGCAGGTATCAAGAGGATATGTGTAGCAGGTATCAGCAGGACAGGTGTAGCAGGTATCAACAGGACAGGTGCAGCAGGTATCAGCAGGACAGGTGTAGCAGGTATCAGCAGGACAGGTGTAACAGGTATCAGCAGGACATGTGTAGCAGGTGTCAGCAGGACAGGTGTAGCAGGTGTCAGCAGGACAGGTGTAGCAGGTGTCAGCAAACCAACATGTGTAACAGGTATCAGCAGGACAGGTATAGCAGGTATCAGCAGGACAGGTGTAGCAAGTATTACCAGGACAGGTGTAGCAGGTATCAGCAGGACAGGTGTAGCAGGTATCAACAGAACGGGTGTAGCAGGTGTCAGGAAACCAACATGTGCAACAGGTATTAGCAAGACACGTGTAGCAGGTATTTGCAGGACAGGTGTAGCAGGTATCAGCAGGACAGGTATAGCAAGTATGAGCAGAACAGGTGTAGCAGGTGTCAGCAAACCAAAATGTGTAACACATATTAGCAGGACAGGTGTAGCAGGTATCAGCAGGACAGGTGTAGCAGGTATCAGCAGGACAGGTGTAGCAGGTATCAGTAAACCAACAGGTGTAGCAGGTATTAGCAGGACAGGTGTAGCAGGTATCAGCAGGACAGGTGTAGCAGGCATCAGTAAACCAACAGGTGTAGCAGGTATTAACAGGACAGGTGTAGCAGGTAACAAGGGTGGAGGGTGGGGCGTGTGTATGGCGAGCACCAACTCTCTCAACCATCACGCTCTTGGCCACATTATGTTGCCTCTACTACACTCGCCGCTTCCACTTGACCTTTTACTGTGGGATTATCTCGCTACACACACACACACAAACACCTCTATACCTCTGCCGAGTGATTTCCATTGTTCTTACTTAGAGAGAGAGAGAGAGAGAGAGAGAGAGAGAGAAATCATAAGAACGGAGTAAAAGAAACGCCCGCCATACCTGAATAGTATTGAGAGCGCTTAATACTCGCCAAATGTGACGCCCCCTTCTCTCTGTCCTCACGGATTGTTTGTCGCCTCACCTGCAGCCTCAAGTCGGCTAGATGAGTCCATCCCCACTCACTTCCCTTTCATCATATTCCTTTCCTCTTCCCTTCCCTCTCGCTATATTCCTTTCCCCCTCACTTCCCTCTTCATTTCCTTCTCATCATATTACTTTCCCCTCTTCCCTCTCATCTTATTCCTTCCCTCTTCCTTTCCTTCTCACCATATTACTTTCTCCCTCTCTTCTTATTCCTTCCCCTTTCCCTCCCTCTCACCGTATTCCTTCCCAGTGGCGTACCGTGGTTGCACTGATGAAGCATGCAGAACGCCCATATATCAGTTATCAAATTAAATATCAAGCAGGATATGGCCTTTCTCTAAATAATGGTTGTTAAGCTTTCATAAACACCTAATTTCCTAAATTATATCAGTGGCATCTGACCCACATCAGGGTCTGGGGGCGGAAATGTAATAATAATAATAATAATTCATAGTAAATAAGATTTATAATAAAAATTGAAAATAAATAATAATAATAATAATAATAATAATAATAATAATAATAATAATAATAATAAAGAAATACAATAATGAAAAAAATCAAAAGTGAGAAACAATATATGTACTGTATGTTGTGTTGTCAAAGTAAGAGAAACAATTGAGACCCCTGCAATTGTGTGTACATGAGGCAGAAAGTCAGATAAGCAACCTGGGACTTGGTCACAATTATCGTGATGCCGTATGGCAGAAGGGTCTACCATTAGACAACAGATGCTTCCAATATCTTTCCAGGCGGCAGTAGCTCCCTGTTTGGTAGCTGCCTACTACCTCACGCCTTACAATACACGCTTATAACTTGGCTCAGAGTAAAAATATTAGACTTTCTGCTGGTTGGAGCAGACGATTGGGTAGGAAATTAACAAGAACTGAGGAGTGACGAAGTGAAATTCATTCCAGTGCTTTCTAGTCATTGGATCATAGAATTACAGTACAGTACAGTACTTGTACTGTAGTACGCTTTCGTCTCTTAGCGCATTAGAAAGAAAACTAAAAACATTAAACAATAATTTTAGGCTAATACATATGTTTTATTAGTACAAATTCTCTTATTTACTAGGCCGATATTAAACATTTCTTGATTTGGCCGAGTGTGGTGGTTAGAAATAAAGTGAACTCAGCTTGAAGACAACCAATGTGAAGTGTAACACTCGACATAGTATCACTTAAATGGATCTAGGGGTAAGGGTTTGTTGGCTTATACCAAATGCTGACTCCACCCACTGTTTTCCACACTCAATTTGAGAAAATATCGTCTTGAACAATGATTTACGAAGGTTTCGAGTGGATTGTCCTCAAGATGAAATTCAGCCACTATAATATTTTTATTATATAAGAAAATAATGGAGGCGAAATTTTTTTTTAGAATCTCGTGTAGTTTTTAAAAAGACCTGTCACCGTTGTTTTTCCGGCAATATCAACCTAATAAATTCACCTGAATTTAATTTTCGCTGATTTCCTCTATTAATTCTTACCTTGTGCTCCTGATTGATTTGAGGTCACAAAAATCTGAAGCGCTCTTTTATGCTTATCTGTTGTTTTGTTTAGTATAGATAATGTAAGATTTTTTCTCTCTCAAAAAAAAATCCTGCCCTTTTAGTTGAAGTTACAGAACTTGAATGGTAATGTGATCCCTTCTCAGCCATACAATATCAGGTAATTCTTTATAAAAGTCATGTGTTTGGAACCAACTGACCTTGGGAAGAAAAAATATTGATGGCCTAAAATTTTCAGTGAATTCGATAAATAAGGTTGTTAGGTTGATAAAATAACGACTGAGATCATATTTTACGAAAGATGGCCAGAGTTAAATCTTGCTGCACAGTCGTATCGGGCTCTCTCGCTCGACTATAAAGTTAATCATACAGAACATTTGGCATTGTCGGGTTACTGTTGTTGTATAAATAATATTGTAGTTAATGTCACTAAAATAAATCCACTCATCACTGGGAATCCATATGCTATACTGTATATGTACGGTTAACCAATGTAATCGGCTATTTCAAGAATTGACCGAAAATTTTATTTATTTCGTGAGATGAATGTTTCAGTGTCACAGCCTAGCATTAGGTAACTGTACATAACCTAACTATACCTAACCTAGCTTTACCTAACCTAGCTTTACCTAACCTAACATTATCTAACCTAACTACTGTATACCTAACCATACCTAACTTAACTTTACCTTACATTACCCAACCTAATAAACCAAGCTAAATTAAGGTTAAGTAAGGTTAGATGATAACACAACTTGATTGGAATATATATATATATATATATATATATATATATATATATATATATATATATATATATATATATATATATATATATATATATATATATATATATATGTGTGTGTGTGTGTGTGTGTAAGTAATAATAATATTATTCATAATAAGAATACAGTACTGAAATAATAGTAATTAATGGTTTATTGAAAGAAAATAGCAGCCAAAATGCTGAAAATATACAGTTACATAAATGGGGAATGGGTCACTTGATTGACTAATAATATACAGTACAAGTAATGTAAGTGTTACAATTATGGGTTAACATTGAGGAGATACCCATTGCAGCCTAATTTGTTTTGGTGGATCTTTTTTTTTTTTTTTTTTTTTTTTTTACTATAATTTCATCGTTGAGTTTGGATATGATACTCATTTCTTGGACCTTTGCTTCGTTTGATAGATATTTAGGCCCCTAGGCTCACGTCCACAAAAAACATAAAATTTCATCATTTCATAGTAAGTTCTTTCTGTTTAATATGCCGGGGGGAAAAGCCCCATGGCCAGGAAGTTACATAGGGTTAGGTAGCTTTCTTTGGTTAGGTGGGTGCGGTCTCTAGCAATGCTTCAGCTGCTTGGTTTTCTTATCAACTAAGGTTAGGTTAGGTTTAATTTAGAAACAACCACTCTTTAACATATTTGCCCAAACTATGCAAAACATAGTGAAATTGCGGCGTTTTTAATTCCTTATCTATGAAAAGTCGGCTACGGTTAAGTTGGCAGTAATTATCTAAATATGATATCCTGGTATGATAACAAGGGAGGAGGTCATACAACAGGGCATTTCAACATAGTAACAGTGAAAAATGTAAGATTGGCTGGGAGTGAAAACACTGGTTGTTGATAATTTTTGCAATGATTGGGATTGTGCTGTTCTTATAGTGATCAGTATGTGGGCGTATGGGCTGGAAACGGTTTCAGTGTCGAACAGCAAGTCGCGGACAATGGTTCTCAGGTGGAAGCAGGAGATGGTTGTCAAAGATGGATTGATTTTGATTTTGCCGCTTACAGCGGCTACTTTATTGTGCACCCCACACTCATCCTGTGAGCGGTAGCGCAAAAGGATTACAAAGCAGAGTTTACAACGGGTCATAATAATTAATCCCCGTGGTCAGGATATTATGGCACTGCATGTTACACAGTATTTCAATTACATTATTTGTTTAGTTCTATACATAAAGGGTAACTTATTCACAAATGCGTGAGTACAGGCTTGTGAGGCAGTATGTCTGGCCTCACACTTTGTTCTTCACATTTGCGTGGGAAGTATTCAAGCACATTGTGTATTTGGTTCTATACATGAGAACTGATATAGTTTCTAAGTTCAAAAAAGTGGATACAATCTTAATATGTCGGCAATCTTGCCATGAGAGATGAAATGTTGTGCCATTTCACACACAGTGTGCTTGGACCTGTCCCTAAAAGGTTCTATCTTCACACAGTCGAGGACGTAGTGTTCAAGTGTGTGGTTATATGTCTGGCCACACACTTTACATTTAGTCTTGTTTACATCTGCTCGAGGAACATACTGCCAGAGGTACTTAGATCCTAACCTTAATCTAGCGGTAACAACATCTTGTAATCTAGTGATCTTGTTACTTGCTCCATATACTGTACATGTTTCACTTGATACATCTCATCATGGTAAACTATGGATCGACTAGTGCCTGTTTGCACTTGTCTACTTGCGTCAAACTCATCAATAAGTTCTTTCCTAATTACAGTTTTAAGGGTTCTTTTTGACAGACCCAAATTGTATTCAATGGTGTCTTTGTTAGACGCGAGTTTGGCGAGGGCATCAACTCTGTCATGTTTTATGAGGCCTATGTGAGACGGTCGTGGTTGTTACAATCATGGTCGTGGTTATAATCATGGTCGTGGTTATAATCATGGTCGAGGTTGTTATAATCATGGTCGTGGTTGTTATAATCATGGTCGTGGTTATAATCATGGTCGAGGTTGTTATAATCATGGTTGTGGTTGTTATAATCATGGTCGTGGTTGTTATAATCATGGTTGTGGTTGTTATAATCATGGTCGTGGTTATAATCATGGTCGTGGTTATAATCATGATCGAGGTTGTTATAATCATGGTCGTGGTTGTTACAATCATAGTAGTGGTTTTTGTAATCATGGTCGTGGTTGTTATAATCATAGCTGTGGTTGTTATAATCGTAGTCGTGGTTGTTATAATCATGGTCGTGATTGTCATATTCTTGGCCGTGGTTGTTATAATCATGGTCGTGGTTGTTATAATCATGGTCGTGGTTGTTATAATCATAGTCGTGGTTGTTATAATCATGGTTGTGGTTGTTATAATCATAGTCGTGGTTATAATCATGGTCGTGGTTGTTATAATCATGGTCGTGGTTGTTAAAATCATGGTCGTGGTTGTTATAATCATGATTGTGGTTGTTATAATCATGGTTGTGGTTGTTATAATCATAGTCGTGGTTGTTATAATCATGGTCGTGGTTGTTAAAATCATGGTCGTGGTTGTTATAATCATGGTTGTGGTTGTTATAATCATGGTTGTGGTTGTTATAATCATGGTTGTGGTTGTTATAATCATGGTTGTGGTTGTTATAATCATAGTCGTGGTTGTTATAATCATGGTCGTGGTTGTTAAAATCATGGTCGTGGTTGTTATAATCATAGTCGTGGTTGTTATAATCATAGTCTTGGTTGTTATAATCATAGTCGTGGTTGTTATAATCATGGTCGTGGTTGTTATAATCATAGTCGTGGTTGTTATAATCATGGTCGTGGTTGTTATAATCATGGTCGTGGTTGTTATAATCGTAGTCGTGGTTGTTATAAACATAGTCTTGGTTGTTATAATCATGGTCGTGGTTGTTATAAACATAGTCTTGGTTGTTATAAACATAGTCTTGGTTGTTATAATCATGGTCGTGGTTGTTATAAACATAGTCTTGGTTGTTATAATCATGGTCGTGGTTGTTATAAACATAGTCTTGGTTGTTATAATCATGGTCGTGGTTGTTATAATCATGGTCGTGGTTGTTATAAACATAGTCTTGGTTGTTATAATCATGGTTGTGGTTGTTGTAATCATAGTCGTGGTTGTTATAATCATGGTCGTGGTTGTTATAATCATGGTCGTGGTTGTTATAATCATAGTCGTGGTTGTTATAATCATGGTCGTGGTTGTTATAATCATGGTCGTGGTTGTTATAATCATAGTCGTGGTTGTTATAATCATGGTCGTGGTTGTTATAATCATGGTCGTGGTTGTTATAATCATGGTTGTGGTTGTTATAATCATGGTTGTGGATGTTATAATCATGGTTGTGGATGTTATAATCATGGTCGTGGTCGTGATACTTACAGTATCTAATATACTATAAGAAGGAATAGAATAAAGGTTAGAATGATTAATTAAAGAAATATTCGCCATAAGGAGAGGTTAAAATTAAAAAAAAAAAAAATTATTGTGAATCACCGATGATCATTCCGAGATAAATTATATTATGAAGAGAAGTGACCTTGATTCTGGTTTGATTAGTCACCACCTGCTTAAGTCATCACCTGTGTTAAGTCATCATAGTCATCATCTACGTTAGTCAATTTTAGGCCCATCTCACATGACTGACCGACCATCAATGTTCTTTCAGCGCGAGGGTGTTAGTTTTCAATGCCTCTTATTATTTAAGCTGGTGGATATAAGACCAGCTATCCTCACTGAAACGACTGGTTAATTCCAAGTTAACCAGGTTGGTTCACATATATTATATTGGGTTTTAGTAACGAAACCCAATTGAAGTTTCTTGTTTTATTAGAAAAGTATTATGTATATAATTCCTGAGTGTAGATCAACCGTAAGTTCCACTATTTATGAGTGTGATGAGAAAGGGACGGCGTTTATGTATATAAACGTGAATCAACGTCCGTTCCATATTAGTTGGTGTGAGTGACTGACTAAAGGCGTCGCATTGGTGCGCGCTTACATAGATGCTGACATATTGGCTTCTCCCTCTTGTGAAAGCTACCGTTGATGTGTTCAGTTCATGTCCTCATAGATAGTAGAAAATTACTGGGGGTGAATCTGAATATAAATCAAATGTAAATAACCCATTTATATAATACTTCTGTTGATGAGGCAGGGGCCATTACATCACTGACGCAGCTATGGTCAATTTGGTTTTATTCTTGTTTATAAATGCCTTCTAATCTGTCTCAAGTCTATCCGTCCTGTCTATTGCCACCCCAACTGTCTGTTCGTCTGTGTGGTGTTTGACTGTGAGCCCGTCTGTACTCTTTGTGTCGTCAAATCTGTCTGTCTTATCCGTGGTTGGCGTGTGTCTGTCTGTTTGTCTATTGTGAACCAGGCAGTCAGCTGTCAACCTGTCTGTCAGTCTGTCTGTCTGTCATGTTAGTTGCCATATTGTCAATTTGTGCATGTATGAATCTGTCTATTTTTGTCAACCTCCTGTCTGTTTCACTGTCTATAGTCACCCTGTGTCTATTGCAGTTATCTCCATTCATTCCTGTTATTATCTTTTTATCTCTTCTCCTTTTCAATGTACAGTTAGCCACAGGAATAAGTATACACTGTAGCTGTAAGGTCGTCTGGTAACGTTGAAACTGCGCATCCAGACGCATGATGAAACTCAGCTCCCCACCTGTTATCTCTAACTATTTTCTGTTTCCCTTTCTTTATTCTTCTATTTCCTCATCTTCCTTCCTTTACTAATTCAAACAACATTAAAAAAACAGTAGGCTAAGAGAAAAAGTTGGGGGAGGAGGAGGGAGCTGTACGATAACTGCAATCGTCCGGCCGACAGACAGCGTACAGCGACATCTTTTGCCAGCGAAAATAAAATCGTTAATTAATGCCTTCCTAAAGAAATCATTGACATGGGACCAGGTTTGTTCCACTCTACAAATTTTTTGCGATTTTTCTACCAAGTTTGATGAAAAACGATTGTGCCGTTTCGGCTGTCTAGAACAGACAGATAGACAGACAGACAGACAGCTAGTCCTATAGTATATTAGATAAGAATATCATCAGCATAGCTAATTGTGATATTACTGGGGTTGTCTGGTATTAAATTTAATAATGCATTCATAAGAACATTGAACAAAGTGGGGCCAAGTACTCCACCTTGAAGGGTACCAATTTGCATATCTTTTACTTCACTTTTGTAACCCTGAAACAGTGCAGCAGCCCTTCTGTTGGTTAGATAACCACTTATCCAGTGTAACAGCCTACCTCCTATATCCATTTTGGCTAGTTCGTACAATATCAGTTGCCTATTGGCAATATCAAATGCAGCTTTTAGGTCAAGAAATGTGGTGTATCTGTGCCTTTCATCACCATGCACAGCTAGGAATGTGGTGATGCAGTTATGTACACCTTTACCATGGGTGAAGCCATTTATGTCAGGAGATATGTGTTCTCTGATTCTATATAAGAGTCTGCCAGGAACCATCCTCTCAAAGGTTTTACACAGGCAGCTGGTTAGTGATATGGGACGAAAAGCATCAGTCTGTCCTGGTTTCGGTATTGGTACAACAATACTGCTGGTCCATGATGTGGGTAGTTGGCCCTCGGCATGACTCATATTGCACAATACCAATAATGAATTGCCATGCACATGCCTTAGTAGTCTAACAATGTTGTAGGTGACTCCGTCCTCTCCAGGGGAAGTAGACCTACCCCTGGCGAGGGCAGAGTCAAGCTCCCACTCAGAATTTTTTTTTTTTTTTTTATGGGAATTAGCCCACCCAGGCACAGGTCACTGACCCACATCGGGGCCTGGGGGGCGAAATAATAATAATAATAATAATAATAATAATAATAATAATAATAACAATAACAATAATAATAATAATAATAATAATAATAATAATAAAGAACCACAAAGAAATACAAAATGTAAAAAAATCAAAAGTGAGGAACAATATATGTATGTTGTGTTGTCAATAGTAAGAGAAACAATTGCCCGTATCATCATTGGGTATGACTTTGCTTGGGAGATTGGTATCCCCGCATCCCCTGAGCAACGCTCTTGTGCGTTATGCAGAAGACCCGACAGCCGCACCCTTATTCACTACCTCCTAAGATGTCCTCACACACAACGCTTCCGTGACGCCTGCTGGACCACCACTCCACGACCCCCTGACGGAGACACGATGATCCTCCCAATACTGGCCAGATATTTTGTAAATAATATTGATTATGTGTTAAAGGAATATCCTTCCTTCCTTAGGCTTTAGTAAGCCCTTTTATAATATTTATACTGTATATACTTTTCACACTTGCCAGATGATTCTGGTGTCATTGTACAGGGGTACCTAGTGACAGCACTAGGATCCCGCTTCCTCTATCAAGGAATAAACAATTGAAATTGAATTGAGAAACAATTGAGACCCTGCAATTGTGTGTAAATAAGGCAGAAAGTCAGATCAGCAACCTGGGACTTGGTCACAATTTTCGTGATGCCATGTGGCAGCAGGGTCTACCATAGACAACACATTATGCTTCCAATAGCTTCCCAGGCGGTAGTACCTCCCTGTTTGGTAGCTGCCTAATACCTACGGAACATCACTCTCATCGTGCTGTTTGCCCAGCATAAAGTTAATAAGATTACTTCTCTCCACAGACTTCACAGCAAGGAGTCTTCGAGTCCTAGTTAGTAACATGTCACAGCAAGACACATGAGCCCACTTTGTTATTAGCAATTCGACTTTTGCGGAGGGTTTGGATGGGAGACATGTCTACTGTTTTTACCTCTGGTTGTGTTTTGTCTTTCCAGGCTTTGCTGAGGAATGTGTGTTGGTTCAGGCTGTTGACATATGTTTCCCATGCATTTTGTCTGAGTTCGTTTACACGTTCCCTGGCTGCAGCAAGGGAAGCTTGATACAATTGTAACATTTGAGGTGTTCTAATTTGTTTGTAACCCTTACTCACCCTCCTGACTCTAGCCCTGAGTTTTTTCAGTTTAGGGTCATCATAGCACTGCTGTTGCCTGTTCCCATGATGCTGACAACGTTTTCTCCTTTTCTTGGTGGAGGCATTGTTTGTGAAGTATGTATAAGTCCTGTCTATCAGATCATCATGGAAACGTTGGTAGTTGTCAGGCTTGTAGTCCTTGTACCAGTCATGGATGAACTCTATGAACTGGGTTTCATGTTCTTGCTTGACTGTGATTCTACGTCTGTTAAGTTTACCACCAGTGGGGGTGTCATTGGCTACATGTATACTAGCTTGGATTGGGCTGTGGTCAGACATAAGATCAGTGACAACATCAGAGCTATGAGTTGTGTATGATAGATTAAAACCAATACACTTGTCTGGAGCCCAGCCATAGATGTGTGTTGGTTCTTTATTACCTATAATTTGAACATCATATGCACTGAGAAGTGAGATAAGTCTCCTACCATTGGTGTTAGTGGTGGGGTCACCTAACTTCTTGTGTCTAGTATTCAGGTCACCCATCAGGACAGTGGGCTTAGTGTGTAAAAAGTCTGGGAGATCTGTGTACTGAAGCTGATCTGAGGAAGCATAGGCGTTTGGCTCGTTGAGTGTGGAGTTGCCCAGGTGGATAGTGATCCCATGGTACTGAAGGTTGGTAGTCTTTTTGGATACAAGAGGTACATGCGGGAGTGACTTCTTATCATACATCAAACATGTGTGAGTAGAACTAGGATCATAATACACATAATTGGGCAGACTGGGTGGGGGCTTACCATTAGGTGTGAGACACTCCTGCAGACACACAATATCGATGTCCTCAGTCACAACTTTGTGGTGTAGGTCAGGGTATCGTTTTCTTAGGGATGAGATGTTCCAACTCATCACCTTCACCGCTCTGTATCTTTGTCTCGTATTAACACTGGCCGTTATGAACTATATTTGGAAAGAAGCAAAAGGCACTGTATGGTATTGTTTTTTCTACGCTGCCTGTCCCTTTGGCAGGCAGTAGGCCATTTAACCCTTTTGAAACATTTCTGGAGCATGTACTGCTCAACAATTGTTGTATTTCAGTGGTTGACAACAACACACTTTGGTTACACTCGACATCACCACCATTTTCTGTTTATGTTTGTTCATCTTCACTGACCAATGTCCACAGAGGCATCAGTAGAACTGTTACCAGTACAGGTATCACTATTTTCCTCTGCGTGGACACTAGTTCCTGGTGGGTCTTGAGTTTCCACATCTGGAACTGACATCTGAATATCTTCAGTTTGACTGCAATCTTTCCATAGCTGCTGCACTGTGTTGGTGGCGTTTTTTATCTGTAGTTTATCACAGAGGCTCCTTAACATATGAGTTTGAGCTGCAAATTGAGCTTTGAGTTCTTTAAATTAATTTTTCAAATCATTGATCTCTTCACTTTGTGCATGTTCACGGAGTGTGTTGGCAGCTACCTGTTGTGTCGGTACGTCTGTGTTGTCCCATGCTGATCTTTCGATGACTGCTGGTGATGATCCTGGAGCTTTGGTGGGGAGGGCGGGCCAGGGGTTGGCCGTAGGGAGTACCCTAGCAGCAGTAGTGTTTCTTGAGACCTGCCTGGGTGGCGGGCCTGGGCGCTGAAGGGGCGTAGGAGCTCTAGGACAGTCAGGGTGCCAAACAGGAACTCCAACTGTTCTGTTGAATGACACCCCCTTGAGCAACTGTATCTCTGTAAGCCTGTGTTGCATGTTGTCTTGAGCAGAGACCACACCACGGCTTAGTAGAGGGGCATAATTGGGCCACTTGGCCCCAGTGTTGACAATTGTAACACCTCCGGGTAGGGGGCTGATAGAGAGTTACCTCCAGAGTCCGATAGGCACCACGGACTCGAATGGTCTTGGGTGGGTCCCCCGAGCCAACCCAGTCTGTAATGACTGCGTTCTTGCCCCTGAGTCGCTTCGTCCTTCTGATTGAGGGATGAGGATGGGTGGTTTGTGTGTGTGTGTGTGTGTGTCTGTGTGAGGGTAGATCCAGAAAGTTTCAATACTTTTTCTCTAGTGCAGCCTTGTACTCAGGCATTTTTGTACAGGGGTATAGTAAAAAGTATTTACGATTGACTTTAGAATATCTCCTAATATCAAGTGTGCATGGCTTCAAAATGCCCATAATATTGGTCAGATTAAAAAAAAATTCTGGGTGGCTTACAGCGCCCCCCTACCGAAAAAAAAACCCGCAGCTGGGTGGGCTTGCTACGCTCACCATGTTCCCCCACCCACAACTTCTAACCCCCCCTTTTGATATTCCTGGATTCACCCTTGGTGTATGAATGATTTGATGCTTAGACCCTTGCTGTTTTCCTCTATTTTTTTTTATAAAGCTAATAAAATAGTGTAACCTGCTTACAACCCATCACTACTCTGCCCTACCTAATACTCTACCTCCTTTTTTTTTCTTTCCACTGAGAATAGCCCACATGGGCACAGGTCATCAACCCACAATGGGGCCTTGGGGGTGAAAAAATAAGAGTAAAAAGAAATTAAAAATAGAAGAAAATAGACTATTAATCTACACCACGAAGATGCCGGAAAACCAGCTTTTTGAAGTGAGTCAGATTGTATGAATATGGAAACACAGAAGAAGGCAGAGCATTCTACAATTTGGCTGTGTGAGGAAAGAAGGATGTACTATAAAGGGTTATTTTTAGTGTGACCAACATCCACACAGAAATGGTGGGCACTGCAGCCAAGATGAGTGTTATGAGCCCATGGTCTTGCCGGCGGTACACAGAATGCCAAATCTACCGAACATTGTCCGTTAAAGTACCTGTAAAAGAGAGAGAGTGAAGAAACATTGCTGCAAAGAGAAAGGGAAGAGAGATTATCAACTAACGGAGGAGAGCTAATAAGACAAAATGCATTTTATTCCACCCTATCTAACAGTGATGTAATTATATAAAACTAATGTACGTTGTACGTAGCCCATATTTATATACTGTAGATATTACTGTCGTTTAGACAGGGGCTAATACACTCTGCCCAGCCTGGTTCCCCTCTTTGCCCAGTGCCCACTACCCCACACTACCCACTACCCCACACTACCCACTACCTCACACTACCCACTAACCCTCACTGCCCACATGACACCTTACCCTGCCATGCTTATCCTCCTATTTCTCACCAACCCCATTTTGTTTTAATAAGTCCTTCATACCTTTGTTTAGGGTATGTTCTATTAATATGTATTTTTAACTCTAAAGAGATTTTGATGTCCAAGATTCAAAGGAAATACTACAGTTAATAGAACACAAACCATTTCAAAATGCACCACTAAAGACCAATTTGGCAACAAATTTCTCTCAATGAAGGAAGTACAGTTATACTGTACACCTTTCCTACTCCCACCTCAGTTTTGCATTTGCTAGTCTTTGACTCCTCCACCCTCAGCCTTACAATTTCCTGAAATTTCCTTCATTTCATCAATGGTATTACTCTTTATATTTGGCTGAAATTGTGATTCAACAGAATTATGTCTTCAGTATACAGTAGCTGTATAATATTCCATGTGTTGCTTATAAATGTTTAGTTGAAATTAAGTCTCATGGAAATAGAAACCCAGTAGGTGCCCTCTTATGTGTGTACAATGAAAGACAAAAGTCGTGTCGTGAAATTTGGTGAAAACATATGCCGAAGGGCTAAATTTTGGTATGCTTTACCTTGTGGTAGGGGGCTCTCATAATGTTTCAAGAGATATATTTAATCCTCGGACAAAACCCTGACACGACTTTTGTCTTTGATTGTACATCACACCCTAGATGCTCGTGATGGTGCATTAGGATATCATTTTCAGATTGCATATAACAAAACAAATGGGGGTAAATAGTGTTCGATTTCCTAGTGAAGAAAACGGTTCATGAACAACAAAAAACTTACCTCAACTGCTGTAATTTAGTACCTAGCTCCAAGAAAACCCTGATTTTGTACCTAAAAATAATTAAATCTATTTTTTAAAAGACAAAAATGCTTTATTTACCATAATACTGCACTTAGCTACTATAATATAGTACAGAACTGTACCTAACTACTGTACAGTATTTGCTAAACTAAGCAAAATATACTATCCACTTGATACATATATACCTTATCAGAGAGTACTCAGGGTACACCATAGGGAATGAGATTAATTTTTTATTAGATCATCATCCATATAAGAGATGATCACTTTCAGATAATGAAAAAGTAAGTACTAGTACTGTACTGTATAAGAATAAAATCTTTGGATAAGCAAATTTTCAAGTACAAAACTCCGAACATTTGGATAATGAGAAATACCTTTAGTAAGAGTGTGTGTGTAATAATAATAATAATAATAATTAACGGTTTATTGAAAAAGTTCTGCAGCCCGAAGGTTGAAAATATACATTGGACAAAAATGACTTATTACACACAAAGACATGGGGTAGGTGGGTCATTTAACAAAAACTTTCATTACTGAAAGAAGAAGGAACAATGACTGAACATACAAATTATTACAGTTTACAGTTGATGGCCCGGGCCTGGGCTGGTCATGGAGACGTCGGGTGGTGTGGTGTTCACTTAGTGTAGTAACTTGCCCTCAGGTGTTGATATGAAGGACCTCACGTGGTCATGGAGACACCATGTGGTGTGGTGTTCACGTGGTGCAGTAACTCGTCCTCGAGTGTTGCTATGAAGGACCTCATGTGGTCATGGGGACACCGGGTGGTGTGGAGTGGTCACAGTACCTTACCCTGGTGGGTGGTGTTGTGTTATCCCGTAGTCAGGTGCGAAGCCGACCTACTGTTGTTCCCATGGTGGACTGATTAGCACCTCCTGGTCAGAAGATGGTGGTCAGTTCCCAGGGGTGCTTATCCCACTGGTGGGTCACTGCTCACTGGTACTGTCCGGTGCTGAACTCACTGGCTTAAACACTGTTCATCACTGTTCCCACTTCTTTCCGAAACGAAATTGTCACTTTTGATTACTATGTTGATATCCCGATGGTGAGGATGGGTCGGGGAGAGGGACTTGGGGAATGGGCCGAACATTGACCAAGAGGGGCAGCAACTCAGCAGGAGCAGCGCCTGAATAGGTCTCGACCCTATGGTGATCAAGGATGTAGTGTGCATACGTGCGTGGAAAATTTCAGTTGTCTTTTGCTGCTAAAAGGATTTTGCCAATAATCACTACATTTACAATAATGTTACTTGATTAGCTGTGAGATGTGTGAATACTCATTTTTGTTTTATATTCCTTGTTTATTTGTGAATTTTATTCCAGGTTTCTCTGTTGGACGATGACTGCGATGAGGGCGTGGATGATGGTGGAGACTTGCTGCCGGACACACCACCAACACATCCCCACTCTCACACTCCACCACCCACTCCACCTGGTGGACGTGGAGTGTCCCCTCCATCACCTTCTGCTAATTTCACACACCACCAGAGTGGCCCTCCACATGGTCCAGGGCCCGGGGGAGGAGGTGGAGGATTAAGTAACCAAGTCGGCCATGGTGGGTTGGGCCATGGTGGATCAAATCATACAGGGCCAAACCATGGCAGTCAGGGCCACACGGCTCAGGGTCAGGGGCGCTCCAAGTCCTTGGAGCTACACCAACAACGCTCAACAGATTCAGACAAAGAGGCTCCACTAGTTACCTCAGCCAGACACAGGGTGAGTTTGTCCTGCTGATTTTTGTCATTATACATGTAAAGTCATCACCTTTATGTGTTATTTTTTATGTTCTTTAGGTGACCTGTAGAACTCGTGAGACAGACCAGAGAACAGTACTTCCCAATTAAGGGGCTTTCAATTGGTTTGCTTGACACATGATATCTTCCATCTTTTCCTGGTTGGTATGAAATCTCACATGTTACATGGTAATTGATCTTTAGGACTAAAAATAACTCGAGTATAAAATCCTATCTTATGACTGAGGGACAGAGACAAGTGACTTGGAACTGCTCCTTCTTCCCTCATTGGTTTCCTTTCTTTATGAAGTATGGAGTTCAAGTTCCAAGTTTATGAATGATGTGGGTACAAGCCAAGCAAACCCAATACTATGCCTATTGGCATGCTAGTTTTTTAAACAAACATTGGATCAGGCTTAGAGCTTGCTTCATAAGAACTGATTAAGTCAAGCAAGTAGTTTTTGATACAATGATTTACACTGATCTGACAGAATAGTATTCCTGTCACAGAATTAAGATACAGTATTGTAGTTTTCTGGACATAGTGTGCTGAACTACAGGGTGTTCTGGTAGTGTTTTCTTCCAGTTCACTTATCATTTTTTGTCAGCCAACAAGTTCAGATTTTATATTTCAAGCCATTTTCTTTCAGTGTAATGTAAGGACAGAGGTGTATTGTGATTTTTTATGTACAGTGTACTGTACTGCAGGCATGGGCAACCTACGGCCCATGTGGCCTGGACCATGTGTTTGTGTGACCCTTGGAGTGATTAAGAAATTGCATTTAATGTGGCCTGTGATTCAGGTAGATTACGCCAGTTTAAGGTGAGTAAAGCAATATTTATTAAAAGAGTATTCTTCACACACAATTCGTTACTGTTTCATCATCTCAGAGTAGGTAACTACGAAAGTGTGATGATTGTTTATCAGACCACAGCTTATAGCCCAGAAAGAACAGCACATATAACAATAAGTAGATGAGCAGGTGTACACCCACGCAAGTTGACACACCCTACAGTGAGATTAAGACCTGATCCAGGAAAGGTCTTGGCCACAAGGTACCTGAGTTAACCCAGCGACATGACCGTGTTACTCAAGAATCTACACCTGGTCAGACACCCCTGGGTGGTAATAGTTAGGAGGCATTACCGACAGGTGACAAGACCACGCACCTGGGCAAACACAGCTGTCCAGACCTGACCCAAGAGAGGTCACGGTCTCAACGACACAGAGTTCTCACCGCTTCATCAATAGCTAACCCGGCAACATGACCGTGTTACTCAAGAAGCTACCCTCCAGCCAGTACACCTGTCACCGAATCCAGGTAAAAAAGTCACAGGAAAAAAAGTCACAGAAAAAAAGTCACAGAAAACAGTCACCTACCCTAACCTAACCTAACCTAACCTACGTGCATCATATATAAATTGTGTTGTCAATATGTAAAAGTCATGTATTGTCAGTTAATAACTGTTTTAAAATATTTTTAGTTTTATTACCTTAAATGTGACTTTTTTCCTAGCCAAAATTGTAACTTTTTTTTCTGTGACTTTTTTTCCTGTGACTTTATTACCGGTCACCCCTGTCACCTGACCAGACACACCCAGTTTAGTGACGACATATTCCGGTTCGTGACCGCCATTATAAAGGCCCTGCAACTCCCTCCTCAGCTTTAGCATTCGGATTATTATTGTAACAAGGAAGGGGCCGACAGCTCCTCCCGAGAGAGAGACTTCCCCTCCCCAGCATCGAACCCCAGGTAGCAGAGTCTCCCATAGGAGACATAGTCCAGCAGCACCTACAGCTTCCTCAGCTGCTGGGCCTGCCTCAGGTCACACATGAGTCATTGCCAGAGCGATCCCTAAGGTGAGTTACTTACGGTGGGAAGTGTATCCATTTCATGTTTGTGTCTGAGAGTCATTGTATAGTAACGTAAATATAATGATCGATTAATGTGTCCATGCCATTGAGTTGAATAATAAATAGCTGTACTTAGAATTGGTGTTTAGAAAATTCCCCTACGAATATACACTGCTATTGTGTATATGTGAATTAGATATTTGGCCTGTAAGAGGGGATAGCATCTAATTCACATGTACACAATAGCAGTGATTTAATTGATAAACTCAAGAAACACAATGAACCTTGCGAATTAATAAGTTTTGATGTAAATTCACTGTTCACTAGAGTACCTGTGAAAGACCTACTTTCATTTCTTAAAGATAAATTACAACTGTTAGATTTAACTATTGAACATGATACTTTCCTCAAATTGATAGAGTTATGCGGAACTGACAATGTGTTTAGAGCAAATGGGAAGTTCTACAAGCAAATATTTGGCATGAGCATGGGTAATTGTCTTTCTGCTCTTCTAGCCTGTCTTTATATGGATTTTTTTGAGTCTAGATTACTACCCAATATAGTGGACTTTATTCCTCCATGGTATAGATATATAGATGATGTTCTTTGTCTTTGGCCTAGAAACAGTGACCCATTGGAATTTTTAGACAAGCTTAATGATATTGTCCCAAGTATCACATTCAAAATTGAAAGAGAAATAAATGGATCCCTTCCATTCCTTGATATGCTTATCATGGGAAATGGCCAAAACTACAAATTTAAGGTATACAGAAAGCCCACACAGGTGACAGTTTCATTCACTTTTTATCGAATCACCTGGAGTCTACCAAAATATCAGTTTCTTCTGCTATTTTCTTAAGATGTCTGCCTATTTTTGACTCTGAATTTATTGACGATTAATTGAAATACATTCGTTCCATTGCACAGAAACTCGGGTACCCTTCTGTGTTTGCTGATCGTTGTTTTAAAAGGGCTAAAAAATCCTTTCATTCCTCTCAAACCAGGCAAATTCCTACACATAAGAATATTTTGACTCTGCTCTATCGTAATGAATTTGTCCCGTTAGTTCGGTCCCTCAAGCTTCTAAATATTAATGTTGTTTTCAAGTATGACTCAACCTTCACCAATATGTTAACAAGAAATAGCCCAAGTTTGAATGTAAATGGAAGTGTTTATTGTATTCCATGTAGCAAATGTAATTGTAATTATGTAGGACAGACAGGCAAAACACTGCAGCTCAGAATCAAACAACATAAGTATAATATCAGAGCAGCATCTGAAAGCAGTGCCTTGCTCGTTCATGCTAGGAATGATAATCATCCCATTGCTTGGGAAAAAAGCTTAGAAGTATTTAAATCATCTTGTGTCACAGAAAGACTTCTGGTTGAAGCTAGTTTGATTAAAGAATTAAAATCAATAAACCTTAGTGATGGTCAGTTCAAAACTGATAATATGTTACATAAATTTATTTGTCAGTGGCCCAAGGTTAAAAATGCTTTGAAAACCTTTGATCTAGATGTATGATAGTTATTTAGTGGGTCCCTTATTTTTGACCTGACCTGACTAGTCACGTGTGTGTTGGTGTGGGGATTAGTGGATGACATCATTATGACCTGGCCTCATGTTTTTAAGGTCACCCTGTATATTTAAGCCTCTCTCTGTCCATGTAATCCAGTTGCCTCTGAAGATGTCTTGAATCCGCGTTAAGTGAACAACAACATATGGGATTAATTCCAATAGAAACCAGCCCGACCCCCAAACTCCACTTTTTGACGACACATAACTATGTTATAGTAAAAATTTTATCTTAACTTTATGATGGTATGAAAAAACAAGTAATATAGAAGAGGTTAGGTTAGGAAAAATAAAGGTTAACATAGGAAAAATAAAGGTTAGGTTAGAGAAACTAAAAGTTAGGTGGAACACTTACGGTAGTAGAAGAGATGGGTCGGCATACGGGGATGGAGGCTGGTTCCGAGGCAGAGGGCAGATTACTGGCCCTCAGGTGAATCACCATTACTAGGTGAATCACCATCACTGTCACTTACAGTTGTCAGGGCTTCCCTGACAAATCCCTCAATGTCAACTTCACTGTCACTATCACTGGCTTGGGCTGGCTGTGGTGGGTTGCGGGCGAAGAACTCGGTTATGCTTTTTTGACGGCTGGCGTTTATGTTGTCTTGGTACACCGTGATGTACGGCTCCATAGCCTGCACCAGCCGGGTATGGAAGACTTCATAGCGGTCATTGTCATTGTCGCGGGAAAGGACGGACTTCATTTTCTCCGCAAACTCTATGGCACACTTAATATCACTATGACTTAAACTGTGTTCTTCGGAGAATGACGCACCTTCTTCCTCCTCTTCACTGACGTGTTCTTCTTCCAACATCTCGTCGGCAGTCACTTCAGGATCTCTGATCACCTCCAGGATGTCTTCGTTGGTGGTCTCGGAGAAGCCTTCAGCTGTAATATTGGCAAGGTCCACTGCTACTGCAACATTCTGAACCTCACCAGTCACAGGTTCACTCCTCCTCTCACCTGGTATGCCATGCAACACATGTCTCCATGCGTGACGAATCGTAGCAATAGTCAGCAGATCCCATGCCTCCACCAAGAAGTCTACAGCTTGTTTAACGTTAAACTTCTTCCAAAATTGTTTGACGAGAAGTTCTTGAGCCGCCACCTCTTGTTCCTTGTCCTCGTCGCTTTTGCTCTCGCTGTCGGTGTCACCCAGCATACGCAACTCATCCTTGGTGTTGGTAGAGTCGTTCAGGAGCTTGAACTTCTTTGCAGAGTACGCAGCTTTCACATTGCAAATCAACTCCTGGTCCATGGGCTGGATTAATGACGTAGTGTTGGGAGGAAGGAAGACCACTTTTACGTTGGGGTGACGATCCATAAGTAGGGGCGAGTGTCCAGGTTTGTTATCAAGGAGCAACAAAATATTGAATGAAACATTCTGTTGCTCGCAGAATTTCTTCACGTCAGGAACAAAACAGTCTTCAAACCAGAAGAGGGACAGAGAAGAGGACATCCACGCCTTATGTGCGGTTAGCCAGTGGACATTAAGCTTGTTCATGTCCATATTCTTGTAGGCGTGCGGCTTGCGGGCTGTGTGAATCACCGATAACTTTGGTTTACAGGTACCGGAGGCATTGGTGGTAAACAGGACGGTGATGCGTTCCTTCTGCAACTTCCGACCCCTTACCTTGCTGGCAGACTGGACAACGAAGGTCTTGGAAGGTAGCTTTTTCCAGAAAAGACCAGATTTGTCCATGTTAAACACCTGGTCGTCAGTGTACTGTCCTTCCTCCATAATCTCACGTAAGAACGGAGGAAAATCTCTAGCCGCCACACAGTCAGCACTCGCTTCCTCACCACCAATGTTGATGTTGGTGATCTTGTTCCTCTTCTTAAACCTATGCAGCCAACCAGAGGAAGCATTGAAGGGTTTGGCCTCTGCAATTCCCAGCTTACGTGACACTGCTGCGTATAGCTCACGTGCGTACTCCTGCACTGAGCGCGTGTCCACCGCCATGTTTTTTTCGCGCCTGACGAATCAAATAATTCACCAGCAAATTTTCCACTTTTGCCAGCACCCTGTTCTGGCAATACCTGATAGATGAAGCACCTGCAGACTTTGTGATTTTCATGTGCTCTTTGATCTTGGCTGCATCCTTCTTGATCGTGTGAATCGTAGATTCGTTGACGCCATGCTTGCGCGCTAGATCAATTTGCCGTGTTCCTTTCTCCAAATCTTGAACAATTTGGTACTTCACCTCGTAGCTTAAGGAACGTCGTGTCTTCTTTGGCTTAGTGCTGCTGGGTCCAGGTAAGGAAAGGTCTCTCTCTGGTGGCGGTGGTGGTCCAGCGGAAGCCATTTTACGGAACAATGGATGCGCGTTTACACGGTGTGGCCTTGAGGGATGAAACTGCCGCGGCTAGGTCAAGCGTCGTCTTTCCTCCCTCCCTCCCTCCCTCCCTCCCTCCCTCCCTCCCTCCCCGGGTGGTCACGTCATAATACTTTAAGCCAATTAAAGCTAGCAGCAGAGGGGGGTAGGGATGCATGGCCAATCACAGTCCGATACGTCATATGACGTCAGTGATGACGCAACAAAGACACACACTGCGCAACCTTACCGCGCCGCTTGCCCAAGCGGAGGGAGGAGGAGGGAGAGGCGAGAAGCACAGGCAGGCAGGCGGGCGGGTGGCGCGTGGGGCAAATCTAAAAATAGCGTCTCGAGCCGGACACTCACCGCGTATATGTGGAAAAAATCCGTGTTAAGTGAAAGTTCGCTTCTGGCGAGGCACCGCATATATGAAAAAACGTGTTAAGTGAAACCGCGTTAGGCGGGGTAATACTGTATATGTATACAGGTAGTCGTCGACGTACTACCTACACAACTTACGTCTGTTCGACTTTACGACCGGCAGTACGACAGTTTCGGCCCCAGCCTCCTGGCGCTGCCGGGAGCTGGAGCCGCGCGCATTCCCGCGCTCAATTACAAACACGCTCGCTGGTACAGCACACTTCCCTCCGTGTCTGTTTGCCTTGTGTCTGTCCTTTGTCTTGGAAATTTTTCTTGAACCACCCCCCCCCCCCCCCCAAGATGTTGCTAGACCAAGAATCAGAAGAACTTACAAATGAAGAGCTAATCGAATTGGAAGAAGAAAAAGTAGCAGAAGAAGAAAGGAGAGAAGCAGCGGACAAAGAAGAGGAGGAGGAGCCACAAAGGACGTTCACCACTAAGGGATTATCAGAAGGTTTATCTCTACTGAATAAACTTCTTACCCATTTTGAAGGAATGGACCCAAACATCGAACGATTTGCAAGGATTGAGCGGATGGCACGCAATTCGTTTCGTCCGTATCAAGAAATTTACGAGGAGAAGAAGAAACGAACAATTCAGACAAAGCTCACCATGTTCATGAAAAAAACAACTCCTCCGGCTACCCCAAAGGCTGCCCCAGCTGACGACATCGACGATCCACAGCCAAGCACCAGCGGCCAATAAGATGTTTTTTGTATGTTTGTATGTGTTTGTATGTTTTGCAACTAAAATGTTTTATATGTTTTGCACCTGTATTTTTTTTTTTTTTTTGTATGTTGGGTAAATAATAAACCAATTGTTTTGTAGTATGCAGTGCTTGACTTAAACCTGACGACCGTAACAATAATGAACAAAGAAAATGTTGATAAAATATGACTTAAAGATGATTATATTATCATTACACATTATAATATACGTAAGGTAATTATAACATATGCCGACTTACGACCAGATCAACTTACGACCGGGCGGTCGTAACCAATCTAGGTCGTAAGTCGACGACGACCTGTATATATATATATATATATATATATATATATATATATATATATATATATATATATATATATATATATATATATATATATATATATATATATATATATGCAAGTAAATCACTGTAGGTGCGCGTGATCTAGGTATATGCTGATAACCACCAGGAAAGAAGAAAACACGAAGTTCCCAAGCGCTTTCGTGTAATTCACATCTTCAGGGGTGAGTACAGACTAGATAGAGTAATGCAGAACAAGATGAATATATACAGAGGAGGGTGAGACCAGGTCCACAATGGTCAGGTAATGACCCTACTAATCTTTAAATGGCACACAACGGTTGGTGGTTGGGTCAGATGGGACAGTGACCCGCCCTCTCACCTGATCACAAATCTTCTTAATTACAAAGTTGTCCAGCTTGTACATACCGTTACTCAAATTCATGTTGAATGCTTCGGTATGTTTAATAAGACTAGATTCTATGATGTTCCTACTATCAATTGAATTACATGGTAATATTGAGGAGGCATTATCCCAGTCAATGCAATGCTTGTTATCCCTCAAATGAACAAACAGAGCATTGGATTCCTGGCCTGTCCTGACACTGTATTTGTGTTGTTTAATTCTAGTTACAAGATCTTTACCTGTCTGGCCTAAGTAAAACATATTACATTCCTTGCAAGGAACTTTATAAATGCAACCAATTGTGTTGTTGGGGGAGTTCTTGATTAACATTTGTTTAACAGTGCATGAGTTTTTAAATGCCACATTGACGTTCCAAGATTTTAGCTGTGCCGGAATGTGTGAGAAATTTTTGTGAAATGGTAATATTAAGATATTCTTATGGTCATGGGTGGGCTTGGGATCAGTTCTATAAAAAGTTTTCTTAGTAATGTTTAAGCATTTATCTATGAAAGATCTAGGGTATTTAAGGTTTGAGCCAATATTATATATATATATTTGTATTCCTCATCGATGAATTCCGGACTGCAAATTCTCAAGGCACGTAAAAACATTGTTGTAAATACTGACTGTTTGACTTTATTATGGTGGGCAGAATAATAATGAATGTATGAACACACATTGGTTGGTTTTCTATAAATACTGAACTTAAAAGTGTTACCTATTCTGTGTATCAGACAGTCTAGGAATGGCAATTTACAGTCTTGCTCTAATTCCACAGTGAATTTGATCGAGGGGGCTAAGTTGTTAAGTTGTGGTAGGAAAACTTTTAGGTCCTCATTACATGGCCAGAGACATAATACATCATCAACATATCTAAACCAGACTGCTGAGGGTGGTAAAATATTACTTAATAGTTTCTTTTCAAAGAATTCCATATATAGGTTGCTTAATACAGGTGAGAGTGGATTACCCATTGCCTGTCTCGAAAGATGACTTCATCGAACTCATCAAACTATGTATTAAGGATTGCAAATTCGAATTCAATGGGGAATATTATGCTCAAAAATTTGGTATGGCAATGGGTAATCCACTCTCACCTGTATTAAGCAACCTATATATGGAATTCTTTGAAAAGAAACTATTAAGTAATATTTTACCACCCTCAGCAGTCTGGTTTAGATATGTTGATGATGTATTATGTCTCTGGCCATGTAATGAGGACCTAAAAGTTTTCCTACCACAACTTAACAACTTAGCCCCCTCGATCAAATTCACTGTGGAATTAGAGCAAGACTGTAAATTGCCATTCCTAGACTGTCTGATACACAGAATAGGTAACACTTTTAAGTTCAGTATTTATAGAAAACCAACCAATGTGTGTTCATACATTCATTATTATTCTGCCCACCATAATAAAGTCAAACAGTCAGTATTTACAACAATGTTTTTACGTGCCTTGAGAATTTGCAGTCCGGAATTCATCGATGAGGAATACAAATATATATATAATATTGGCTCAAACCTTAAATACCCTAGATCTTTCATAGATAAATGCTTAAACATTACTAAGAAAACTTTTTATAGAACTGATCCCAAGCCCACCCATGACCATAAGAATATCTTAATATTACCATTTCACAAAAATTTCTCACACATTCCGGCACAGCTAAAATCTTGGAACGTCAATGTGGCATTTAAAAACTCATGCACTGTTAAACAAATGTTAATCAAGAACTCCCCCAACAACACAATTGGTTGCATTTATAAAGTTCCTTGCAAGGAATGTAATATGTTTTACTTAGGCCAGACAGGTAAAGATCTTGTAACTAGAATTAAACAACACAAATACAGTGTCAGGACAGGCCAGGAATCCAATGCTCTGTTTGTTCATTTGAGGGATAACAAGCATTGCATTGACTGGGATAATGCCTCCTCAATATTACCATGTAATTCAATTGATAGTAGGAACATCATAGAATCTAGTCTTATTAAACATACCGAAGCATTCAACATGAATTTGAGTAACGGTATGTACAAGCTGGACAACTTTGTAATTAAGAAGATTTGTGATCAGGTGAGAGGGCGGGTCACTGTCCCATCTGACCCAACCACCAACCGTTGTGTGCCATTTAAAGATTAGTAGGGTCATTACCTGACCATTGTGGACCTGGTCTCACCCTCCTCTGTATATATTCATCTTGTTCTGCATTACTCTATCTAGTCTGTACTCACCCCTGAAGATGTGAATTACACGAAAGCGCTTGGGAACTTCGTGTTTTCTTCTTTCCTGGTGGTTATCAGCATATATATATATATATATATATATATATATATATATATATATATATAATATATATATATATATATATATATATATATATATACTTCATTTTTAGTCCATTTAACACGCGGGCTTTGAACATACAATCAACGACCTCACCAGCAAGGAATCGAACCCTCGACCTACTGGGTGTGACTAGGGAACGCTTACCGGCTAGGCCACAAGGACACTAAAAGCAGTTCTAGACTCTGTTATATTTCACACAAAGCCTGTTCATCGAGCTGATGGCGCCGTGAACACATATATACAGTGGTCCCTCGGTTAATGAGCACAATTCGTTCCAGAAGGTTGTTCGTTAACCGAAACCATTGTTTCAATGGGCTTTTGGGTGATTGGTTCCAGCTCACCGAAAATTGCCTTAAATCAACAAAATAAGTAGTAAAGTACACTTACTTTGAGGTGTGTATGTTGAAGGCTCCTGGATGATAATGAAGATGATGGGAATTAGAAGTGGGGGTGGAGGAGAAGGGAGAAGAGAAGGCAGTGGGGGTGGAAGAGAAGTCACCCCATGGCACCATTTCACCCATAAAATTTTAAGTTCACTTGGTGTAATTCAAGATTATTTTCTTAAATTCAACACTGCACTGCATTATATATTGTCAATATGTAAAATAAATTTCAGAATGACCAATAATTGTACTGTAAAAAAGTAAAAATAGTTTATGTTCAAGAGAGTCTCAAGCAAGATGCTATTTCCACTGAGCAGAGACACACACTGACGCCATTTGGGTGAGTCAAGTGGCTGTTTGGCGCGCTAAAAACTAGTTCCCTGTCCTTCAATTATGTTAAATAATTGTTAAAATGACCAAAATTTTTAATATAAGACTTGGAAAATTATTGAATAGTACAACCTTCTTCATATTTACTCAAATGGTAACGAATTTAAGCCCTAAAACCGATTACTGTATTGGCGGACTAATACTCCAGCTGGTGAGCAGGCGAAAGCATGTTGACACGATTTTGTAAGTATTTTGTTCACCGAATTTTTGTTCGTTAATCGAGTTGAAGATTCTTATGGAAGGTAATTCGTTAACTGAAATTTCGTTAACCAAGGCGTTCGTTAACTGAGGGTTCACTGTATATACAGTATAGTCTGGATTTACGCGGTCAATTGAACCTGTGGAGTTCTGCGTAAAACGAGAAACGTGTTAACGAAATAACAGAACATATGGGATTAATTGAAATAGAGACTGGGCCGACCCCCCAAACTACACTTTTTCTGAAACAATACGTACGCTGTAGTAAAAATAACATCTTAATTTTATGATGGTATGCACACACAATTAATAATTAAGAGAAATATCAATAATATTAGGTTTTTTAACACTTAAGTTGGTAAAAAAGCTGGGTCAGCACACATGGATGGCGGCTAGTTCCGAGGCAGTGGGCAGATTAATTGCCCACCGGTGAATCACTTTCACTTTCACTACTCGCAGAGGTTTGCAGGGCCTCCCAGACAAACCCCTCAAAGTCCATATCCTCACTATCACTGACTTGAGCTGGCTGTGGTTGTGGTGGGTTGCGGGCGAGGAAGTCTTCAATATTACGTTGACGACTAGCATTGATGTTGTTGAGATAGACCTGGATATATGGCTCCATAACTTTCGACAGATGGTTATTAGACGCTTCATACCGATGCTTGTCTGGGTCGTTGTCATAGATGAGCTTAATTTTCTCCCCCAACTCGATGATTTCCTTCACATTATCATGGCTTGGTCCAGGTAATTCAAGGTTTTTCTCGGGTGGTGGGGGTCCAGCGGAAGCCATTGTGAGGGGAATAGGTGGCACAAGAGAGAACTGTATACGCGGACTGAGAACAATGAGACAGGTCCAGCTAGGTCAGCGACTTCTACCCTCTGGTGGCAGGGCACGTCAAGTTACATTAGACCAATCACAGCTAGCGGTGGAGGGAATGCGTGGGTGGTAAGGATGCGTGGCCCAATCACAGTCCGATATGTCATATGACGTCAGCGATAACGTAAGAGCGGCCTAATGCGCACCACTCACCGCGTCGCTTCTCGCGTATGGTCAAGAATGGACCGCGTTGGTAAAAAATGGCGCGGCGGTCTGGACCTCTCCAGCCGCTTGCCGCGTAAATGACCAAATTTACCTCGTAATTAAAGCATTTTCATTCTGGCAAGGCACCGCGTAAATGACCAAACGCGTAAACAGAAACCGAGTAAATGCAGACAATACTGTGTATATATATATAGATATATATATATATATATATATATATATATATATATATATATATATATATATATATATATATATATATATATATATATATATATATATATATCTTGATAAAATCACACGGGAAAATGGAAACAACGGAGTACCTTAGCTTTCGTCTTTAGACGAAAGCTTAGAAGTTTTCAAATCATCTTGTGTCACAGAAAGACTTCTTGTTGAAGCTAGTTTGATTAAGGAATTAAAATCAATAAACCTTAGTGATGGTCAGTTCAAAACTGATAATATGTTACATAAATTTATTTGTCAGTGGCCCAAGGTTAAAAATGCTTTAAAAACCTTTGATCTAGATGTATGATAGTTATTTTGTGGGTCCCCTTTTTTCTGACCTGACTTGACTAGTCACGTCACCACCCTTCTCTTAAGCTCCTCTACGTGTGTGTTGGTGTGGGGATTAGTGGATGTCATCATTTTGACCTGACCTCATGTTTTTAGGTCACCCTGTATATTTAAGCCTCTCTCTGTCCATGTAATCCAGTTGCCTCTGAAGATGTCTTGAATAAAGACGAAAGCTAAGGTACTCCGTTGTTTCCATTTTCCCGTGTGATTTTATCAAGATTTATCTTATCCACGTTTTCATTGTGGATTTTCATAAAATATATATATATATATATATATATATATATATATATATATATATATATATATATATATATATATATATATATATATATATATATATATATATGTAATATTCAGGAATTTCAGAGTAATTTCGAATGCCCCGCCATTAGCGATACTGAGCGTTCAAGGTCGTCTGAGGGAAGAGAGCGCTCCCCGCACATAGTGGGAGTTTGTGGAACTAGGCCTATATGATATTTAATGTAATTTGCCGAATTAATAATGATGTGATTCATGAAGTTAAGGGACTATTATTGAATTTGAGATTATTATAGATCGTTTAGCAGTCTGAATGATGTTACGGGTGTCCCAAGGAGTTATTAGTTAGGCGGAAAATAAGTCACGTAGGCCTAAGCTCACGCCTTGAGAGAATGCGACGAGGCCTCTCCCCCAGTCCCGGAGAGCATTCACAGAGACAAGACGTCTCTGCGCGCTTGTCCCAGGAATAGTCACGTGGCCTAGTCACCTGTGTTGCATTATTGCAGAGTAACAAGTAAGTCTCATTCGATCTCAGACAGGGTTAGATAGGGCAGTGATAAAGTAAACTAGAGCTAACAGTGAGTTCATTTCAGGGTTTCCGTGAGAACCCACTTGACTGGAGTTGACTGCGAGAGATTGACTGCGAGAGATTGACTGCCGTTTGAGACTGAGGGTGGCGATTGTCGCCATTGGACCGAGCAAAGTAGGCCTGCCACTGTTTAGCGGGGTAGCAAAGGATCTCTTGAGTGAACGAGTGCTCCCGACAACTAAACGACCTGGGACCAGCAGTGGGTGATCAGTTCTTACCACTCCGGGCACATCACCACGTGTCCCGAGCTGCTAGCGAAACCCTCTTGCTAACGGGACGCTAAAGCTTCTCTCAACTGTACAAGGTCTGATTGGCTCACTCCCGTCCGCTTTATGGACGCACTGGGAGTACACTGAGGCTATCTGAGTAGACTAATGGTCACACACTGAGACCGTGAGTCTAAGCCTCTAGGAGATACCTGGAGGAACATTTTCCTTCCCTTATTACGGGTGTAGTTTAATAGTTTCTAGATAATTTTGATAATATTGTTTTGAATGTTTGTGCCATCAAGTGGAACCAGAGTGATACTGTGATTTGATTCTTTTAATGCCTCTGATTGTTCTTCATAATTCTGATCTCAGGTATAACCTTGTTCCCCAGAGTAGTGGTTAGGTTAGGTTAGGAAGTGTGCATCTGTTGGGGTGCTATAATTTGGTTGAGTGCCCTTAAGGCCTATTCATTATAGAGTATTTAATTTCTCATTTTTATTACCATTCCTCAGTGACATATAATTTTGTTGAGTGCCCTTAAGGCCTATTCATTGTAGAGTAGTTAATTTCTTTTTTTAATACCTAAGTGACTGATATTATTGTGTGAAAGCCTTTAAGGCCTGTTTCATGTGTGCACGCAACAGTTCTTAATACTTCAAATTTATTGTTGCCTGAGGTTCTAATAATTTTTATATCAGGTATAACTTTTATTCCCCAGAGTAGTGTTTTAAGTTCAAGTTGAGAGGTGCGCATATTGGTGTACCATTATTTGATTGTGTTTGTAGTGTTGGAGGGAATATAAGTGTCTAAATTTTACAGTGTGTCTCATTCATCCCAGTCACAGATGCTATCCTTCCACGGGTCACGGACAATTTATTTTGTTTAGTAGATTTAAGTGTTCTTGTGCTGGTTCGGGATTTTTCTCAAAGGGGCGCTTCCACTGCCATTACCATCTATTAATTTTAAATAAACCCCAAGTCAAGTGAGAAATTAAAGTCCAGTAAATTCCGACCGGTTATATATATATATATATATATATATATATATATATATATATATATATATATATATATATATATATATATATATATATATATATATATATATATATAAAGAGAGAGAGAGAGAGAGAGAGAGATTTTTCATTGCAGTTCCTCATATGCCAAGATTAACATTGGCATTATTCTCGTGGGTGTTTTTCATAAGTAAGAAAAATGCTGCAACTGTAGGAAAAATCAATGTACAGGTATTCAGAGAATGTTTCACTCATCTTCTGTTAAATGCCAAGAAACATTAACATATTATTTGAAAAATTATTATGGTGGATATGTTTCATAAATAGGAAAAAGACTGATTGTAAACTGAAAATATCGTAAGGTAGATGTGACAATAAATTGCTTCACTGTCTGTGCTAATACAATATTAACATTGCTTTTGGGTTAGGTAAGATATAAATTTTGGTGGGTTGGGCCGCAGAAAATACCTAAATCATAATGTGGCCCATGACTGAGGAAAGGTTGCCCATGCCTGCTGTACTGTATAAGCAGGGTAACCTAAATTATGGTTAGGTCACAGGTTTCACAATTATTTATCATACTGATTACTTTCTCATAAACTCTTAAATGTTATACTGTATATTCTACTTATTTTTTAGCACCATGGAGGAAAGCCAAAACTCTTGCAACGAAGTCATGCCATGCGAGAGGATACATCCCCTCCACCAGAGCTGCTGGAGCCAGTTCCCCCTTCCTCACACTGCAGCAATAACAGCAGTGGGGGTAACACGCTCACAGTGTCAACAGGTGGTGGCAGCCGGAGAAGACTTAAGCATCAAGGATCCTCACAAGGTTCATTTGATGGCTCCTCTCCATGTCTCTCTAGAGGTCAGTTACTGAACTCAAGATAGATGTTTACAGGTGATATTACTGTAGTGGGTGATTCAGAGTAAAAGGTTCTATTATTAGTGAGTGAGCTTGGTAGAGTGTGTACAAGGAGAAAATTAATAGTGATTATGAATGAAAGTCAAGTGATAAAATTATTTGTACTGTAGGGAATGAGATTAGAATGAAGTTAGGTGTTTCAGATATCTGGGAGTGAATGGTGGAGGAGAAAAAGTAATACCATACATGCATTGTTGAATATATGGAGAGATTCATATCAAAAGAGGCAAAGATGGGGATATACAGGAGGACAGTACAGTGTGTGTGTGGGCACGAAGTTTGGACTCAAAATTTACGAGAAGCTAATCAGAAGTGACAGAAATGATGAGCTTGAGTGCAACATGTGGAGTGAATATGGTCCAGTGATTAGAAATTTAAAAATTAGATAAGAAACTCTTTATAGAAATGGAAGATGTGTCAGACAGAGAACTGACCAGACTTGGCTGAGGTGAAAGAATGGGAATTAAAGGATTGGCATAATTGAGGGATTGATTCTGATATCCTGTACTATAACCTAGCATGGATCAGGCAAATCATGTACAATACAGGGAGCTCCCAAATTCACAGGGGTTAGGTTCTCAAAATGGCCACGAATTGCCAAATCCGTGAATAACATTTGCTGACGGGGGTGGGGGGAGTACATTTTTATTTGTGTAAAAAGAAATGTATATTCCCTTTATGTGTTTGCCCTAAGGACAATTATTTCTTTTACCTGTACAGGTATTGTATATATGTGTGTGTACACACACACACACACACACACACACACACACACAAAACACATTCAAATAAATAATAATGGGAAAATACTCTCATATATAATGAGAAACAAATTTATTAAAAATGTAAGTCTACCCTCAAGTCGTGCTTTATTAATAAAGTGATAGAGCACAGACTTGAGGATAGGCTGTCACAGTTTTAATAAATTTGTTTCTGATTTTATATATGTATTGTATTGTATATATGTGTGTGTGTGTAGATACACACACACACAAAACACATTCATATAAATAATAATGGGAAAATACTCTCATATATAATCAGAAAAAAATTTATTAAAAATGTGACAGTCTACTTTCAAGTCCGTGCTTCACTACTGTGCTTTATTAATGAAGCACGGACTTGAGGGTAGACTTACATTTTTAATAAATTTGTTTGCTATTATTTGTGAGAGAATTTTGCCAGTATTATTTATTTGTATGTGTTTTGTGTGTGTGTGTGCATGTCTACACACACACACACACACACACACACACATATTTACAATACAGATAAAGGAAATTACCGTCTCTAGGACAAATGGCTCCCTGTACCAGCTGCAAAAATGCCGGCAACTTTAAAACTACCCACAGACATTCTTGAGTATATCCAGAGTGTCATCCTTGAATAATTAATAGAGGACCTCGAAATAAAAATCTGCGAATTTGGGGAGCCTTCTGTATATACAGTATACCATTAACACATCTGCATGTTTAACCACCCACAGTTCCCACGAGCTTTGACTTGTGTGACTGGAACTAGATTTTAGAAATTCAGAAAATAATAGTGTCTCTGCCAATACAACTGTGTCTCCAATAAAGGGGGTACTTGCAGGTGTTTGTTGCCAGTCAGATAAAGGGGTAAGCACTAACATGTATATCCTCCATGACCCATTTGCAATGACAGTACCTGTAGAACCAATCTCAGTCAGTACCAGCTCATGTCAGCACTGAAAGGGAGAAGGGATGTCAGGGATCCTTGGAACTTTGGGCTGTCACACCCATGGATATGTTGACTGTACTTGAATATGGATTGTCCAATCCATTGTATGTGTTATAAAGGGTAGAAATATATAGTTAGATGGTACATGCATTAAAATATGTGACTACAGTTTTTAATTGCACAAGAAAGTCCCCGTACGACAATCAGTTTTGTGTGGTTGGTGAGGTTAGATTATTTGTCACTTGGCATTGTGTTAGTAGTGAGTCTTTCACCAAACATTTTTTATGCACCTGTGAGGTGGGAGTAGAGTCACTCCCCTTGTATTTTAACTTCCATGCTATATTTTTACCTTAACTTTAACCCTTTGGATCCTGAAGTTTTCCCTAAGTTGAAGAAAATCATCTGGTGATAACCAGAATGAGATTTTAAAGTGTGACATCAGCACAAAAGGGTTAAAGTATTAGTTCTGTTTGTATTATGGGGGCTCCCACATTCCCAATGCAGTTTTATGGTGATGCTGCAGCTATAAAATATGGGAAAGAGCTGTAATTGAAAAACTAAGATATAAATTTGCCCATCAGCCTCATAACAAAGTGCTGGCCGGCCACCTTCCAACACTGACCTCCTCATGCCACCACCACAGCCATTACCATCCATCATTATCTCCAAAATATTTATGAGCTGAATTTTCGTATTACTCCTGTTTTAAATTATGAATTTGCTTACTCTTATCATATTTCCAAGGTTTATTCATCAATGGTTACACATACAATCCTGTACGTATTTCTACTAATATTTGGGAGTGTGACATAGTTTCAAGGAACATAATTCATATACGTATACATAAATGTTCATGTAATGAATTATCATACACTGCAGTGTTGTACAGGAACATAATCCTTTTGATATACAGGGTTCTATTATGCTAGAAGTGAAAGAGATGGACATCCAATAACCAGCAGAGTATGTGAATGATAGGTGAGCATGGCACTGCTGGGTTTTAAGGTACTGTACAGTATATCACAGCAGGTATAGTGACAAGATGAAGGCAAGTGGCAGCAGGTTGTTTTTCTTCTTTATACCAACCAACCTGTAACATTGTTGGAAATGATTTAAAAAATAAAATTTGAAAAAAATATTATTGGTTGTAGAGAAGTACTGTCAGTCATTTTTTAGTATGAACTACAGTAGCTAAATAAGAACTCAATAAGTGTTTAATGCGTATCTTTAAAATATTGTCTCTTTTTATTAGTTTTTACTCATAAAGAAAATTTTTGAATGAGATAGAATCTTTTCCCATCAGATTCATCAATGGAGTACACAGATAGTAGTGGTGTAGATCTGCAACAGTTCATAATTCAAACTTTACACAAGAACCAAAAAGACCGCATGATGCTCCTGAAGATTGAACATGAGCTAGTCAGCCTTGTGAAGGACACCAAGTAAGTTACTCTTTGCCTTTCTCTTTGGTAATAACATCCCTGGTTCTTCTTATGTGACTCTGGGTAAAGGACTCCCGTTTCTTCTGTCGCACTAAAGTACTTTATCCATTTTATTGCATTTATACGTACTCTGTACTGTACTGTACATGTACAGTATCTTGTTTTTTGCATGTTACTAATTATGTACAAGTAGTATTTCTGATAGATCATAATTTTTAGTTACAGTTGAAGAGTTCTTAATGGAATAATTTTTATGTTTTATCATTTACGGAGGTTTTATTCTGTTTATCAAAACAGTGACATTTATCAAGATGACTTTTTGCTGCTTCTTTGGCTTTTACTACTTTACTAGTCTCATAACTGATGCACTGGATTGGGTGACTTATGTACTGTACTCTGCTAGCAAGCTTTTGAGCTGATGTCTCAAGGATCTTTGGACCCTTCCACTTTTAATGCAGTAATAAACCAGAAAATTAGAAATAGGTTCTCTCCCAGCTGAAGCACATGCACTAGAATGGGGCTGGTGCTGATGAGTCAGTTGCCAAGGCTGAGAGTTAAGGATCTATCACTGCCTCACTTCTTTGCATGTGCTTCAAAATCCAAACAATCGAGAAAACACTACCCAGTCACATCGCCTGTTGTTTGGACATCTCTCATCTGTCTACATGTTTTTGGCAGCTAAGTGATTCCTTTATCATGATATGACTTTAGAAATTGCTTCATGAGAGTCCCTTGCATGTGTGCCATAGCATGTTAAAGCGATCCTCACTGTTTGAAATCCTCTGTGATACACAGAATTTAGTTGCATCATGAAGTATTTTGTAAGTATAAAACTTGGTATAGTATGTGGTTAAAAAGTGTCATGGTGGTGACCCACGATCAATATGGAATGTAGCTTATAAAAGGCACTTGCCTTCACTGAAAATAGCTGTACTGCATAGTGTGGTGGGCTAGAAGTGAAAGACTGCTCAAGAAATATTGGTAAATTCACTGAGTAAGGGTCTGCTTCAGAATTGGCCCCCCCCCCCCCCAAAAAAAAGAATTATTAAATGGAGATTGAAAGGATTCATTTGGCTGAATATCTGCTGGTTTCTAAGGAGGACACAGGGACTACCAATGTTTCTCAGTGAATGCAAGAAAGGAACACATAATTTTACATTGAGGTCGGGTCATTTCTATCACTGGAATGACTGTCTCTTACCAGAATTTGATTCAATAAACTGAAATTAGATTTGTGACTTGCCTGATAGAAGAGTACCAACTGTGACATTGTTGGCATGAGGGGTATTACCAGAGACTGTATCTGTTTATGCTATATCTTCTGAATGGAATAAATTTATGGGGAGACCACCAAGGGAATGTCTTGTACAGTACATTCTTTAAAGCCTCTACCTTCTGATTGCTGTCCTTGTAAAAATTATACCACTGCTTTCTTCAGCTGCTTTGGTCATGCAGAATATCAATAATTACAGTTTTTCAACACTACTTAAGGTCATGCAAGCCTAAAAGATATTTAAGATCAAGATTTCAAGCAGTGGTGCTAACCCACGCAAGCATGGAAAATGGCCGTACAAAGGGTGTTGATGATGATGATCCAACTTCACAAAGAGACATCCATTTTGCTGGAACAGGGCTAGAAGGCAATGCTGAGGAACCCCAATGAGCATATACTGTACCTAAAGCACAGCCAAATCTCTAGATTTACATTTCTAGCTGATCAGAAGGCACACTTGAAGACTTAGCATGTCAGACATATACACTAGGGTGTGTCAATTTTGTCAACATGTTAAAAATCAAATTTGGTAGTCAAAATATTGTGCCTCTTTATGTCTAAACTTGAGATTAGCAAACAAAAATGAATTGAAATAACCCTCACCTACATCAATTATACCTTAAAGTTTCAAATATCAGTATTTCAACAAATTAATGAGACTTGATTAGAATTATTCACTTGATATTAACTAATCTCATGTAAGCATATGGATTATGGAGTATTTTATGGTTCTATAGCTTGTGTACAATATGCATGTCAGAACATGAACATGAACAGGCTCTCCGTGTGGGACAGTTTAATTCTTGTTTTGACTTGTACCAAGCGTGAGGATAAGGCGCCCGGCTCACTCTCCTTCTAGATATCATAGACGGTGGTTTGCTCTCATTGCACTTGCACCTACTCTACCAGACGAATTCTACATTTTAATTATTGTAAGTAGGGCATATTGATTGTCGCAGTTACTTATATCATTGTATAAAACATTATGTTCTAAGAAATTATTATGTTATTTCTGTTACAGCATTTTTGATAAACAAATTGATATTTTTTGAAACAACAATTGAATTATGAAACATTGAAATATTTTTCTATTTGTCAGATAGTGTGAAGATGTCAAAATTGAAGACAAGAAGTCAGTTGTCAACCCACTTGAGCCTGCTAGTTGGTAAAGGGAAGGAGCTTCCTGTATCAGAACTTCCAACAGTGAGAGACATGCTAAGATTAGGGTTACTCCTTCGAGAAAAAAATGCAAAGGACAGAAGGAACTATACAGATAAAGAACTCATAAATGACATGATAGTCCCTCTTCTGCATCAATGGACAAAAGCTAATGCACTATTCAAACCACCTGTGATTAATCAGTGTCGAACTATTGAGCTAAAACTAACGAAATTATGGCACAAAGCAGTTAAAACATCACTTGGTAAAGGAAACTTGGCCAGGAAAAATGAATTTCTGCACACACTTGATACTCTGTTTGACATTTTGACCTGCAAGTGCTCCATACAATTATGTTCTGAATCCAACTGTTCTCACTCAGGTAAGAGAGAAAATAATTCCCACATTGATTGTGGTTGTCCTCGTGAAAAGAAGATCCCT
Source organism: Homarus gammarus (assembly GCA_958450375.1). Classification (NCBI taxonomy): domain Eukaryota; kingdom Metazoa; phylum Arthropoda; class Malacostraca; order Decapoda; family Nephropidae; genus Homarus; species Homarus gammarus. The sequence goes on from CAUDMG010002538.1 coordinate 764,804, forward strand.
GTTTTAGAGCTTGAATATATAAAGGCACAGAGGACAAAGGCAGAAGGCCAAGGAAGTATGCAAATGGGTTCAATAGATTATTCAGAAACAAAGAAGCAGATTGCTAATGCGAAGAAGAGAGAACAAATCCGAGAGAGGGAACAAAAGAAGAAAATGAAGAGTGAAGAAGCCATCCAAAGAGAGGAAGAGCTGTGTCAAGATGTTTATCACTTCTTTGATAGTTCTTCTGATGAACAGGAAGCAACATCAGATGATAGTTCCAAAGAGCCATCTGAACCTTTACCAAAGAAAATGAAATACAACACAAGAAATATTTCAAACATTGCTTTAGCTAGTATTCGCCACCATGCTGGACTTCGTGAGGCTGCAGAAATTGCAACTGCCGCTTGGATAGACGCAGGCCTCATTAGCCGAGAGGATGTATCTTTGGTGATAGATCATAATAAAATTAGAAGAGCACAAGAAAAAATAATGAAGGAAATATCTGATCAGCATGAAAAAGATTTAAGCGAGGGAGGGCTCTCCTGTCTTTTGTTTGATGGAAGAATAGATGACACAAAAGTTTTGCTAGAAGTAGAGGGAGTGAACAGAAAGTTTCCAGGTCTCATCAAAGAAGAACACTACTCTGTCTGTTCTGAGCCTGGTGTTCGGTTTTTGTTTCACTTTGCTCCCGAAACTGAAGTAGAAGGGAAGAAACATGCAGAGGTCATTGCTGATCATATTTTATGTTGGGTTCAGGAGAGAGGACTTGGCAGTTCACTGCAGGCTGTTGGTGGAGATTCAACTGCAGTGAACACCGGATGGCAGGGGGGTGTAATGACGCATTTAGAGAAAAAACTAGGAAGAAGACTTGTTTGGATTGTATGTGATTTACATACAGGCGAGCTACCTCTTCGTCATCTCATCCAGGAACTTGATGGTCCTACAAAGAGCAACAACAAGTGGTCAGGTCCCCTTGGCATCATGCTGGATGAAGCAACACAACTAGAAATAAATACAACCTTTCCAAAGGTCGAAGTTGGCCCTCCCCTTCCGGCGTTGTCTGAAGGAGTCATCAAAGATCTCAGCACAGATCAATCCTATGCTTATCGTATTGCCCAAGCAATAAGATCAGGAGAAGTGCCTCAGTCATTGGCTCTCTTGGAGATTGGACCTGTCAGTCACAGCCGTTGGTTAACTACAGCTCTTCGTTTCTGCAGGATTTGGATTTCCAAACACGAATTGAAGGGCAAAGTGCTGAAGAATTTGAGGTTAATTGTTGAATTTATTATTGGAGTTTATCTTCCCCAGTGGTTTAGTGTGAAACTTAATCCTATGTGGGTGGATGGGCCCAATCACCTTTTGTTTCAATTGCAGCTAGTAAGAACACAGAGGAAGGTAGTGAGGGACATCGTGTTACCTGTGGCAAGAAGGTCCGCTTGGTATGCTCGATCAGAAGCAGTTTTGCAAGCAATGCTTTGCAGTCAATGTACCAATCTCCGAACCGAGGCTGTAGAAGTCGTTCTAAAGATTAGAGGAACGCTAATAGATGACGACCAGTTGGGAGACTGTTCGTTTCATTCAAGAAAAGTTCCCCCAATAAACGTCAATGCCACCAAATTGCCAGAATTGGTTGACTTGAGTTTGGAAGTCTTAGAGCCACCATTGACAACAAGTCTAACTAGCCAAGAATTGAGAAACCTTAAAGAGACTCCAATGCAGGTGCCGAAGTGGCCTTCCCACACTCAAAGTGTGGAGAGATGTGTGAAAATGGTCACAGAAGCAGGGGGCCATGTTTACAGCCACGAGAGGCGAGAAGGTTACATCAAAGCACAAATAGCAAGCAGACTACTGATGACAAGAAACCAAAGCAAAGAGAGTATGAAGGCATTGGTTACTTTCAAATAGACTACGGATAATAAAATATAATAATTTGAAACTTGAAACAGTAACATGTGTGCAAACGCTGGTTATGTTATAAATTCACAAATATGTACATTTAAAAATCCATTTGATGTAGGTAGGACTTATTATAAAAAAAAATTTATGCCAGAATATTGTTTTGCATGCTTAAAGACTACAATAAATTGCTACCAAATTACTCGATTTTCAATTTAGCCAGTTCACCCCCTAAACTGACACACCCTAATATACACCCATCCGTGGTATAAGCTAGGCAATTGCAGGCATTCTAATCTCTCTGCATAACTGAGGTGCCGAAGTGCAGGCACCAGTCTGGTGGCCCTCCTTTGGACATTTTCAATCAACTGGCAGTCCCTAACATATCTCTGGGACCAGACAGAGTGACAGTACTGCAGGCAGGTAAGCACTTCAATCTTGAAGGTCGCTATAAGACCTACTTGTTTAGTTAATTGATTCACCTTCTTCTCACAATGGCCCGAGAACTTCAGTTCATTGTCACCATGCAAACCCAGGTCATTTTTGCGTTCGATCTCTATTAATGCAGTTTCTTTGTCCCTTTTGGGACATATGATACACCTCCATACTGTTGGTATGACCCAGGTGCATCCTCTTACTCTTCAAGTCATTGAATCTTAGCAGCTTGTGATAATGGTGTATACACTTGGGATAAGTACAAAGAAAACATGCAAATAGTCCCTGAATGTGTACACACTATTTGTTATCTACATTGCCCCCCCCCCCCCTGCTTAACATGGGGGTTGCATTCCCAGAAAATGACATATAGAACAAATCCGTGTAGAGCAAACCGATGATAAGATAGGGATACATCAGGTGGACCCTAAAAAGTGCGAGCACACACACACACACACACACACACACACACACACACACACACACACACTCTCTCTCTCTCTCTCTCTCTCTCTCTCTCTCTCTCTCTCTCTCTCTCTCTCTCTCTCTCTCTCTCGGGCTGCCCACCAGCCTGGTCTTATGGCTCACTGATTTCTTGAGTGGACGTCGTCTGACAGTGAGGTATCAGGGTTCTGTCTCCACATTCCAACACCTCACCTGTGGTGTTCCCCAGGGGACCAAGATGGGACCGCTGTGCTTCCTCATCCTGATCAAGGACGCTCTATCGGACACTCCTCACAGGTGGAAGTATGTGGATGACTGCACTGTGGGGGTTACAGTGGACAACACCGCACCAGACTACTCATCGCTACAAGGCACCCTGGACAGGCTACAGGCATGGACTACGGAGAACAAGGTCACCATCAACCACACCAAAACCGCAGTCATGCACATCAATACCGCCACCACTCCAGTGCAAGCTCCAGCAGTCACAGTGGGTGCCCATCCTCTCCAGTTAGTGCAATCGCCAAACTCCTGGGTGTTACCACAGACCACAAACTGAACTGGAAGGCCCATATAAACAACACAACACCATCAAGGCAGCCTCATACCGATTCTACATGCTACGACGACTTAGGTCACTTGGGACACCCACGCCAGAGCTGAGGACTATCTACAATGCCTTTATTCTCCCCAAACTAACGTATGCGTCACCAGCCTGGTCATCTTCTCTCAACTCCACCCAACAACGTCGGCTAGAGAAGGTACAGAAAAGGGCCTGCAGAATCTCCACCACCAAGCACTAGCAAGGTTTGGCAGTGGACTATTGCACCATCCTCGTCATCACCGCCACCTGCCACTGGCAGTCCCCCACCCATCTCTCGCAGTCTGCCACTACAACAAAATTTAGCCCATAAGAGCCCGCACTGATAGATATAGGAATAGCACCATCCCATATATTGTTAAAATAAGAAACAACTCCTGATTTATGTACTGTACAGCCCTGTAAATGTATTCAACGCAAATCATTATGTCTAAATCAAATGTAAGTTTGTATATTTTCAGCCACCGGTTGCAACTCTATTAATAAACTGTTTATTATTATTATCACACACACACACACTACTTTTTTCTTTTCTTTTTTATAAAATGGCCTCCAGCCTCCCCCAATAGCCACACCTTCGCCACCATTTTATTTCCTTAATATTAAATATCCTAATACATAAGTAGCCATCCTAGCTGTGTTGAATTAGTTGAGCCTCAGATCTATGCAGCATTCAGTGACTGTAACCTCATTGTCAATATCTGCAGCTGTTGTCGGCTTTAGAGCTGAAGCTCTTGTTCCTCTGAGGCAGAGCAAAGCCGACCGAAGGAGAGAGAAGAACAGTCGACATCTCATCCAGGCTGTAACATAACTTCTGGGCTGCTGCTTCTGTTCGGAGATCACCCCTGCGAGTCTGGCGTAGAAGCATCTTGCACTTGGTCCTATCCCACCAGAGGTTGTGAACACTAGAGGAGTGAAGCTGCCTTGATCAATGTTCTGAATTCTCTCCCCATATGCCTTTATCTTATAGTTCTCGTTTCTCCTGTGTGCAGCATCGAGAGCTAAGTTACGGTGACATGCGGCCATGGGATAAAAAATCCTGATGTCGAAGAAGGCTCGCTGTCCCCGCGTCCAGAATCCTCGAGCACTGACGTCAACACGGGCTTCGTTGGATGTGTTTGAAGTCCTATGTTGGAAGATCTCACCGTCCAATGGAAGGAGGGTCGGTTCTACTATTACATCACGGTAGATTTCCTTCAACATATTTGCTGAGATCCCTTACTTCGTCATGCCTCATGCATATGAAGCCCCCTTTCTAGCACACCATGGTGTGATCGGCGTCATAGGAAGAGCCACACACGCATTGGGAGGGCAAACCTTCCACTGGCCTACCGTACCTTAGAGCATTGGCATCTGTAAATTCTTGTTTATTGAGACTGAAACCATTTGCCCTTATCGGTAACGTAGTTAACCAGTTCGAGGTGCCCACCTCCTGCGCTATAGCTACTTTTTTTTTTTAAATTCTCTGGTACTTGCAACAACAGTTGTTGCAACTTATCACTTTGGCTGTGCTGTCGTTCTGTCGTAATGGACCTTCGAATCTTGTTTACTTCGCTGGTATCCACCTCTCCTGTTGCGTTCTGGGCTATTATGTGGTCCGTGAGGGCTGCCGTGAGCTTAACTGAGTTTTGATGTTCGGTGGCAGCAATCTCCTCTGGATTGGTTAATCCCATCCCTCCCAGTCTCGGTGGTAGTGCAAGGAGTGATCTTTCTGCTGGGGTTAAGTGAGGGTGTTTCGCTCATTTGGGAATTAAATTGACGTTGATAGCTTCTTCCAGAGGGTGGAGGAGGTGACCAATAGCAGGGATAGTGTGCATCATGTAGTTCAAGCGATGCTTGACTCCATGACTGAATGCCGCAAAAGCCGCATGTGGCTCTGTGTTAGCAATCTCAGACAGTGCTTGGATTTGCCTAACCAACTCATTCACCTTTCCCGTTACATACTCGGACTTGAAGTCAGTCGTGCCGATTACTGCTCCTAGGTGTCTTTGGCCTTCCTTTGTTATTTTGACCTCACTTCCGCCAAACACCTCCATTGCCCGCTCATAATGTCCTGGCTTCACAATGAGGAAGAACTTGCTGGCGTTTGGGTGGTACCCTATTTGTGGGCCTCGCGATGTTACTAGGTCCCACCCCTTTTTGATGTCCTCCACTAGTTTGCTGTCAATCGGAATCGAGTATGACGATCATCCAGCTATGATAAAATTATATGAGTTATTAAGAATGTCCATTTTGTTGATGAGCTCTGAGGAGACTAGAGAGGCCGATACAGGACCGGCAGTGTCATCCACAGATGTGGCATGTGTGGATTGCTACATCTAGTGTGAGAGGGGCGGCAGCAGCATCTTTCCGGTGCTTGTTTACCTTGGTATGCAGTCAAGCTAGCTCAAAAGCGTTGACACCTTCTTGTGTGGTGCTCCTCCAAGCGTTACGTTGTGGAGTAATCGTCTCCCAGGTGAAGGTGTTGATTTGGCATGTTTTAAGTTTTGTCTAAAAACTATCCAAACACCTTTTCAGTTGCCCACCAGCATTATACAGTCGACTCTCGTTAATTCGGACCCCTTTAATCCGGATTTCGGATAATTCGGACAAAATCTGAACGTTTTTTTTTTTTTTTTTTTTTTTTTTTTTAAGATTTGTAGGAATATTACCTGCGGACCTTAAGCTAAAATGCTGGTCCACCCACTGCTGGGATAAAACACCAGCGTGTTTTTGGTCAAATGTAACATCTCCACCACTAGTGTGGGGGGGGGGGGGATGCAACTTTTAGCTTCAGACATGAAAAATATTTACCATTTACTGCCAGTAAACAATGGAAACGTAAAATTTGTACCAATTAGTAATGAAAGGTTGTGCAGTTCCTTCAGCAAATGAAGCTCACCAACTTACAATAGGCTAAATTACCTTACAACGTGTTTTCAGTAGTCTATGTTGAAGTTCTTAGCACAGGCTAACTTATCATATCATATACGGTATCACAGTTCTCATTGATCTTCAAAAAATACCGGTAATTATAACCTTTTTGATATTTCACACTTAATATAATACCTGGTAATCTACTTCAACCTCCTATTGTTTACAACGATACATGACTCACCACCAGCTGTTGAGTATCAGCTAGACGGTACACGTGTTTTTCGAATCGTTTTCAGTTAAAAAACTGTTACATCACATGTATATTTTACCTTAACTGTGCCTGAATGAATATATTCTCGGAAATAAATAGTAGTTTTGCTGAAACGTGATGTACTTTAATGTAAAATAGGATAAAATACATGAGGAAAACAAAAGACTTTACCTAACCTTCCGATGTTCTAGAGAAGTTACTCGTTTTTTTAATAGTTTTTGGTTAAAATACTGTTATATTACAATGGTATTCTATTCATACTGTGCTTGATATAATACATTCACGGAATTGTAATATTTTTGCTGAAATTACGTACGTATTACAGTGGAAAGTGGGATAAAATCGTGACGAAAACAATGACTTTGAAATATAATGCAATATTAACCCCTAAATTGGTTAATTCGGACAAGCGGCTAAAACGGACACCCTTCCCCCCCTATTAGTCCGAATTAACGAGGGTCGACTGTATTTACTATTCATTATGTGACTGTAAAGCAGCTGCTTTGGCAGTCTACTGTCATCCATGCGGGTAACATGGCCAGTTTGTGTCAGCAAGAATTCTGGCATTTGTTCTCTTGTCTTCCTAGCAAACTCAGAGGATGGAACGTAGACTAAGTTGGTGTAAATTTTCTAGTGCCTTGAGGTGCCTGCTGTATGTGACCCATGTCTCGCTGCCATATAGCAGGATGGGAGGACCACTGCTCAATATATGTGTGACTTTAAAGATAATTTCAGTTCCCTACAGCTGAAGGCTGAAGACACAGGTAATAAGTCTACCAAAGGCTTGAGATGCACATCTGATCCGATGTTGAATCTCTTCATTTTTTTCCGTGGTAGTGGACAGGTGGGAGCCGAGACAAGGAAAGTGGGTAACATTAGAGAGGGTAGTACCATTAAGCTGGATGGATGATGGAGGTGTGGCTGAACCAGGGGCAGGCTGAAAGAGAATCTGAGTCTTAAGTACATTCACTTCAAGGTCAAAGTGTGCATACGCATCTGCGTAGGTATTCAGGATCTCATGTAGGTCACGTTCAGTGTGAGTGACAAGGGTGAGGTAGTCTCTGTACTGAAGCTTATTATTGGAAGCTGCCGACACCTTTGTTCCTGCCTGTAGCTGTCTTATGTGGAAAAGACCCTTCATCTGGTAATGGATGTCCACTCCGATGTCGAAATTGGTGCTGGCACGAGTAAGGAAGGCAGCCAAGAAAATGGAAAAGAGAGTTGGTGCCAGTACACATCCTTGCTTTACCCACATTTGGATGGGGAAGAGCTCGGACTGGATGCCATTGTGCAGGACACTGCCGTTCATGCCATCGTGAAATTGCCTCACAATGGTGATGAATTTTGGTGGGCAGCCAAAAAAGGCTGAGAGTCCACCAGAGGGCTTCCCTGTTGACCGAGTCGAAGTCCTTGGTTAGGTCAGTGAAGGCCATGTACTGGTCATGACGCTGTTCTCTGCACTTTTCCTGTATCTAGCGGGCAACAAAAATCATGTCAGTGGTGCTACGTGATGGCCTAAAGCCACATTGAGATTCTGGGAGATCCTGCTGTAGTTGCCACAGTCTGATCGGTCTTCCTTGTTATTTTAAATATTGATGATGGAGACGTCTTTAAGAGATTGGAGGATTTCCTTCTTTTCCCATATATTCTCCAGGAGAGAGTGGAGAGGCTGGTAAGCAGAGGTCCTCCTGATTTATACACCTCGGCTGGGATTCCATTAGGCCCTAAATCTTTGTTATTTTTCATCTGTTTGATGGCAGGGATGGAGGAAAGCTGAGGTGGGTCATCTCTGGATGCTGAGGGACCTGCTGGGTAGTCAGGATATCCGCATCAGTGTTTCATTTGAGTAGCGAATGTTAGTGCTCTTTCCAGCGCTGAAGGATGCCTTCTTCGTCTTTAATTAGGGAGTTGCCATCGGATGAGCGGAGGGGGGGCTGCACCATGAGTGATTGGCCCATAAAAGGTTTTAGTGGAATTTAAAAATTTGTGCATCTTGTGTTTGTCTGCAATTTTTTGCATTTCACATGCTTTATTTTTAAACCAGTTGTTTTTTTTTATAGCGAAGTTTGCGTTGGGCTGCCACTTTCTTCTTGCGAAAGGTATCAGCTTTGGTTCGAGACTGAGGGTTGTTCTGCCAGTCAGTTAAGGCAGCACATTTATCATTGACGAGTACAATGATTTCCGCATCATTTTCATTAAACCAGTCCTGGTGTATTCTTTCAATCTGGCCGAGGGCCTCTCTGCAGGTTTTTGTCATGACAGTGTCGAGAATACCCCTTTCAGCACTGGGATTTGGGTTGTTTGTTGTCGGTTTGTTTATCAGCCCATGTTCGAGCTGCTCTCTGAAAGCATGTGTTACTGCTGAAACCTCCTGGAGGCTTGTTGCCTTCACTGTTTTGGGGCGACTTGAAGTGAGAGCTTGGCTCTGACAAGCCGATGATCAGTGTCACAGTGGTCTGAGCCATGCATGGCTCGGGTGATGAGGTCATCTCGGCGATCTCTATTTCTGACAATGATTTAGTCAATGAGATGCCAGTGTTTAGATCGTGGGTGTTGCCACGAACCCTTGAACTTGTCGGCCTGCCCGAACAAGGTATTGGTGATAGTGAAGTTGTGTGCAGCACACTTACTGAGGAGGAATAGGCCTTTGAGATTACACTTGCCTACTCCATTTCTCTTTATGATTCCTGCCAAATGTCAGCATCTCTACCAACTCTGGCATTGGAGTCGTCTTGGAGCACAACCTTATCTTCTCTGGGTATTGAGGTTAGCATCTGTCAAGGTCAGTGTAAAAGACCTCTCTGATGTTATCCTCTGCATCCAGTATTGGGGCGTGTGCACTGATGAAGAAGGCATGATCTGAGTGATTCAGTGGGACTCGGAGCGTCATGAGGCTCTCGTTGATCGCAGCAGGCATTTCAGTTAACCTATTTAGGATGCATTGGCGGATGGCAAAGCCAACTCTATAAGTGCGGTTTCTCTCCGCAGCAGGTTTACCCTTCCAGAAGAAGGTATTGGAAGAACCCCGTTCTGTGAGTTGACCCTGGTGTGGGAGCTGGGACTCACTAATGGCTGCTATGTCAATGTTATACCTAGCCAGCTCTTTTGCCACAAGGGTGGTTCTTCTTTCAGGGCACTCAATTGTGCCAGTAGCCAGAAGGGTCCTGACATTCCATGCAGCGACCATAAGAGGTTGTATAGTTTGTTTTGTTTTTATCTTTGATTATAATTGTGTTTTTGACCGCATAAGGATGACCTTACTGGGTGCGGTTGCCCAGTCAGGTAGGTGCTTTAGGCAGACTATGTTTGGAGCATATTTTCTAGTCCCCTTCCATGTGAGGTGAGCAGACTGGCTCCTTGAAGAGGCTGCTCAGTCGCAGAGACAGGACCAGATTACACTGCTGCCTAGATCCCAGTGTATAAACGACCATCTTATCTGTACTACCCATGTGCAGAGTTATGACTAGACAGACACACACACACAAAAAAAAAAACACACACACATGCATGGATACACACACACACACACACACACAAAGCAAAACAAAGCAAAACAAAAGTTCAGACATTGTACAGCTCTAAAGTAGCTCACTAATACACAAACATCTATCAAACTCACCTAAACATGATGTTGTGGAGGCATTGGTGTTTCCATGAAATCTGTTGCCAAACAAAAATCCTACCTAACTAATGATAAATAGTCTGACTTACCAACATCCGCCGAGACCAACAAGGTTAAACTTTAAACTTTCAGTATTCTAAACACTTGGTGACTTATTTGTTACTTTCATTTACTGTATACAGTTGGTCCTCCTATTACGCGGTCCCACAATCCGCGTTTCACCGTTAACGTGGTGCCTTGCCAGAACCTAACATTCTCACATTCCGCGGTCGTGAACCCCATTACGCGGAGAGCGGCTGGCAAGCCGCGCCATTTTTGGATCCAAACCTCCCGCCATCCGCCATGTTGTGTAAGAGGCGCGAAAATGGTGCGCACAAGGTCGCCCAGTCATCAAAACATTACCAGTTCTTCACCCGCCACCCACTACAGCCGGCCCAAGTCAATGTTAGTGATAATTATAGTGAGGATATGGACTTATATGAACTTTGTGGGGTTTGACAAAGAGGCCCTGCAAGCCTCTGTGGTGGATAGTGATACAATTGATACAAGTGATACAGGTGAGGGCCAATAATCTGCCCTCTGCCTCGGAACCAACCGCCCATCCCCGTGTGCCCAGCCATCTTTTCTACTAATGTAAGTGTTAAAAAACCTAATATTATTGATATTTCTCTTAATTATTAATTGTGTGTGCATGCCATCATAAAGTTAAGATAATATTTTTACTACAACATAGTTGTGTGTCGTCAAAAAGTGGAGTTTGGGGATCGGCCCGGACTCCATTTCAATTAATCCCACATGTTATGTTATTCACTTTACGCGTTTCTCACTTTCCGCGGTACCCTCCGGGTTACATTAACTGCGTAATATGAGGACCAACTGTATTGTTATTCTATTTTTCTTTTCTCTTAAATTAAGTGATTTTAGATGTATATAAGGACTTAGGCTTTGTTATAAAGTAGCGGGATTTTAAACATTGTTCTGTAAGCACTGTATGCACATAGCATATTTTTCGACTTATGTACTTTTCGACTTAAGGGTGTTCCCAGGAACAGAACTCATTCATAACCCGGGGACTACCTGTATTGTACTGTAATTTACTTCCTAACACATTAAAAACATTAGTGACATTCCCCCTCCTGACCCTAAGCAACGGTCCCCATCCCACTCTCTATACAAAGAAATGTTTATTCTCTTTATGTTTTTGACCTCATTATAGTTATTTCTTTTCCTTTTTTTTTTTTTTTTTTTTTTTTTTTTTTCACACTGTATGGAGGATTGTGTTCCAGGGGGCTCTGTTATTTTGCCTACTCTTCCTTCTTTTTGTGAATGATTTACTTCACACTACGACTAATTCTATCCATTCTTACGCTGATGATTCTACTCTTCACTCTTCACATTTTTCCCTTCCCCCTAATTCTCAAACTAGATCTGTTTTTGGAGCTGATATCATATCATCTATCAATGCAGATCTATGCAGCATCTCCAAATGGGGAGGTAGAAACTTGGTTGAATTCAATATTAATAAAGCACAGCACTATTTACCAATTACACTTTCCAAAATAGAAGATCTCCCACCAATCACATTTCAGGATGCAATCATTCTGCCAAATTCTAAAATAGATATGCTAGGCCTCATCATTTCCTCTAATATGTCATGGAAGCCACACATCCACAACATTGCTAAAGCTGCCTCCTGAAAGCTGGGAATGCTGTACAGATGCCGTAGCTACTTCATTCCTGAGCAGTTGCTTAAAGTTTATAGGGATTCATTCGTCCTAACTTTGAGTACTATTCTCATATCTGTGGTGGCTCTCCTTCTGTCCAACTGATAAATAGGGTGGAATCAAATGCATTTTGTCTTATTAACTCTCCTCCTTTAGTTGATAATCTCTCTTCCCTATCTCTCTTTTACAGGTACTTTAACGGGCAGTGTTCAGTGAATTTGGCATCCTGTGTACCGCCGGCAAGGCCGTGGGCTCGTAACACTCGTCTTGCCCACGGTGCCCACTGTTTCTGTGTGGATGTCGGTCACACTAGAATAACCATTATGGTACATCCTTCTTTCCTCACACAGCCAAACTGTAGAATGCTCTGCCTTCTTCTGTGTTTCCATACTCTTACAATCTGGTTTTCCGGCATCTTCGTGGTGTAGATTAATTAGTCTTTTTCTCTTCTATTTGTAATTTCTTTTGACTCCTATTTTTTTGCCCCCCAGGCCCCATTGTGGGTCGATGACCTGTGCCTGGGTGGGCTATTTCCCGTGAAAAAAAAAAAAATGTAACTTGAGTAAAAAAAAAAAAATGATGAAAGTTACGTTTATTCACCTGAAATTAAGAGTTGAAAAATAAACATAACATAACTCGTCCTGCTAAATCTTGCTGGTGCACAAAGAAGTGTTTATTGTTATTCCCTTAAGATATTTTTTTGCACATTCTGTATGTAGGATTGTGTGTGCATGTAACTAAATAAAAAAATGAAGAAATTATCCTAAATACAGCTCTAATCATATCAGCATTCCTCTTGATTGACTCGTTCACGAAGAAACCATTCCGATTGAGGTGGCGGACTGGCCTCTCTCTAGTCATTGTAGAAAGTTTAACTTAATTTCCAGGGTATATACAGTTCTATTATTCTTTGTTGGAGTGTCCTTAGGCAGAGGTGGACTAAGAGAACATTTAGGTGGGGCCATGATGACGAAAGTAGACAAAGAAAATTAAGTTAATTCACGCTAAGGTTTTGGTTGTGGCTGGACCGAGCATTAGATAAACTTTGGGCCCACGTGGTGCATGGGTGGCGTGGGGATGCTATCCTTGGACTGTAATTGACCAGACAGTCAGCTGGCTTAGCGGGCAAAACATTTTCTAACTGACCGTGTTCAGCCGAGTTTTCCCGTGTGAATATTGGCCATGTGTTAAGTGATACTGGGTAGTAAATAAAATACCATGTTCGAATGAATCTGCATTCAACGAACCATTGTTAAACAAGGGGGCGGTATATAGGGAAATAACAGGCATGGTCTATCAGAGATACGAGATTCATGAAGAAGGCACATGCAGTTGACAAAGAATGACTTAACAACATGGCGGCACATGCCAAGAGGAGAGAGACATGATTCTGATATTTGTATTGAGAGAGTGACTTAGTGGCAGTATTATAACAATAATATTTCACACACTTAAACGAAAAGCTAGATGAAGTGACATAGTGTCTAGAGTCAGTGAAACAGTGTTTGAACTCATGCATGGTTGCTTATGCCCTAAAGTACTGTACATCCACTACGTACACTGAGGCCCAGACTATAACCCCTGCCTTGACCCCAGGAGTTGCGCCCTAGCAACCAATCCCATGCTAAACTAATGCATAGCACCTGTTAGCTGTCAAACACCTCTGTAGCCTGTGGGTGAAGCTCCAAACTGCCCTAGCCCCTTTGCCATACCACTCCTCCATCCCTGGAACAATGGCACATCATTAGGAGTCAACTTAAGTGTGAGCATGCCTTACTGGCAGTGCATATGGTGTTAATATCAACATTGTCTAAGCTGTAGCAATATAAAGGTCCCAGCTGCAGCATTGACCCAAAATATCCTTGTTTCAGGAGGTTAGGAAAATAAGAGCACTCAGAATTAGGAGACACAAGAAGAGAAAACTCCATATATAAGATATAGCAAAGTGACTGATTTATCATATTGTAACCATCTATCCTGCGATGTTCAACATGAAGTATATGTGCCTCCCAACTTAGAATGTACAAATGCAATTCATAACAATAGGTAAAGATGTAGCTGTTTGATATAAATTACTGCAGATAATACACATTTTTTACTGAGATACAAACCACAATTTTCTATGATACTGTATAAAATTTATCATTTGTTTTCATAATGCATATGCATTATCTACAATCTAAATTTTATATCACTTGTAAGATCCGTATTTAATTTTCTTTACGCTAGAACTCCTTTTCCTGTTATTCCTACCAGACGAACACACCACAAGTTTCCTCCAATGTCATCTTATCAGCGAATGCTTGTCCATCGGTGCGCTGCATTCTTTGGTCTGGAGCACAATGTTGACCAAGCTGGAACTGCCGTCATTGTAAATAAAACCCGGAATACTCGCCTTCCTGAGACGCGTTTCCGCGATCACTGCCGCGATGACCTTCTGGTGCCGGATGAGCCGAAGAGGTCTATCCTTAAGAGGGACTCATCATCTTTTGACGATGGCTCAAATTACAAGGTTAGTTGTTTTTGGTGACGGGTACAGTACGTACTTGACACCACAATTAGAATTGGACAATCCAAATGACTGGCAAAATTTTTTATAATTGTTTCTTGGATTTATTATGCAGTTACCCCTCCCATCCTATTGCAGATCGCTTTCGTTTATCTTTAAATTGGTTATTGTTTTTATGTTTGTTATTTAAAGTGTATGGTGTTTGCTCAGGTAAAGATAGTGAGCTGTGAAGTAAGTATATACTGTATATGGAATTTTATACTTTGACATTAAAGAATAGTGATAGTACAGTAAAACACTACAAGAACATCAAATGAACACTGATCACCTCGTGAATCTCAAGTAATGGAAACTCAATTTAATTTTAACAGTGTCTCAGATGTGAAACAGTATGATGATTGGTTTGATTTTTTTTATTATTCATAACCAAGTGTGAGAGATTGCTAGTGGTGACATTAAGGTTCATTCATATCAGAAGTACCTTGCAATAATGACAATCTATATACGTACTGTGTACAATATTCATAAAGAAAATTGTTTATCAGTCAGTGGATTATAAAACTTGTAAATGAGCCTTAATAAAAATAAGATGTATGAGTTGCTGACATAATTAGAGTGTGGCTACTAGGTAAACACAATAAAGTATCTGACATCTGAGAATCTGCTTTATGAAATACCTGTACAGTAGACTATTTTACAAAAGATTTTAATTATGAAATTCAAAAATATAAAATAATTTCCTTTCATTTAATTTTCCACATACAGTATTACATAAGTGAAGAGAAATTGGATGCATAGACAATTGGTCAGTGAGTGTGCATGGTGAGATGAGTGACGAGTTTACTTGTCTTCAAGTGAGTTTGAGGAGTAAGTTGGCTGGTGATTGGAGGAGATTGAAGTCACATTAAAAGTTTATTTGTAGACTTAATAACATTATGGATGTAATAGAATAATGAAATAAGTTTGTGTTCAAGTATTAGCAGAAAAAAATAATATAATCAAATTGACACAAGTACTATGGCTTATCCCATGTTTTCTTTAGACATTTGTTCATGAAAGTACAGGTATCCACTTGACATAATTATCCATTTTGCAGAAGCCTCTTGATCCCAGAGTTTTTGGTTGACAGATACTTTATTACATAAGTAATGTTATAGTGCATACCTTGCATTTTGTTTTAAAGTATTTGATGTGTGTTGCGTGAGAATTAGATTGAAAGGAATGCTGCTGAATGTACTGTAGTTAATAAATAAACCTTCAAAATAAGTGGCAGTTCAGTTCAGTATATATATCATAGTGCACTGATTTTTCATCTGTAAAGGTAGAATTAATATTGAAAGTGAGAAAAGTTAGGAGTGCTTCACTACCGTACTGTGGTAAAGTCAGAGGAAATTCCTCAGTTTGCAAAGCCTCAGACTAGCTATTAACATCATACATGGGAGGTTGCCACCCCACTCATTGTGAAGATGCATAAAACCTGTTAGGTCATTTTTTTAGTGTTGCTTAGTTTGTTGCTCATCTATCCAAGGAAACTGTTAGGAATGGCAGTGTGCTATTTAGTGCCAAATTAATGTAAATGAAAGTAAGATACTTGTTGTCCTACTGGAATATGTTATATCTTATATTCAGTTTGATTTATAACTACGGTATAGCTAGTTATAATATTGTGATTGTGATACTTGTTATCTTCCATGCTACAAAGAAACTATCCTTTAGTATTTTATGTGCCTTTGGATTGTTGTGATTCAGAAAAGCTAGACTGGAAACTGAGGTGTTTATGTGAATTCAGAAAATTTGAAGATATTAATCAACAAATAACATCTAACTGCTGAGTAATGTGTCAGATGTAAGATGTTAAGGTGGGAAGACAACAGGACTTTTGTTAGCATAGATATCACATGTTTACTATGTACTGTTACCTGGTACAAAGATGTTAACAAAGTGAATTACTGTAGTTGACTGTTCAACATTTTTGGTATAGTTTAATCAGTTATATTACTGAAAAAATAAGGTAATTATTTTTAAGAGGACCTCGAATAAGTTTAGTTGTGCATTTCTAATAATCAAAATTGAAATTACTTGTTGTAAAAGTATGTTGTATTAACTGACAGCTTATGAGCATATGTGTAACATATTGTTCATACATTTGTCTTCTTTTATTATTGAAGAAGATGTGTGTGTCTCAACACTCACCCTGATTATCAAATATCTCAGTATCTTTAGTATTGACTTGGTCTTTCAATTTTCATTCATCTAATGACATCACCAAGACTATCTTTTAGTCATATCATTATTCTGTTTACTTTTTTGTGCTGATTTTGCTTCATTTGTTGTTGTTCTTCTTCTTGTCTAATCACCTTAATGTACCATTGTTCACTTTATGCATCTCATCTCCATCATGGTTGTATCTTCTGAATTTTTTCCCCATCATTCCATATATTTTTTGCAAAATTCACCTTTACATAATTCCATACAGTTTTCCTCAAATCAACCCATTCTATATTCCATAATTTTTGCCTTAAATTCTCCTTTCTATGACACGCCATTTTATTCAGAATTCCCCAATCCTTTTTTTTTTCAAACATCTTTTCTTTCTAGTTTTCTACTCTTAGGTCTCTAAACCTACCTCAGAATTGCCTTACTCTTTATTCCATATACTGTACTGTACTTTCATCTGAATCCTCCTACTCTAGATTCTGCACATTTTTCTTCTAGCCTCCCTGTACCTACTCTACTCCAGAGATTTTTCAAGATTCAGAATTAATAATTTCAAAGATATTGTAAAAAAACAAAGGTAATGATTCACTCTCTGCCTCTATGTGGTGCATGTGTTTTCCTGAATTCAGAGCAAGTTGGTTGTACTTACAGAATCTTCTAAAAATATTTGAGTTGGCAATCATCTCTTCACTCTCACACATTGAAGACCAGTAACAGTCTTGAAAACTTAATTAAGAATTTATTGTCCAACTGGAATTAATACAAAGTGTATTGGCACAGATATGATAGCCTGTGGCCTCATCTTTAGAATCATAAGACTGCATGTTAGTATAGGTTGAATTAAGATGTCCAGATGTATGAAAAGAAGGACGGTCCCCTCACCAGAGTTGCTCTCGGGGAAACAATTGAAGAAAAAGAGCACAAAAAATATATTTATATGAAGTTAAAGTAACAAGAAATTATAATTTGCAGACCACTGAGTTTTACTGTAGCTTTAGTTATGTAAACAAAAAAGGAGAGGGGGGTAGAAGCTATACTCCTGCCCTGGGGCACAGGGTATTTTGATGGGTGACTAAGGCCAACTGGGCTAGGACCTGACTAGGTACTACTTGATAAACTGTTGAGAACATGTTAAATTGGTTCTTTAATACTAAAGATGGCATTTATCTGTATGAGCACTTCTTTGAAAAGCATAAAGAATAAGACTACTATTAATGATGATCAAGAAAATTTCAATTTTTTAGTTCATATCCTAACTGTCTGGTCATAAAATTGCTGGTTTTCAAATAGTATCCTGAAAAAAAAATTGGAGGAGATATATGCTTATCTTATTTCAGTTTGTGTGAGACATCATAACACACCCATGTAGCATATATGCTGGCAGTAGCTTTTGTCCTTTCATGTAAAAAAAAAAAAAAATGGTATTCATAATAAAGTTAAGATTGTAATATCATTAGTATTAAAGTAGGAGTATTGTTGGCAAGTACAGTATGTCATTCCACATCTTTACTGGTAACCGTGTTATACTTCCTATGTTCAAGGAAAATCACCTTAGTGCAAGAAAACATCAAACCATTTAACTTGAAATATTATAAAAAATATATACTGTACTGTACTGTATATACATTTTTGCAATATAATTTTATTGCTGATTCCAGGTAAGGCAACTCATTTATCCCACCAGTCTACAGTGTTAAACCCCAGGTAACACCTATTCAATAATCGCTTGAACTAATCCATCAATAATTCAAATGACATTCCATTAAATCCATTATCTTAAACAGGAAGACATAGAAACAAAGGTTACCACTTGAGGCTGAGGGATGACAAACCTTAGTATCACACCAGCTGTATTTGATGTGAAAACCACCTGTCCAGTGTTCACAAGCAGTATGTATGAAGATGAAAAATACAGCTTAATAAATTCATCTGACAGAGATACAATCTGTATCCCTGATGGCCACCATAGGGAGTGAATCAGCCAAATGAAACCGATGCACCAATGAATTGCAATTTGCCTGTTATCAAAGAGAAGCTAACACTTACAACCCACCATAACTGATATGAAAGTAATGCAGATAATATGTTGCCAAACTTTAAGCCAACATCCAGAAGCAAAACACATATTTTTTCCCCAAAGAAACAATGTACAGGGTAGTAGAACTCAAATGTCTGTTCAGTGTTGTGAGATGGCTTTAAGTGAGCTGGAGTGATCATGGAGATTTTAATATGAACAATGGACAGACTGTGTGTGCGATTTTTCACACCCAAACTGTCTATTAGAATTGCACAAAGTATAAACGTAATCTCAATTCAGATTTGCACATCTTCAAAGAAAAATCCAACTTTGAGTTCGGTGAGTCTATAATCCTCTATCTCAGAGGATTGTCCCTCTCAGGATTAACAAAGCAATGGCATCAGATTTGTTTGGATTCTGATTCCTACATGAAATGAGGACAACAGTTAGATTCTTCATTATAATTGTTCAGTAACAGACTTAAATATTTATATTCATCTGTTCAATTGATCGTCATAATTTGATTGTTCAGTTTTACTAAACACACATACTTGAGAAAACGTATTATTAATAATTTTAAAGTCTGTAAATTGAGATACCATGAATTGCTTCCTGAATTCTTGACATTGAAACTGTCATTTAATTTTTATTTCAGTTTATTGTTTGATTTTAAAGTAAACTTTGCTTAGTAAATCTTATAATAAATTTTTAGTGCAATGTTGATGTGTTTCCAATTGTAGAATATTTATTTGAAACTGAAGTGATGTGGAGGAAAAATAGTACAGTACGGGTGTCATTGTTAAAGATAAAGATTACTCAGCGAATCTGTGGAGGTTTTGTGCTTGGTCTTCCATATTTTATGGTGTGGAGATGGTCGATAACTGAAATGTTTGAGGAAAATTTCAGGTCTGCCACCCTACTATGAGCATGGGAAATGGCATGTACAGTATAGGTAGATAGAGAGAATCATAGTTTGAATGGCCGCACAGTAATGTCTGTTTTATTTTTAGTCCCTAGATAGACAATTCAGCTCAGAATCAAGGAGGAGTAAGAGCTTCGAGGAACGGGAAGAGGAATACGAAAAAGTAAGGAAGCGAATATTCAGTCAGGAGGTAAGAATCTTAAACTAATGAAGAAGGAACTCTTGTGGGCAATCCAATCAGGTTTTACGTGTTTCCCAGCATTATCTGCCTCTCCAGCTTAATGGAATGAAGATATACTGAAGTTCAATACTTCTCCAGAGAGGAAGAGCCATTATTGGTAGCACAGGTTAGGGTCAAAACACCCTGGTTAGTGACAAGTTCACTACAGTCTGTGCTTCTTCAACATCTAAACTGAGCCAACATTGGTGACACTCAGTGTCCTAATCAGATTTATCCAATGTATTAGATGTTCCATGACATAGACACATTGTTGTTCATTACCTCACATCTGTTATATTTGCTGAAATACAGTATTGTATGAGTTAAAATTAATATCAGAGGCTCATGAAAATGAGATATAACTCAGTTATAATGAGCTTGACTGTAGCTGTTGGTCAAGAGACATTGGTGTCTGTTGAAGGATTCATAAAATATTATCAATTGATGAAAATATAGGGATTTGCTGGAAACTGAGCATTCTTTGCATATAAGATTTCCTTCAGGAAAATGAGGCTTAACTTAATTTTTTTAAAGGCTAGAATAATACATGATTCCAACCATATGAATGTACTGTAAAGTACTGTATCGAAATTTGTAGCATTCAAGATTTTGGTTTGAAACTTTAATTGTTTTCCCAACTTTACCTCATTTTCTTAACTCCTTGCAAAATATATATACCTCTTTACTCATACACACCCTTGGTCATGAACTGTGGAAGAATAAGGGAATACTGTACTACTGTACTTGACTCAAATATATGGAATGTCCTAAATTTGAATAATTAACTTGTAATAAGATTATCATCAAGATGAAAGCAACTAAAGTTGAATCTTGACTATGTGTCTCAATTTTGATTCTGCAACAAACACGATTTTAAACTGAAAATTTTTAAAGGTATTTGTTTATAATGTTATGCTACAGGATGGTGTAAGTTAAAATATTCTTATGATTGTCTCAAATTTCGTAAACATTTTAGTTGGGAATTGACTGAAAGGAAAGCTCCACTCCATTTTGCCTACATTCACACTTTTGTACCACAAACTGTGTTCCAAGGCTTGATTAAGGCTACCTGTACTTAAAGCCAGCAGTATGTCTCAGGTCCCTATATTATTCAAATTAGGAATCATATTTGTTAAAATTGTTCCATTACTGCTGACCGACCTCATCATGGAAGACACCTAAAGGCCCTTTATAAATAGACTACAATCTATTCCTTACCTTACTCCCTGTCTTCCTTGAACTACTATCAAAATATATTCTTAATCCCTCTCCTTTCCCTTATTGTTTTGGTTATATGGTATCAGTTATTGACACTCAACTCACATTCATAGCATCTCTTTATCATTATTTACTTGATCATCAAAAATGTATGTCTAAAGCACTTCAACATTCTGTTTTCCTCTATCATGTACATCATTTTTTGGCCAAATCTTCATATCTACAGTACTTGGTTTAATTCATTAGCCCTCATTCCAGTTCTTTTCAGGGTGAGTAATTTCAATTGCCTCTATGTGCTATTATTTATATTTATTGTACTGTCACACTGAAATTCTGCTACTTAAGTTATTGCAAAGTCCATCTCTATCTCTTCCAGCAGTTTTGAAAAACACAGAGAATCACAATCCTCTCTCAGTATCTCCTTTTTTCCACACTCAAGCTGTCTATTAGAATTGCACAAAGCATACACGTAATCTCAATTTAGGTTTGCACATCTTCTAAGAGAAATCCTACTTTGAGGTTGGTGAGTCTATAATCCTCTATCTCAGAGGATTGTCCCTCTCAGTATTAACAAAGCAATGGCATCAGATTTGTTTGAATTCTGATTCCTACATGAAATGAGGACAACAGTCAGATGTTTAATTACCCCTTACCACACTTGGCCAATGAAAAATAATATAAAACTAATATATATCCACCATCCAAGGCAGTTTGTGCAGGATGCTGGCTTCAAGGGAGTAATTGTCTCAATAGCAATGAAACACCAATGAGGTTTTTAAATGGTAAAACTTTTGCTTCTACTCTCACTTTTCAAAGTGCCTATTGCAGTAGACTATTTTTAAGATTAGTTCCAGCCACTACTGTCAAGTTCCAGGCTCAGCCATCAATTGGGGTTTATAGATCAATCCTTCATTTATAAAAGAAATTATTTCTTTCATGTAAAAATTAGCCTTTGATATTAATGTTTCATCATATATGTTGAAGGATAAAAAAAATGGTCATTAAAGTTCTTCAATGTTTTTTTTTTTGTTTTTTTAGTATAAAACCAAATTTATATTGGAGAAAGGGTTTTGCAACCACAAAAAAGTACCTGTTTCACAGATTGACGGGTAGGACTTTGAGTTCATGTGCTAACCTTCGCCTAGTAAAGGTGGTTCAATACAGTTATAACTTGCCTACTAAATTTAAAAGAAAAAAGTGGAGTTGTGATTGATAGTATAAGTAGGGGTGATAAAAATTACTAAAAATGGAGGTCTTCCTCAATGTATGATATGGTTGCATTCCTGAAAATCCAATCGTAAATCAAATTATTGGAAGTCAATTTAATTCATATTTTGTCATTGTTTACCATTGCAATTTGTAAGATATGTTCCTTAAAAAACTTCAACATGTAAAAGATCACACTTTGCAACTGAACTTAAATATTTACATACTTAAAAAATTAAATGCATTATACATACTGTCAGGATCAGTTTAATGAAAGCAAAACTGTAATTTGTTTAACATATTCATGGTTACTTCCAGGAAAACATAAATGACTACCATAGGGTACCAAAATTTTTTTATTATTTTATTTGTTGAAAGAGTTGGTTTGGGTGAGTAAATAATATAAAAATATCATATAAATGGTTTACTTACATTAGAAATGACTGGCACTTGATGACATCATTGAGGGTCGAGATTCCCTGAAGCACCTTATCACAGCTGGCCATCCACCACATTACCAGTTCTACCACCACCAGCACACCTTCCCACCACATTTGCCTCATATTTTGTGGTTTTCCTTCCATATTACACTTATTTATTATGGTACTTGTAACACTGTTTGGATTATTATAATAGTAATAGTAGTAATTACTGAACAATTGACTGCAAGCCATGTCAGCACAAGACCATATGTGTGTGCCGAATAAGGTCGAGTGGAGTTTATCGTATAAATATTACCTTTCCTTATAATAT
Source organism: Homarus gammarus (assembly GCA_958450375.1). Taxonomy (NCBI): domain Eukaryota; kingdom Metazoa; phylum Arthropoda; class Malacostraca; order Decapoda; family Nephropidae; genus Homarus; species Homarus gammarus. The sequence continues at coordinate 787,697 of CAUDMG010002538.1, forward strand.
AATGTTTTAGAACGACTCCATGTTCTGCTGAATCATTCTGTATATCTGTGGTGTAACCTTGGGAAGGGGACTTTGGTAGCCCATAGTGTTGTGTCTTCATAGCTTAACTGAAATGCTTATTAGATAATGTGTTGTATGCTGCTACATGTCATGTCGTATACTCAAGGCTAGTATGTCCCATCATCGTCATCACTGTTGTGTCTTCACAGTTTACCTGAAATACACATTAGATAATGTGTTGTACGTTGCTACATGTCATGTCGTATACTCAAGGCTAGTATATCCCATCATCTTCGCCGGATGACGCAGGATAAAAAGAGACAATTTCTACCGTAATGCTGTACTGTATTTATGAGGTACCCGAGGAGGAGGCTCAGCTATAAGTGCTTAAACATAATACTTGAGATATAAATAAAGTGAAAACAAAAGAGAGCATCGGTCAGGTACTATAAATGCATTGACAAAGAAAACTTAAGTCAGTAACTAATATGTATGTAATACTTCCTTCCCCCTCACTCTAGAAATTTTGAGCTATGATTACCTTAGAGTAATACTATACAGTTAACCCTCACTTTACGCGGTTAATGTAACCCGCAGGGTCCCGCGTAAAGTGAGAAACGCGTAAAGTGAATAACATAACATATGGGATTAATTGAAATGGAGTCTGGGCCGACCCCCAAACTCCACTTTTTGACGACGCACAACTATGTTGTAGTAAAAATTTTATCTTAACTTTATGATGGTATGAAAAAACAAGTAATATAGAAGAGGTTAGGTTAGGAAAAATAAAGGTTAACATAGGAAAAATAAAGGTTAGGTTAGAAAAACTAAAAGTTAGGTGGAACACTTACGGTAGTAGAAGAGATGGGTCGGCATACGGGGATGGAGGCTGGTTCCGAGGCAGAGGGCAGATTACTGGCCCTCAGGTGAATCACCATTACTAGGTGAATCACCATCACTGTCACTTACAGTTGTCAGGGCTTCCCTGACAAATCCCTCAAAGTCATCTTCACTGTGACTATCACTGGCTTGGGCTGGCTGTGGTGGGTTGCGGGCGAAGAACTCGGTTATGCTTTTTTGACGGCTGGTGTTTATGTTGTCGTGTTACACCGTGATGTACGGCTCCATAGCCTGCACCAGCCGGGTATGGAAGACTTCATAGCGGTCATCGTCATTGTCGCGGGAAAGGAAGGACTTCATTTTCTCTGCACACTCCATGGCACCATTTAATATCACTATGAGTTAAACTGTGTTCTTCGGAGAATGATGCACCTTCTTCCTCCTCTTCACTGACGTGATCTTCTTCCAACATCTCGTCGGCAGTCACTTCAGGATCTCTGATCACCTCCAGGATGTCGTCGTTGGTGGTCTTGGAGAAGCCTGGAACTGTAACAGTCTGCGCAGCTTCTCTGGCAAGGTCCACTGCTACTGCAACATTCTGAACCTCACCAGTCACAGATTGACTCCTCCTCTCACCTGGTATTCCATGCAACACATGTCTCCATGCATGACGAATTGTAGCAATAGACAGCTGATCCCATGACTCCACCAAGAAGTCCACAGCTTTCTTGATGTTAAATACTCTCCAGAATTGTTTGAACAGTATTTTTTGCTGTGCCAACTGTTGATCCTCATCTTCTTCGCTCTTGTTATCGGTGGTGGTGTCACTCAGGTTACGCAACTCTTCCCTGGTGTTGGTGTAGTCGTTCAGGAGTTTGAATTTTTTTGTTGAGAATGCAGCTTTTACATTACAGATTAACTCTTGGTCCATGGGCTGTAATATAGACGTAGTGTTGGGAGGAAGGAAGACCACTTTTACGGTGGGGTGACGATCTAACAGTAGGGGCGAGTGTCCTGGTGCATTGTCCAGCAGCAACAAAATATTGAATGGCACATTCTGTCGCTCACAGAATTTCTTTACATCGGGAACAAAACAGTCATCAAACCAGGAGAAGGACAGTGTAGAAAACATCCACGCCTTACGTGCGGTCAGCCAGTGGACATTTTGCTTGGTCATGTCCATGCTCTTGTAGGCGTGCGGCTTGCGTGCTGTGTGGATCACCGATAACTTGAGCTTACAGGTACCGGAGGCATTGGTGGTAAACAGGACGGTGATGCGTCCCTTCTGCATCTTCCGGCCCCGAATCCTGCTGGCATTCTTTACAACGAAGGACTTGGAAGGTAGCTTTTTCCAGAAAAGACCAGATTCGTCCATGTTAAACACCTGGTCGTCACTGTACTGTCCTTCCTCCATAATCTCACGTAAAAACGGAGGAAATTCCCTAGCCGCAGCACGGTCAGCACTCGCTTCTTCACCACCTATGTTTATATTGGTGATCTTGTTCCGGATCTTAAACCTCTGTAACCACCCAGAGGAAGCATTAAAGGGTTTGGGCTCTGTAATTCCCATCTTACGTGCCACTGCCATGTACAGTTCATGTGCGTAGTCCTGAACAGAGTGCATGTCGACCGCCATGTCGACGCACCAAGTACCTCACAAGTAATTTTTCTGTCTTGAGAAGCACCTGGTTGTGAAAATACTTGATCATAGAAGCACCTGTAGACTTTGTGATCTTCATGTGCTCCGTTATCTTGGCTGCATCCTTTTTTATTGTTCGAATCGTAGATTCATTCACACCATGCTGGCGTGCCAAATCAACCTGCCTTGTTCCTTTCTCCAACTCTTGGATGATGGTATACAGGTAGTCGTCGACTTACGACCTATGCGACTTACGTCCGTTCGACTTTACGACCGGCGGTACGACAGTTTTGGCCCCAGCCTCCTGACGCTGCCGGGAGCTGGAGCCGCGCGCATCCCCGCGCTCAATTACAAACACGCTCGCTGGTACAGCACACTTCCCTCCGTGTCTGTTTGCCTTGTGCCTTTCTTTTGTCTCGGAAATTTTTCTTGAACCACCACCCCCCCCAAGATGTCTACCAAGAGGAAACTGTCTTCATCTACTCCTCAACCTGCCAAGAAGCAAAGAAAGGCCATTGATTTAAACACTAAAATGATGGTGATTAAACAGCACGAAGGGGGTAAGAAAGTGAATGAGATTGCACGTGATCTGACGCTATCACACTCTACTGTGTCGACGATTTTGAAGGATAAAGAAAGGATTTGTGAAGCTGTGAAAGGTTCTGCACCCATGCAAGCGACAGTTATAACGAAGCAACGGACTGGGCCTCTCCACGAAATGGAGAAATTACTTTACATTTGGATGGAAGATCAGATCCAGAAACGGACACCGTTAAGCCTTTTTACTGTGCAGACGAAGGCTAGAAGTCTATTTCAGACTTTGAAGGAGCGCGCCGGAGAAGACTACAGTCAAGAATTTGCAGCAAGTACTGGCTGGTTCAAGAGATTCAAGAAAAGATTTCAATTTCATAATGTTCGAGTGACTGGGGAAGCAGCGAGTGCAGACGAGGAAGGAGCACGCAAGTTTGTTGACAGTCTGGATGAATTAATTACGGATGAGGGATATCTAGCAGAGCAGATATTTAATGTGGATGAAACGGGATTGTATTGGAAACGGATGCCAGAACGCACTTACATCCAAAAAGAAGCCAAAAGCATGTCTGGATTTAAAGCATTTAAGGATAGGCTTACTCTGCTGCTTGGCGGGAACATCGCGGGGTTTAAGCTGAAACCTTTCCTAATCTTCCATTCAGAAAACCCGCGGGCGTTGAAAAATGTAAACAAGCACACGCTGCCCGTTTACTTTCGTTCTAACCGTAAAGCATGGATGACACAGGCACTGTTTGAAGACTGGTTTGTAAATTGTTTTATTCCTCAAGCTCGTGAATATTGTTTGACGAAAGAAATTCCTTTCAAGATTTTATTGCTACTGGACAATGCGCCTGGACATCCACCTCATCTATCAGATATTCATCCGGACGTGAAAGTGATTTTTATGCCGCCAAACACGACTTCAATTTTGCAGCCTATGGACCAAGGTTCAATTGCTACTTTCAAGGCTATCTATTTCCGAACCACCTTTGCCCAAGTCATAGCCGCTATAGATGCCGACCCAGAACTATCGTTGCGTGACTTTTGGAAACAGTACAACATTCTTATGGGTATCAAGAATCTGGCAAACGCCTGGGAGGCTGTGACGGAGAAGTGCATGAATGGCATCTGGAAAAAGTGTGTTAAGCGCTATGTTCATACTTTTGCAGGATTTGACAGTGAAAATGAGCTTGAAGTTATTCGGGAAAAAATAGTAAAACTGGCAAAAGATCTTTCTTTGGAATGTGAAGTGGAAGATGTTGAGGAGTTGCTAGACCAAGAATCAGAGGAACTTACAAATGAAGAGCTAATCGAATTGGAAGAAGAAAATGTAGCAGAAGAAGAAAGGAGAGAAGCAGCGGATAACGAAGAGGAGGAGGAGCCACAAAGGACGTTCACCACTAAGGGATTATCAGAAGGTTTATCTCTACTAAATAAACTTCTTGCCCATTTTGAAGGAATGGACCCAAACATTGAACGATTTGCAAGGATTGAGCGGATGGCACGCAATTCGTTTCGTCCATATCAAGAAATTTACGAGGAGAAGAAGAAACGAACAATTCAGACAAAGCTCACCATGTTCATGAAAAAAACAACTCCTCCGGCTACCCCAAAGGCTGCCCCAGCTGACGACCCCGACGATCCACAGCCAAGCACCAGCGGCCAATAAGATGTTTTTTGTATGTTTGTATGTTTTGCAACTAAAATGTTTTATATGTTTTGCACCTGTATTTTTTTTTTTTTTGTATGTTGTGTAAATAATAAACCAATTGTACTGTAATATGCAGTGATTTACTTAAACCTGACGACCGTAACAATAATGAACAAAGAAAATGTTGATAAAATATGACTTAAAGATGATTACACATTATAATATACGTAAGGTAATTATAACATAGGCCGACTTACGACCAGATCAACTTACGACCGGTTGGCCGTAACCAATCTCGGTCGTAAGTCGACGACTACCTGTACTTCACCTCGTAGCTTAAGGAACGTCGTGTCTTCTTTGGCTTAGTGCCGCTGGGTCCAGGTAAGGAAAGGTTTCTCTCTGGGGGTGGTGGTCCGGCGGAAGCCATTTTATGGAACAATGGATGCACATTTACACGGTGTGGCCTTGAGGGATGAAACTGCCGCGGCTAGGTCAAGCGTCGTCTTTCCTCCCTCCCTCCCTCTCCCGGGTGGACACGTCATAATACTTTAAGCCAATTACAGCTAGCAGCAGAGGGGGGTAGGGATGCATGGCCAATCACAGTCCGATACGTCATATGACGTCAGTGATAACGCAACAAAGACACACACTGCGCAACCTTACCGCGCGGCTTGCCCAAGCGGAGGGAGGAGGGAGAGGCGAGGAGCACAGGCAGGCAGGCGGGCGGGCGGGTGGCGGGTGGGGCGATTCTAAAAATAGCGTCGCGCTGGACACACTCCGCGTAATGGGGTTCACGTACCGCGTAATGTGAGCACGTTAGGTTCTGGCAAGGCACTGCGTTAACGTGGAAACGCGGAATGCGGGACCGCGTAAAGTGAGGGTTAACTGTATATGAAAATATAACATCTGAGCATACAAAAATAAAATAAACATCTCGGTATCTTAAATGAAAGAAAATATAGTTTTCCTTACAAATCTAATCTATTAGGAGCTAATCCCCTGGTTTTCCTATCAGGAAATACTCTGCATGCAACTGGACTTTGGGGCAATGGCATTGTTGTTACATCTGTTGTGGGTAAAGTCTCCTTGTTTGCTGCTGACTTACTGCTGGGGTCAAGAATTTGTTCTGTATTGGTTTGATCTACAGAAGTATAAGGGTGATGTATTTTGTCTACCCAAGAAGGCTTCAACTGATCAGTGTGTCTTCTCATAACATTACCATTGACATTAACATCATTCCCAATTTCACGTGTAATTTCTCCTGGTACCCACTTGTCAGGTGTAGTGGAAAAGCGTACCATTACTGGAGATGAAGTCTCAAACTGCCCTAATTTTGCAATTGTTTCCACCCTTTGTTCTGTTGTTCACTAAGAAAATCAGGCAACATTAAGTCTAACATAGTCTTAATCCTTCTTCCCGTCAACAAAATTGAAAGCGACATACCTGTAGTTGCATGCGGAGTAGTCCGATAAGCCATGAGAAACTTACATGTGCAAGTAGGAACATTGGCAAAAGTGGCATTTCTACATTTCATATTATGTTTGATTGTTTGAACAAATCTCTCTGCTTCCCCATTTGTGGCAGGATGGTATGGTGCAGCAAACGTGTGTTGAATGCCATTTACGTTCACAAAATTCTTGAATTCTGGGAACAAAACTGAGGACCATTGTCAGATACTATACGCTGTGGTAAGCCATGTGTTGCAAAAATCTGCATCAATGCTTTAATTGTGGAGAGTGAAGTAGTTAATTGCATGGGAATTATCTCAGGCCATTTGCTATAAGCGTCAACCACGATCAAGTAAGAATATCCTAAGAATGGACGAGCATAGTCAATATGCAGTCACTGCCAAGCATATCTAGGGCATTCCCATGGATGTAATCGTACTGGTTTAGGATTATTCTGGTGAATGGCACAAGTTTCACACTTTTTAACATACATACAGTTCAATGTCCTTATCAACACCTGGCCACCATATGTAAGTTCTAGCTATGGCCTTTGATCTGATAATGCCTTGGTGGTCAGCATGCAGCTCTGCAAGGACCTGTTCCCTAAGTTGCTTAGGAACAACAACTCTGAATCCATGCAATATACATTCTTGTTCTGCACTAAGTTCTGGCCATACTGGCACATATGATTTACATTCTTCCCAAGTCATTATTGAGTCCCTACTCGTATCTAGGCATTTAAGTACCCTTGAGAGTATAGGATCTTTCTTTGTGCTCTGTGCTATATTCTTTGCTGTAATGGGCAAGTTGTATCTTTCTATCAAAAGAATACTAGCCTCGTGCTCTTCAGGAGCCCTGTCCACAGGCAGGTGAGACAGTGCGTCAGCATTACCCATCTTAGTGGTGGATCTGTATTCCAGTGTGTAATTGTAAGCTGCCAAGGTGATGGCCCATCTTTGTAGTCTTGCAGTGGGTAATCCTGATTTGGGATCTACATTTGCTAATTATGGTTTGTGTTCAGTCACTAACATTAATTCCTTCCTGCCATACAAATAGATATTGAATTTTTTAACACCATACACAAGTGCAAGGCCCTCCTTCTCAATCTGTGAGTAATTTCTCTCAACTTTATTTAACAATCTAGATGCAAATGCAGTTGGTTTCTCAGTGCTGTCTGGCATGACATGTGCTAGAACTGCACCTAATTCAACTTGTGAGGCATCACATATTAGCTTTACTGGCAAATCCATTTCAAAATGTATAAGAAAGTTTGGTGAAGTTATTGCAACTTTTATCTTCTCAAACGACTGCTGACATTCCTCTGACCAGGTCCATGCTACATCTTTATTCAGAAAATGATATAAGAGGTTTCCAATTGTAGCTAAATCTTTGACAAATCTTCCATAAAATGTTACAAGTCCCAAGAACGATTGTACTGTAGCTCTTTAACATTCTCAGGCACTTTTGCAGACTGGACTGTTCTAACCTTCTCATTTGTCTTATGTCTGCGTCGTTTATCAATTATGAATCCTAAATATTCAATGGATGCTACTTGAAACTGACACTTATTCTTGTGAATTTTCATTTCATTTTCTTGGATACGCTTCATTACTGCCGTTAATCTTTTCTGTTGTTCTCTTTCATCTTTTCCTGCTCCCAAAATATCATCCACAAAACAAAATACACCAGGTAACCCATTGAATATTTTGTCCATGGTCTGTTGCCATATTGCACAATTACTAGCTACACCATATGGCAATCTTTTAGGGCGAAAAAGTCCTAAACGTGTGTTTATTGTGCAATACTCCTATGACTTGTCATCCATGATTAACTGCTGAAATGCATGTTTCAAGTAAATTTTTGAAAAGATCTTACATCCTCCTAAAGATGCAAACATATCTGTAGGGTTAGGTAGAGGATGTTGTGCTACTTGTAACTGAGGGTTTAGAGTTACCTTATAGTCTCCACATAATCGAACACCACCACCCTTTTTTGCTTCTGGAACTAAAAGTGTATACCCCAATCTGAGTAGGTTACTCTTTCCCATGACTATTCTGCTTCTAACCTCTTAATTTCCTGTTCAACTGGCTTCTTTAAAGCATAAGGATTAGGTCTAGGAGCAAGAAATTTGGGTGTTGCATCTGGTTTCAGTGTTAAAGTAGCCCTAACATTATTCACAGTACCGAGTCCATCAGTAAATACCTCCTCAAATTTTGATAATACCTCATTTAAAGGAATGACTGCCTTTTGTTCTTTCTTTAGAACATTCAAAATATTTGACCAATTTAATGTAAAATGTTTCAACCAATCTAAACCCATTAATGTCTAACCTTGACCTTTAACAATGGTGATGGGCAGGTCCTTTGCTGTTTGTTGGCCATATTGAACATTTACCTTGGCAGAACCTATTACTTCTATATTGTGACAGTTATAATCCCTTAGAACTTTGTTGCATGGTTCTATAAATATATCAGGAATTTTACGTGCCACCTCTTCAGACATTACTGATACATCTGCTGCTGTGTCAAGTTGCATGATAATAGGTACAGTATTTCATTCATAGTGATTGATATCATTCTTCTCTTCTCTTTACTACATAGAGAATTGATCTGAAAGGGAAATTCCTCATTATCACTAGCAATTGATTGCTTATCTCCCTGACTTTTCTATGTGAACATCTGTGATACAGGTACATTTGAGGTAAAATGAATGTGTTTTGCTGTTTCCGAGAGTTACACATGTTATTGAAATGACCTATGTGACCACAATTATGGCATTTCATATCAGTTGCTGAGCCTTTTTCCCTATCATTGGGATGATGACTTTCTGTACCACACCTGAAACATTGTCTAGCTCTTGGTTTGGATTCTCTGAATGAGCTATGTTGTTGTAAATATACATTAGGAGATTGTTTTCCCTTAAATTTCTCATGCTTTCATAGTTCTACCTTTTTGCCATGGCTTTTGCTGTCTACTCTGTTGACCTGTGAATCATGTGATCTACCCTCAGTAGTCTGAGCTTGAGAATTAGCTGCTTCTAATGCTCTAATGCTCTAGCAATGTCCAAAACCTTATCTAATGTTAGGTTTTTCTCCTGCAGCAACTTTTTCCTCAACTCATGAGAATTACACTTTTCAATCACCTGATCAATAATAACATCCTCAACATCAGTAAATTCACAAGTAGAGGCTAACTTTTTCAATTTGGTGACAAAAGTATCAACAGATTTATTGGGATCATGAGTACATTTCCTGAACAAAAATCTCTCATACCTCACATTTATTTTTGGAAAAAAGTAGCTGTTCAGGGCTTCTGTGGTATCTCTGAGGTTGTTACTCGCAGGCGTCAGGGTAGTGAATATTTCTTGCACCTCAGGTCCAACAACATGCAGCAATAAGGCTCTCTTCTGCTCCTCCTTTGTGACTCCCGTGGCTATCAGGTAAAACTCAAAAGAAGAACTCCATTTCTTCCACCTCTGAGCCACCGTGGAAAGATCCTCCAACACCGAGAATACCTTGGGAGCTGGTACGTCTAGAGCCATGGCCCTCTTGCCTGGTTGCGTGTTCTTGCCAAACTTGGTTGGTGCCAAACACACGTTCTCGTCTCGAGGGCTCGTTACTGCTCGTCGCCACTGTTGTAGATCCACAATGAAAATGTGGATAAGATAAATCTTGATAAAATCACACAGGGAAAAGGGAAACAATGGAGCACCTTAGCTTTTGTCTTTTTAGACAAGCTTAATGATCTTGTCCCTAGTATTACATTCAAAATTGAAAGAGAATGAAATGGATCCCTTCCATTTCTTAATGTGCTTCTCATTAGAAATGGTCATAACTATAAATTTAAGGTGTACAGAAAGCCTACACAGGTAGACAGCTTCATACATTTTTTATTGAGTCACCTGGAATCTACTAAAATATCATTTTTTTTTGCTATGTTTTTAGATGTTTGTGTATTTGGGACGCTGGATTTATTGATGAAGAACTGAAACACATTCAGTCCATTGCACAAAAACTTGGGTACCCTTCATTGTTTGTTGATCATTGTTTTAAAAGGGCTAAAACATCCTTTCATTCTACTCAAACCAGGCAAATTCCTACATTTAAAAATATTTTGACTGCCTTATCGCAATGAATTTATTTTGTTAGTTCATTCGCTTAAATTATTAAATATTAATGTTGTTTTTAAGTATGACTCTACTGTTACCAATATATTAATCAAGAATAGCCCAACCTTGAATGTAAATGGAAGTGTTTATTGCATTCCATGTAGCAACTATAATGGAAATTATGTAGGACAGACTGGGAAAGCATTGCAATTCCGAATTAAACAGCACAAGTACAATATCAGAACAGCATCTGGAAGCAGTGCACTGTTCATTCATGTTAGGAACAATAATCATCCCATTTTTAACCTTGGGCCACTGACAAATAAATTTGTGTAACATATTATCAGTTTTGTACTGACCATCACTAAGGTTTATAGAATTCAATTCCCTAATCAAACTAGCTTCAATCAGAAGTCTTTCTGTGACACATGATGATTTGTACACTTCTAAGCTGTTTTCCCAATCCATGGGATGATTATTGTTCCTTACGTGAACAAACAGTGCACTGCTTCCAGATGCTGTTCTGATATTGTACTTGTGCTGTTTAATTCTGGGTATACGTATACAGTACAATGGTCCCTCGATTAACGAAAGGTCCAATTAACGAAATTTCGGTTAACGAATTAGCTCCCATAAGGATTTTCAATTCCATTAACGAACAAAACTTCGATTAACAAAAGACTTATGAGAAACACGCTTTGTTGTGTGCATCAGCTGATCGGCTAGTCCGCCAATACAGTAGTACAGTACAGTAATTGGTTCTATGTTTACATTTCGTTTCCAGTGGAGTAAATATCAAGAAAGTTGTGCTCTTGAATATTTGTGCATTTTTTATATTAAAATTATTGGTCATCCTAATTTAGTTAACACATTGATAATATATACAGTACAGGGAACAGTTTTTGTGTGCCAATCAGCTGATTGAATCACCCACCAATGCTTCTCAGTTTAACTTTGTTTACAGTGGAGTGAACATGCAGTTTGTTGGTCTCTTGAATATTTTTGCATTTTTACATTAAAATTATTGGTCATTCTGAAATTTAGTTCACATATTGATAAGATACAGTGCAGAAATTATTATGAAACATGAAGAAGGCATTAGAACCAGTGCACTCAGTAAAGAATATGGCATGTCATCATCGACTGCCTCTACAATCAGCCGTTTGATATGTAAACAAAGCTGCTGGGAATACAACATAAACACCTCAAAGTAAGTTAAAATACTGTATTCTATTGTTTTTTATTTATTATTGTACAGTATACTGTACAGTACAGTACTGTATTTAGTTTATATTTAATGTTTTGTTAATTCTATTACTGATATATAGTACTTTGTATGTACTTTTTCTGTGAGTTGGAACCAATTACCCAATATCCCATTGAAATAATAGATTCAGTTAACAAAATTTTCGGTTAACGAACGACTCTTTGGAACCAATTGTGTTCGTTAATTGAGGGACCACTGTATAGGGAATTGCCCACCGGGGCACGGGTCATCGACCCTCAACAGGGCCTGGGGGGGGGGGGGGTGAAAAAATAGAAGCTAAAAAAAAAATTAAAATAGAAGAGAAAAGGCCTATATAATCTTCACCACAAAGATGCCGGAAAACCAGCTTTTTAAAGTGTAGCAGATTGTTTGAGTATGGAAACACAGAAGAAGGCAGAGTATTCCACAGTTGGCTGTGTGAGGTAAGAAAGATGTACTATAACGGGTTATTCTAGTGTGACCGACATCCACACAGAAATGGTGGACACCGCAGGCAAGACTAGTGTTACGAGCCCACGGCCTTGCCGGCGGTACACAAGATGCCAATTCCACCGAACATATCCCTTTGAAGTACCTGTAAAAGAGGGAGAGTGTGAAGCAACATTGCTGCAAAGAGGAAAGGAAGAGAGATTACCAACTAAGGAAGGAGAGTTTGCAAAGAAACTTTGTTTTATGCCGGAACGCTCCTGCTTAACACAATTACTCAAGGTACTGGATGTTTGGACCCAAATTCTGCAACATTTTCCCAAAGCTTTCGAGAGTGTACCCCTTGAAAGGCTGAAAATTAAACTGGAAGGTTATGGGATTATGGGAAGTGTCCTAGCGTGGGTCGAAGACTTTCTACATGATTGCAAGCAGTGTGTGGTGATTAATGGCACGAAATCTTCATATGTACCAGTGACAAGCAGGGTACCACAGGGCAGTGTATTGAGCCCGCTGTTTGTTTGTTTCATAAATGACATGCCAGAAGTGATACACTCCTGATGTCACGGATGATGCCAAGTTATTTAGGGAAATAAAGAACCAAGCAGACTATCAAGAGCTGCAGAAGGATCTCTGCGAGCTTCAAGATTGGCTGAAGAAATAGCTGCTAAGATTCAATGTCACAAAGTGTAAGAGGCTGCACCTGGGTAAGGAGGCGTAGCATATGTCCCAACGGGACGAAGAAATTGCATAATTGAGACTGAATGTGAAATGGACTTAGGTGTATAAGTTGACAATGAACTGAAGTTCTCGGGCCATTGTGAGAAGAGGTTGAATCAGGCAACTACTGTACATTATTAGGTCTTATAAAAAGGTCGTTCAGATATCTATGCGGTCTATCTCTAGTAACGATCTTCAAGAGCGAGGTGCTTTCCCGCCTGGAGTACTGTCACCCTGTCTGGTCCCCTAGATATACTAGGGACTGTCAGTTGATTGAAAATGTCCAAAGGAGGGCCACCAGGCTGGTGCCAGCACTTTGGCAGCTCAGCTACCCTGAGAGATTAGAGCGCCTGCAATTGCTTAGCTGGTGGACATTTGCCTCACAAGGTGTCACAGCTCTAGGTTGAAGAAGTCCAGAAAACTGTGAGAGGTACTGTGGGAGACTCAGATGATGCTTCCAATCAGGGATAAAGGAAACACACTGGTGTCAAGTTCGTAAGTTCTATTTCTGGGACAAACACACAAAAGGAGTTAAGACAGGGTAAACAGCGTCCTGTCCCGGAATCTCTCTGGGTATCTCTATCTGCGCATGCGCGTACAGCGCGCATGTGCTCAAAGTCTGAACTACACTCAGTGACAAAAGAGGGTATGATTATAACATATAATACAGAGACCTGAATCAATAATGGTAAATAGTACAGTTACATATTACAGCATATTCGTCTCATATATCTACACCTCCCTCCCCCTCACGCTCGTAGTGCAATCTCGAGCGGACTCTTTTTCCAGGAGCCTTTGAGAGCGACGTGGGAAAACTGGGGGGTCACTGAATGAGGACTTACTTTTCTCGTCCAAGCAAGGGTTCACGGGGATGTGGGGGAGGGGTTCACCACTAGGGGACGGGACTGAACGAAGGAAGCGGCGATTCCGCCACCATACCCGACCACTAGGGAGACAGACCTCGTAATCCCTGGTCTTGCCGCAGCCCATGACAACCCCGACCTTGTCCCAGCGGTGAGACGTCGGGTCTTGAACCCGAACTGTTTGTCCGATACTCAACCTGGGAAGGGGTCGGGCGTGCTGATCGTACTGTGCCTTTACCTGGTCAGCACGGGCGGCTGCACGACGATCGCAGTCCTCGGTCTTGGCCTACCATTCCCTCGAGAAGGACTCAGGATGGGCAGGGACACATGACCGTAGTGGGTGGCCGTATAACATCTGTGCTGGGGAGCGACCTGTGAAGTTGGGGGTATTCCGCAATTCCAATAAACCCCGGTCAAAGTTCTCACAGTCAATGTTGCCTGAGGGTGCCGTCTTGAGGATGAGATGCTTGACGGACTTTACGGCAGCCTCGGCATGTCCATTGGACTGGGGATAATGTGGCGAGGACACCACATGATGAACTCCCCATCGCTCCATGAAGTCCCGGAAGTCGTTGCTGGTGAACTGGGGCCCGCCGTCAGTCCTCAGGCGGAGAGGGACACCAACCTCCCGGAAGTAGCCACAGAACATACGTACTGTATGAGAGGCAGTAGTATTGCCTCCGCAGGGAATGACTACAGGCCACCCTGAGAGCCGGTCGGCGATGACGAGAAAGGACTTTCCCGCCACAACGAAGAAATCCGCAGAGACGGATTCAAAAGGCCTCGTAGGGTTGTCGTTGTTCATGAGGGGTTCCTGCTGCTGACTAGGCTGCAGCACCTGGCATGGCTCGCAGGTTTGAACGGAACTAGCGATGTCGGAGTCTTTGCCTGGCCAAAACACAGCTTGTCTCGCCCGGCGTTTTGTAGCTTCCACACCCCTGTGGCTGTCGTGCAGGTGGGCTAGGGTGCGGCGGCGGAGGGCGGCAGGAACCACAACTCTTGCTCCGTACAAGACGAGGTCGCCATCAGCATAGAGGTCATCCCGCATCTTCCAGTATGGGAGTAAAGAGCTGTGTAAATCGTACCGGTTGGAAGGGAATCCCGAGGTCACGCGGTTCAGTAGACGGATGTACGAAGGGTCCGCTCTTGCCGCGGCTCGGAGTTCCTGAAGGCGTCCTGCGGTGGAGACTCTTCTGAGATGACAGTGTTCACGGTCACTACAGTCCTGAGGTGTGCCGTAGCATCAGCACATGCGATCTCGTCCTCTGGTGTGGGGTGGCTGACTGGGGCTCGTGACAAAGCATCAGGGATGCAGAGCAGCTTGCCAGCACGCCACGCAGCTGTGAAGAGGTAGGCGAGGTCTTCTCCTTAAGGCGTTGGAGGCGGGGATTCTCGACCGCATCCAAGGCGTAGTGGTTCAGGATCGGGATGAGTGGCCGATGGTCCGTCATGAGGTTGAAGTGTTGTAGGCCGATCAGATACAACCTACATTTGGACATGGCCCAGACGGCGGCTAACAGCTCCAGTTCGATGGTGGCGTAGCGAGTCTCGGCGTCAGTAAGAAACCGAGAGCCACACTGAACCAGACGAAGGCGTCCATTGCCGTGGTCCTGTAGCAGAGCGTATCCAATCCCGTAGAGGCGAGAGGCATCAGTCTGGAGGACAACTGGCAGGGCCGGGTCGAAGGACGCGAGAACAGGTGGGCTGAGGAGAGCTGTCTTGACGCTGCGGAATGCCTCATCATGGTCAGCTGTCCAGGTGAATGTTCTCTTGGGGCTCATCAGGGGGCGTAGGGGCTGTGCTGCAGCGGCGATGTCAGGGGTGAACTCAGCCAACTGGTTTACCAGGCCCATGAACGAGCGGAGGTCGGTCAGGTTGGCAGGAGTTGGGAAGTCCCGGATCGCGCTGACCTTTCCGGGATCAGCCGATATGCCCTTGCCTGAGAGGGTGTACCCACAGAAGTTCACACTAGGTGCGGCGACCACAAACTTATCCTTGTTGAGGGTGATCCCGTACTTGCGGCACCTTGTGAGCATCTGGTGAATACGCTCAAGATGCGTGGGGTAATCCTCGTCATATAGGAGCACGTCGTCGATGACCTTGACACAGTTCGCCACACCCTGAAGGGCCATGTCACCGCGGAGGCAGAAAGCATCGCCTGTAGCGGCGAAACCCATAGGTCCTCTGCAGTGCTGAAATCGGCCGTACGGTGTGATGAACGTCGTGAGGTGCTGATCTTCTTCCGCAAGTTCCATCTGCCAGTACCCACATAAGGCATCTGCTGTAGTAAAGTACCTTGCCTTCGGGTCCACACTTCGTATAGCGGCGAAGGGTGTTGGTGAAGGGTGGGTAGGGCGGGAAACTTGGCTATTCAGCTTGGTGAGGTCGACGGTGATACGCACTCCAGTAATGTTCTTGGCGACTACTACCATGGGGTGGCACCAATCCGAGGGGTCGTCCCCTGCCGGCTTAATGATCCCCTGGGCTACCATAGAGTCGAGTTCCTTCTTAACTTGGCTCTGGAAAGCGAAGGGTATCCGTCGCGGTGTGTGGATGGCGAAAGGTACTGCGTCATCCTTCAGGTGTATTCTCATGGGGGAGCCAGCCATTGGCTTGAGTGAGGCCGTCTTTAGGTCCTCCTTGGAAACCAGCACGTCCTTGAATTGCCGTAGGAAGGACTCCCTGGCTGCAGAAGGTGACGTATTGGGTGGGAGGGGCAGCTCCTTGCACCTGTTGACATGTTTTACTTCCAGAATTGGCTTAGGGAAGTCTGGAGATATTATGGCCAACTCTTGACAGTGGCCATATGACAGTAGTGGCATCTGAACACCTTTGTGGACCTGAATCCTGGCAGAACATGACTGCTTACCTAGGGTGAGGGTAGCCTGAAATGTACCCAGAGCAGGTGCCATTGTAGAACCGTCTGCAGTGAGCGTTGTAGAAGTTGACGGTGGTTGCAAGCTGCTCCTAGGGATCCCCAGAATTTCGAGGTGTCTTGTGCCGATGACTGTGACGTCCGCACCTGTGTCAGGAAGCATCTGGATACGGGAAGTAATGTCGCCGTATGACAGGTGAACACAGATGGGCTGAGGTGTCTTGCTGACAGGAGAAGGGGATCCCACGCGACAACAGATCTTGTTCTTCGCCGCCTGAGACTTGCAAGTAGTATCCTTTTTCTTCCGTGACTGACAGCATTTGTCAAAATGTCCAATGCGGTTACAGGAGCGGCACTGAACGTTGTTGGCAGGGCACTTCAGTGTCCTAGCCCAATGGCCACGACGGCCACAGTTATTGCAGGTGCTGTCAGCGGCAGGGCATTCAGAACCATGCCGACGAGCACAATATTGGCATGAATTACCTGGCGTCGAAGTCTGAAGTGATGCTGAAGATTGATGCGAAGCTGAAGTCGGATGTGAGGCTGAAGTCCCGTCACGTCCTATGTTCTTCTTATATGCGGAGATGGCACACAGCTGGTTAGGTGGAGCACGAATAGCAGAAGTCGCACTTCTGGTGGCTTCGTAAGAGCGGCAGGTGGTGACGACATCCTGTAGAGAGGAGGCAGTGTTGAGGGAGATAAGCTTCTGAATAAGCTCTTCGTCCCGCACTCCCATGAGGATAACCATCTTCAGCTGTGTTTCCTCACAAGTCGACGAGTTCCCAGGACAAACGTCAACCTCCTCAGCGATGCGTCTGAGTCGTACGTAAAAGTCTGCAAATGACTCACCCTCCAGCTGCTTACAACTGAGAAGCTCTCTCCTACGCAGAGCTTCGTTGCGGAGACCCTTGATATGCGTCTGTAAAGCATCCAAGACGTCCTTCACAGTCTTGTCTGTGTTGTGGGGGATTTGCAGGGTGTGCTCCAGGATACGTTGCGTCTCTAGGGTGGGACACATCCTCATCTGGATCAGCTGTTTCTCCCTAGGCAACCTCGATAAGTCGACCATCATCGAATAATCGTCCCATCTCCGACGCCATTCACGGAATACCTGGAACGAGGCATCAGCTTGGAGTGGCGGTGGACTCTGAGCGAGTGCTTTCTGTGGGGGGGGCAAAGAAGTTGGAGAGGACCCTTCGGGCGCGCCTGTGGACGAAGGGGCAGGTGTGGCAGCTGCTCGAAGGTTCACAGGTGTCAACAACTCGATCATGGCACTGAATCTGTCATTTTCTTGTTGACGCCTGTGATCCTCTTCCTGTTGCCTCCTGATGTCGTCTTGTCGTCGGTTTTCTTCCAAAAACTGAATTAAACGAAGGAAGTCGCCGCCTGTGGCAGGTTGCGGACGTGTGTAGTGGGGGCTAAGGGTGGGTGGGGCCGCTTGATCCACTTCCCGCTCCACTTGGAGTCCACTTACTGCACCGACATCAGTCTGAGGTAGGGCTTGTTGGGTATCTGGAGAAAACCCAATAAATTCTTGATCTTCCATAAGGCCTGGTTTATTTCTCTCACAATTACTGTAATTAATAAGTGAGCAGAAAAGCAATTGTCTTTAAATGGAAGATATCTGCGAGCGTCTGTGAGTGAGTGAGTGAATGTGTGTGCGTTCGTTCGTGCGTGTACTCGGAGCAGGCTGGCCAGAGAGCGGGTGGCTGGCGGTATAGCTCGCTCCCTCACGCCAGTTCCAGCCGAGTCATGAGCGGGGAAGGATGTCAAAACTTGAGCTCTCCCCTAGGTCTTAAATGGGCTTCCCTCTTTTGTAAAAAGTGCAGGAATACGGGGAAACACTTTAAAGACACTAAAGGGCACACACAACACTGAAAAAGCACTTCACAACACTGCACTGTAAATCCAGGAATATCTTGAGAGGTACGCGCCGATATTCACTGGGCAGGAGGAGTTGACAAGATGGCGGCTCCGAGAGAGATTCTGCGTCCACTCCAATTCTGAATAATGTGATGTCCCAGCTAATCACTGCGCCATGTGGGAGACTCAGATGATGCTTCCAATCAGGGATAAAGGAAACACACTGGTGTCAAGTTCGTAAGTTCTATTTCTGGGACAAACACACAAAAGGAGTTAAGACAGGGTAAACAGCGTCCTGTCCCGGAATCTCTCTGGGTATCTCTATCTGCGCATGCGCGTACAGCGCGCATGTGCTCAAAGTCTGAACTACACTCAGTGACAAAAGAGGGTATGATTATAACATATAATACAGAGACCTGAATCAATAATGGTAAATAGTACAGTTACATATTACAGCATATTCGTCTCATATATCTACAGGTACCTTTTTTGGAGTGAGAGTGAATTCTTGGAATATTCTGCCAGAGAGTGTGATGGCACCGGGTGTGAGCTTTTTCAAGACCAGACTTGACAAGCACTGGAGCAGGTTCAGATACATTCAGGAGCCAGTGCATGCCCAGTACTTGCCAACAGTGTGTAACAGAGATGTGGCTGATTGCCCAAGCAGCTAACAAGCCGATCAGTGTTGAAGAGGATAAAAGTAAAAAAAGAGAGTTAATAAGACGAAATGCCTTTGATTCCACCGTATCTAACAGTTGGACAGAAGAAAATCCACCCCAGATATGAGAGCAGTACTCCATGTTAGGACGAATGAATCCCTTTTAAACTTGAAGCAACTGCTCCAGAGTGAAGTTGCTTCAGCATCTGTACAGCATTCCCATCTTACGGGAGGCAGCTTTAGCAATGTTAAAATGTTTATATTGTTGACTATATAT
Source organism: Homarus gammarus (assembly GCA_958450375.1). Classification (NCBI taxonomy): domain Eukaryota; kingdom Metazoa; phylum Arthropoda; class Malacostraca; order Decapoda; family Nephropidae; genus Homarus; species Homarus gammarus. Next base: position 806,859 of record CAUDMG010002538.1, read on the forward strand.
ACTTATTTCACTGTTACATTTTCATAGTTGCTTACTCTTAGGTGATGAAACAGTAATGAATTGTGTCTGATGATTATTCTTTTAATAAACATTGCTTTACTCACCATAAACTGGCTGCATCTACCGGAACTGCGGGCCACAACAAAAGAATTTCTTAATCAATTCGTGGGCCGCACAAAGACATGGTTCGGGCCGCATGCGGCCCACGGGCTGCGGGTTGCCCATGCCTGCCATAAGATATAATGGAAATACCGTAGGTAAAATTGGGACCATGACATTTTATATGATATCTTTTAACAATTATTTACCTTAGAAACATTTTTTAAACATTTGATAATACATTATTTTAAGAAATTATTTATCTTTATGAGTTATCTAGCATCCTTAAAGTTCATAGGGGTCAGTGTGTTGAGGCAATGTAGGTTGTGCCGGCGACCCGGTGGTTCACAGCAACCTTTGGTGGTGCACACTCTCTCCAGTGGTTCATTGAAACAAAATACTTATTATAATGTTTTAGAAATAAATAATTTTAACATAATAAAATATTCTTATTTTCTTTGCTTCAAAGGCTTGATTGGATTGATGGAGGTGGGTGTTGGGGATGGGGGATTAATCAGAGGATGAAAAAGAAACAGGATTACGTGGATTATCCTCTCCCACTCGTCTTTCGCCTAATAACTTCTAATTTTACATCTACTGTATACTATACAGTAAGGTCTTGTATTTCGCGAGTAATATAGATTGGAAAAATTGCGCCAAATTCAAATTCGCCAAATGCAAATACATAAACTAATGAGAAAAATAACAATATGGACTGGCCACTCTACATCAACCTCTGATTTTCCCATTTATAACCTCCAAATGATACAAATTCTGCCTTTATTGACTTGATTGTGCTTTCCGGAAACTAGTTTTTAGGCCTTCCTCAAGTAACTTAATCACACGCTGCTTATCCTGCATCGAGTACCTGGCAAACTTAACTCCCTTATGATAGTCCCGCTTCTCCTTTTCTTTATTTGGCCACTTAGGTGGGTCTTTCCCACCAGCACCAGTAGGACCCCCAGTTGAGGTAGAGGCCATTATCTTGACTCGACAGGTGGTAGCACCACCCAAAAAAGCACACAATAACAGCCCGGGCGGTCGCTAGGATGGCATGGGCTACAACGCAATAGTTGCGTTCTTGTAAACCTCTTTTACGTTCACCACCGGCAATTTGATCACCAGAACGCTTCTTGGAAACATTCTTCTTACCTAGTCTTTCCGTATTCATTGCTAACACAACAAAATTGAAGAAAATAGCAAAAATCACGAAGTATTTGACAGAAACCGCGCGATTCAACTGATCACGTTATGTAAACAGAGAGTTCTGGTGTAAACCGTTATTAGTCCTTACTGCGAAATATTCTTTTTATTTATTCTTTTCATACAGCATTTATGGGTAACAGCTAAATTTGAAAAAAAAAAAGAAGAAATTTACAGAGTACCTCTCAAAAAACACTTCACAAATAAAAGACACGAATCAGTTGAACATGTGATGTCGAATGTGAAGTGTAAACATTGCATAACCCCGCGCCACACTTAAAATGTTGAGGATGGAATGAAAACATTGAGAATGGAATCGCGCTATAGCCAACATTCGCATGCAAAAGTTCACGTTTTGCAAACAGCGTTCCCTTATTCATCAATCGCGTTGCAACCAATTCGCGTTGACAAAACATGCGTTGTAGCAGAAATGACTGTAACTGGTATGAGGGCTGTGACATCATTTAACAAGGTGGCCAGCATTCAGCTTGCTGGATCTTGCGTTTAGCTGGCTGGATCTCGCGAAATTCACGATATTTTACGCCAAATATAAGACTTGGTCACATAAGATAGTGCTCGCAAAATTCAAAAACGTGAAATGAAATCGCACGAAATATGAGATCTTACTGTAGTTAATGTGCTTCCTTTTGAGTGCTGCACCACCTTGTTTGGGTTTGGAACTCATGGCTACAAAAATGATAAAATAATTCACCACAACATGCATGAAAAGCCACAACAAAGGCAGGAGTAAACACAACAAAGCACTGGTCTGGACGAAACAAAGTGAGAGACTGGCGTTGAGACAAGAGTGCATCTATGGCGCCAGGAAGAGGGTGAAATTTCAAACGCTAAAGCTAAAAATCCGTAGATTTCATCGGGAGTTTTTGATTGGTTTTTGAGTGGAATTCACTTAAATGCGGGGACTTTTTATGTGGATGGTCACAAAAAGTTGACCACTTAACTGCGAAACCGCAGATGGTGAATACAGTGGTCCCTCGGTTAGCGAACACAATTCGTTCCAGAAGGTCGTTCGTTAACTGAAAATTTCGTTAACCGAATCCATTGTTTCAAAGGGATTTTGGGTAATTGGTTCCAGCTCAGCGAAAATTACATACAAACTAAAAATAAATGCAGTAAAGTACACTTACTTTGAGGTGTGCATGTAGAAGGCTCCTGGTTGATGATGATGATGATGGGAATTAGAATGGGGGTGGAGGAGAAGGGAGAAGAGAAGGCATTTGGGTGGAAGAGAAGTCACCCCATGCCGCCATTTCACCCATAAAATTTTAGTTCACTTGGTGAAATTCAAGATTAATTTCTTTAAATCAACACTGCACTGCATTATATATTGTCAATATGTAAAATAAACTTCAGAATGACCAATAATTGTACTGTAAAAAAGTAAAAATAGTTTATGTTCAAGAGAGTCTCAAGCAAGAAGCTTCCTCCACTGAGGCCATTTGGGTGAGTCAAGTGGCTGTTTGGCGCGCTAAAAACTAGTTCCCTGTACTTCAATTGTGTTAAATAATTGTTAAAATGACTAAAAACTTTAATATAAGACTTGGAAAATTATTGAATAGTACAACATTCTTGATATTTACTCAAATGGTAACAAATTTAAGCCCTAAAACAATTACTGTATTGGCAGTCTAATACTACAGCTGGTGAGCAGGCAAAAGCAGGCAAAAACAAAAACTTGTTGGGAAAAATTCGTAAGGAATTCGTTAACCGAAGTGAAGAATCTTATGGAAGGTAATTCGTTAACCGAAAATTTGTTAACGAAGGCGTTTGTTAACTGAGGGATCACTGTATACTCTTATAACGAAGACCTCCTGTATAGACCTAGATTGAAGAATAATAAGTGATATTGAAATGTAGTGCAGTAGAGGCATTTGTATGGGGTATGATGAATTACAGTACTGTATAGTGAATATTGTGCTTATTTGATATGGACTGTATTCATAACACCATTGTCGTTCATATGCCAAGGCCTACCTTGTATTAGTGGTAAGTGGAAATTTTATTGCCCAAATTTTATTTGTCACAGAAACTTCTGACTGGTGTATTTGTCTTCCTTAGTATGTTTACAGTAATAATCCATTATAAAAAGTACTTTCAAAGAATTTAAAAAAATAAAATAAAAGGGAAAAATATGCATAAACATTTCGGCGACTGTGCACCTAGCCACCACTTATTTTGTATCGCCTTTACTTTTTACATTATCTTTTATACAGTAGTTACACCATGTTCATTTTATACTGACTGATGCAATGATGTGGGTACAGCACGAAGAGTAATCAACAGTAAACTTTCACTTACACTTGCCAAAATGGCTTTTATTTTATTTACAGTATTTTATTTTTGAAGGTTTCATGTGATTCCCAGCCTTTATTGCATAGGAAGGCATCATTTGAATAAATATTTGACAATATCTTAGACACGAATAGCACTGGTTATTCTGCGGGCTCAAAAGTGGTCCGGTGACAGGCTTGTTAAATAAATTTCAGACAGTCTTGAGAGTGCTAATCTGGAATAATGTACAGGTACATAGAGTTATCATAAATCAAGGGAACATGTATGGAAAATATAATCTCTCTGGTAGCCAGAATCTTTTATCCCCGGTACTCCAGTACCTGTACAGTACAGGTACTGTACTATTTTTTTTCTTTTTGTGCCTTCTCAGAAATTTTGAGAAAAAACTCTTCATTCCAGGCATGAGAACAAGTTTCCAAGGATGGAATCATGCGCATAAATTTATCCTGGAAATACTGTGGAGACAGTAGTTGTCCTACTTTTTTACTACCTTTACTGATGTTGGTTGCATAATGTTTAATACAGTACAGTATTGCACTTTTGTTCGATGTTATAAATATACTGTATTGTAAATAGATTATGTATACATACAGTACAGTAATTACCATTAATGTAGTTCATATATTAATGGGAAATGTTTATTACACCTGTAATACTGTACTAGTTTAAGGTTTATTTTAGATAAAATATTAGCTATACAACTTCAGTAAGCTAGAAGCTTCACATTTATGAACAATAAGAATAATTTTTTTTAATAAGAATGAACAAGAAATTAAGAGTTTTGTAACAAAAAATATAATTAACCCTTTCAATTGTATGTTTGGTTTATATTTGCATCCCACCTAGCCTAAGGTATTTTGAAAAAATAAAAATAATAATAATAATAATAGGCCGTATAAATTAATTAAACAATGTTAAAACCCATAAAAATTCTTAAAGGATAAAAGAAAAGTTGGTTAGCAGCTGCAATCCCTTTAAGTTTCCTCCATAATACAATAATTTAGGCCACTATGTCTTCCTGGTATCACCCTGTGTGTACAAGGTGTTTGCATGCCCAAGCTAAACTTTGTCATCATCATATTCCTCTATGTCTTTGGTTTCCATAAAAATTGTGTCTGATTTATCCCATATAGTTGTGCATTTGCGTTTGCATCTACCAGATGTGTGGTTATTACTCTTGAAGCTGCCAGATGCCAGGATAACTGAGCAGCTGTGAAATTTCTGAGGGTGAAGTATTGTTGTTAGTGACATATACTGTAGTATCATTGTTTGGCTTACAGTTATTCCAGGATTTTTTTATTGGTGCGGGGAAAAATCAAAACATATCTCATATGCATGTAGGATTGAAAGGGTTAATAAAACTGATATGAATGTGTGTTGGTGGAGGGATGGGGGAGCCAGTTTGCTGGCAGACTCATCTTTGTTACATACCTTCAGTGAGCCAGCATAGTTGGTTGTGGCCTTCAGTACATTTTTCCATCATAATGTATTAATTTTTAATTAGATATATAGTTTAAGGATCGTCAGGCAATCAAAACCTGAGCAAATATGGTTATACTGTACACATAATCCACTGTAAAAAAAGTATCATTCAATCAGAAGTGATACAACACTAAAAATCACCATGTGGGTCAATTTTACAAGTGTGATGTGAACTGTTACTTTAGTTTTGTGTGTTCCTGGTAACATGACCTGAGTTCTGAGTGAAATATGTTAGTGTTGCCCTCATTCCCTGCATGTAATCCAGTGGCCTTTCAATAACCAGCCACCTGCAACACCAACCTCTTGTGTCACCAATTATCTGCTCATCAACTATGTGAACCACCAATCACATGCACCAATCATTCGAACCATTGACCATCTACTCCACCAAGCATCAGCTTCACCAAATATCTTCACCATCATCCATCTCCTTCTCCAACCATTTATACCTTTACCCATCTGCACCACCAACTATCTGTACTACCAACCAACTCTATTGTGTTTACGGCAAAATTTGTGTGAAATTTCAGGAGTTCTGAATATGCAGATGAGCACTCACAGTGAAATGGTGTACAGGTGTATTACAATCATGTAAAATATAGTTTTGTAGGCTATCAAATACGCAGACTTCTACTATACAGTTATCCCTCTTGACATGTTACTTTTTTTTTTTTTTTGAGAAAATTTGATCAAAATTTCACAGGTTCTGTAGTGTACCAAACAATGTGCCACATGCCATAAATTAAGAAATTAGTCAAGAATTTTCTGAACTGGTCCAGATTCAATTTTCTGAGTGAGATTTCTTATTTGATGTTCATATGTGTTCGGTATGAAAATGAAGGATTGATCCTGGAAACCCTGTTTCTGGTGGGTTCTGGCTACAGCCTCTACCAGAAAACATACTTACCACCCAAAATATCCTTGAACTACCCTGTAGATGTACAGTCTTCTCATTCACACAAAAATTTCCTATTGTACATGAATAGACCCAAACCAGTAAAACTCACTTGTTGTGTACTTAAGCAATGCACGGTCAGTCAAAATTTTCTTTACTTGGAGGGATCGGTGAATTTCAGAATGAACGTTGTGACGCCTGTTGTTTCAGTAGGGTTGTCAGAATCCTTCATCTGTTGTGTCATATTTTTCTACACAATTTTGCATACCTGTATATAGTGTTTTGAATGACTGTGTGTCTGTCATCACAACATTTCATATTACAGTACATGATGCCAAACACACAAATGAGGACTAACTTCCTGGTGATCCACAGTAATTTCATGCCTGTGATATGCAGGATGCAAATTCACTACAGGACGATTTAAATAAACTGCAGGAGTGGTCAGAAATATGGCAAATGAAATTCAACACCAGCAAGTGCAGCGTACTTAATATTGGAAGAACAAATATTGCCAATGTATACAGCCTTAACAACATCAACCTAGAGAAGTCAACTTGTGAAAGAGACTTAGGGGTATTTGTAAGCCCGGACCTACGGCCTAGAAAACAGTGCGTTAATGTTTGAAATAAGACAAACAGAGTATTAGGTTTTATATCTAGAAGTGATAAGAGTGCGGAGGCCATATTGTAACTATATCTTGCGCTAGTCAGGCCGCATCTCGATTATGCTGTTCAGTTCTGGTGCCCTTATTATAGAATGGATATCAATTCACTGGAATCGGTGCAGCGAAGAATGACGAAAATGATTCCTGGACTTAGAATCCTTCCATATCAAGATAGATTAAAGAAACTAAACTTGCATTCCCTAGAAAGACGAAGAGTGCGGGGAGATATGATAGAAGTATTTAAGTGGCTGAAAGGAATCAATAAAGGAGATATAGATAAAGTTCTCATAATATCCGAGCAGGATAGGACGCAAAGCAATGGATTTAAGTTGGATAAGTTTAGGTTTAGGAGGGAGATAGGAAGGAACTGGTTCACAATTAGGGTGGTAGATGAGTGGAACACGCTTAGCAACTTTGTAATAAGTACTGGAATGCTGGAAAGTTTTAAAAGGAGGCTAGATAGATTCATGGATGATAGAGAATGGTTGTAACTCTAGACAGGAGCTGCCATGCACAGGCCAACCGGCTTATTGCAGACTCCTTATTTTCTTATGTTCTTCTATGCAATTGGTTTATTCTCAATCAGGACAATGACTCTTCTATACCTTAAAAAAAAACACACAAAAAAGTGGAAACAGATACCTCCCAAGTTTTGAAAATTTGTATTTCCCTTTGGTGGTTGTTCCTGTTCTTATGTATACTTATGTGTTTCTATATCAAAGGTCTTTAGGCACATAAACTAATTCAGTCCTTTCACATGAAAAACTGCTGTTAACATTGTTTAAAGATATGTCTTCCTCTTCAACAATAATTCCTCCCATCTCTCTCACACTAATTGAGGATTAATTATTAGTTTCTTTATTGTATTATTGACTGCATTCATTGGGCATCATCTTAGCACAGAGCTCATGCTGTTATCTCTGCATCGTTCCAATTCTTACTGTAGAGGCAAATACCCACCTCCTCTTGTCCTTAGGTGAAAACATCAGGAAGATATATGAATTATCAGAGAACTTTCAAGCAAGTGAAGGAAATGTAGTTGCAATACTAATTAATCATTAGACTACATAAAACCAATAGGTATGATTAATAGAAAATAACAGGAGTTACCTAATGTAATTCACCCTAACAATAGCCAATATTTTAGAATATTTATTCTCGCTTTTTACCCTAGACTCAAAAATAATGGTATATACTATTTCATATGCACTTGCTAACAATCTTATCACACCCTACCATAATCCTTGGTATATTACAATTGGGGTGGGATACTTAGCTTTTGTAGTACTGTATACATTATAAGCTGTCCAGGGGAACCAGTCTGTAGGTGTGCACATACTGGCATATGGTTTGGAATTGGATAAAAGATGTAGGTTGGTTCTGAAACGAGATGGAGGAATTACCATTATTATGGCAAGTAGCATATTGGCTGGTCCTGAATGGCCTTAACAAGCTCTCCTACCTCCAGATTTCTTTGCAATATACCTTTATAAAACTTGTACCATTTTCTTATAACTTGATGGCATCATTTCTTAAGATTAAAAGATTGTGGTCAGGGGTAAAACTTATCATTTTTAAAAGCTGAATATTTAAAAAATTAACTACTTATTAACATGCAATATAAAGTAGTGGTGCTGAAATAACATTTTATGATGATTTACCAAAATTACATTAATAAGTTCAAAGTTTAAGTCTAATAAAATTATTAATCAATTTCAGAACTATAGTTCTGATTGAAATATCACAACAATAGTATCACATTATTTGATGACAATTCTTTACTGTACATTGTTTATTGTCATTATAGAGCTACTGGTCCGGTTTATAACCTCCTTCATGCATGGGATACATTACTGAATCTTTCATAAGCCTTGTTTCATAATTAGTTCATGTCCTCCACTGTATAAAAAATGAAAATTTAGTACAGTAATATTAAAACAACTACAGTACAGGGTAGTTTGGAAATTAAATTTCCCTGTCTTGCCCATTTTGATAACCAGACCTATTACTGGAACACCTGCCAGTTGAATCATCTCATTTACTTAACAAGCTAAGCTTTGTAAGCATGAAACAATTATAGGAATTAGTCTTTAATACTGTACTTAGAAAAAGATGTGGTACATTATTTGTCCTAAGAACTTTCCTATCAGGGTGAAAACAGTATTTAACCATAAGTATCATATCCAGATGCTAATGAGTTGGATTATGAAGTATTGCACATAGTCATGGTTCTTCTGTATATATATATATATATATATATATATATATATATATATATATATATATATATATATATATATATATATATATATATATATATATATATATATATATATATATATATATATATATATATATATATATATGCAAGTAAATCACTGTAGGTGCGCGTGATCTAGGTATATGCTGATAACCACCAGGAAAGAAGAAAACACGAAGTTCCCAAGCGCTTTCGTGAATTACACGAAAGCGCTTGGGAACTTCGTGTTTTCTTCTTTCCTGGTGGTTATCAGCATATATATATATATATATATATATATATATATATTATATATATATATATATATATATATATATATATATATTTTATGAAAATCCACAATGAAAACGTGTGATTTTATCAAGATATATATATTATTATTATTATTTTTTTTTTTTATTTTTTTTTTTTTTACGGGAATTAGCCCACCCGGGCACAGGTCAAACGACCCACAACGGAGCCTGGGGGCGAAAAAAAAAAGAACGGAAAGAAATTGAAAATATAGAAAAAAGGTTATACTGTACAGTACTGTATTAATCTACACCACGAAGATCCCTTTACAAAAGAAATAGTTGCAATTTGTTATGCAAATTTTTGCATAAAAGTAAAAGTACTTTATGTTGAGCTCCATTTTCTTTGGGAGTATTAACAGTTGTGCAACACTTTATATGGAGAAATATAAAAATACTGGCAATTATTTTGTAAGAAGATATTTTAAATGAAATGTATTCCTGATTTTATATCCATGCAATGTTCTTGAGAGCTGAGTTTCACTATAAAAAATAATTCTATACATGTGTCATTATAGTTGGTGAGACTTCATTCTTAATGAAAATTGTTGCAGGTTTTGTGGATATTATTTTTTTCATAAAATTATTTGAGGCAGTTTGTTTACTTTCTTTTTATTGAATGACTTTGTCACTTCACAATAGTCTTGAGCAAACACCCTTCCTCATGTCTTCCCTCTTCTTAGGCTGGCATCCTCCCAGGTGCACACATTAGCATTAGTCTGCAGCAGAATAGACAAACTAGCATTGCATTTACCAGTTACTTTGAAATTCCCTTGGTATAATTTTTTTCACTCTTCAAAGCCTTCTCCTGATATAGTGCAGGATGGCCACAATCAAGAGCAAGTCCACAAATACATTTTCCCTTCATTTGTTGTCATTAATGCATTCTTCCTGCTGTAAAGTACAGGGTGTATCAGATTAAAGATGTTTATGGTGCTTTTATTTAGGGAAGTAAAAATTGAATGATAAGAAGACATGTTTATGTGGCAGAAAATGTTACACTTTTCATGGGGTCAGTATTTAGGAGATAATTTTTTTCTTATACAGTGGTCCCTCAGTTAACGAACGGTTCAATTAACGAAATTTCAGTTAATGAATTCGCTCCCATAAGGATATTCAATTCGGTTAACAAACAAAACTTCGATTGACGAAATACTTACGACAAACACGTTTTGTTGTGAGCATCAGCTGATCGGCTAGTCCGCCAATACAGTAGTCTGTTCTATGTTTACATTCGTTTCCAGTGGAGTAAATATCAAGAAGGTTGTGTTCTTGAATATTTTTGCATTTTCTATATTAAAATTATTGGTCATTCTAAAATTTAGCCATCCAAGCTGTGTCTGTATAAAGTTTATCAACTAATATTTTTGGCTCGATTATGTAACTATATTCATTTATTGAAATTCATTTACATGCACACACTGTCCTAAAGGCAAAGCTGTACTGTACATGTAATCAAAATAATGTACAAAATGGTTACTAAAATTTTTGTCTAGTGCAAACTATCGCATGTTTACATTCAAATTAATCACTATCTTGTAAGAATTCCAGCAATGTAATTATATTCTCCCCAGTCACTTCTATGACATTTTATAAGCAAAAAACAAAAACTCGATCTAAAGGACATAAATAAACAAATAAATACTTCACTAGACCATTGGCGCGTGCCAACTGTCAAACATGTCACTGTCACCTCCTCTTCCTCCTGCCCTCACCCCCCCCCACCCCCTCCCAGCCAGGGTTTGGTGGTTATACAGTAGGCTTTAAGTTTTTATATTATATAATATCACAGACTAAAGTTAGGAGAATATAATTTGCATTGCTGGAATCCTTGCAAGACAGTGAATAATTTGATTATAAAAACGTCATATATTTTGCACAAGAGATAAAAATTAATCACCTGTATCACATTACAGTAGTGATTTAAGAGTTCTAGTGTATATGTACCTACCTATTTATATAGTGATTTAAGGGCGATTTAGGGGAATTTTAGGTTTGTTTCTGACTTTTTTGCATTTTTGGCTTTACTTTGCATGTACAGTACTTTTCTGTGAACTGGAGTCAATTACCCAACATCCCATTGAAATAATGGATTCTGTTAACGAACGACTCTGGAACGAATTGTGTTCGTTAACCGAGGGACCACTGTACTGTACATTTAATATTTATGATTTATTTTTGTAACAATGCTGAACAGTCAACCATTTAGATGATACCTTCAACATCATTGGTTGCATTAAATATGGCTCATCAGTATTGAAAACAATATTGACTGCTAAATGTTAAGAAAACTGTTGCACAGTATTACTTTGGTAATACTTACTGATATTTTCAAGATTAATATGCCCCATAGATTGATATATTTTATACTGAGAGCATATGAAATTAATACGGAATCTTTCTGTTTCAGTCTTTATCATCTGCTGATGGTTTGGGTGATTCACCTGTCAGAAGTCATGACTCTCGTAGAAATTCACAGGATGACTCACGATGGCACGAACACCGAAACTGGAGTTTTATGGACTCAGAGGTCTCACATCGAAAGCATCACTATGACAATCATAGATTAAGGTGAGCATTTGGAAATAGATACTCAATGAGGTTATGAATAATGCCAGCATCTCAGAGGACATTACTCAACCAAGTGTTCATGTCTTGATCTAGCAGATGCCTGCCCCATTAGAGCATTAGAGGTCACAGCCTTAGGTTAAAGAGGCCACAAGCGACAAGTATAAAAAACTGTCAGCTGACCTTTTTGGAGTAAAATTTGTGAACTCTTGGAATAACCTGCCAGAGAGCATTGTGATGGCACTGAGTGTGAGATAATTTAAGAGTAGAATTGACGAATACTGGCGCAGGTTCAGGTACATTTTGGAGCCAGTACATGCCTCGTATTTGCCAACAGTACTTACCAGAGACATGGCTGACCACCCAAGTGGCAAACAGGTCAGTCAGTGGTAAAGGGGATAAAGTGAAGTTCTGTTTGTCATACATTTCATTAACAGACACAGTGCCCTTTATTAATTAATAAGATACAGTAGAAATGCGGTAATAAGGAGTGAATTCGTACATTGACCTGGTTTGCTACTTATAGGAAATACAAGGTTAGGTTCAAATACTTTAAAACATATGATCTCACCCACAGTATAAATTAGAAAAATAATAATTACTGTATAGGTAAACATTCACTTTCAATATGCACCAAGTTAATATACTGTACATTGTTAACAAATGCATTCACCTAGGGATTATTTTGGTTACGTATAGTGATGGATGGTGTTGGTGGTACGTGGTGGGCAAAGTGGTAGGCAGATATGGTGAGTAATGGGCAGGCATGGTGAATGATGGGGTAGCTGTCTATGTTAGTGTGACAAAGAAGAAGACTTTCACTTCCCACCCCCCTGTTTTTTTTATTAAAGGGACATAGTTGTGATTGGAAAGTGAATTAATTTTTCAATAGGTTCCAGATTAAAATGTTAGGGATCCCTGGAAACCTTGGGTTCTTAATTTGGAGGCTTGTCTATATGTACTATACTGTATTTGAGCTGCCCAATCCAGGTTCAACTATTCCAGACTCAGTTATAAAACTAGAATTCAGGATCAGTCCCTAATTACATCTTAAATATTAATATTTGGTAGTTGTAGTAACAAATTAGTACTGTGCTGTAATTTGTAGGCATGTTATACCTCTTGTGATTTGAATTTGTTGAATAAAAATATGGAATAAGTTTCAACAACCTTTGAACTTGAAAGAAATTGCTTTATATCTCACTTTATTTTAAGAAAAATGTACCGGTAAGTGATTTAAAAAATCTTAACTAAGTGTTTGCTTTTGTTTGTCAATCAGACCTGGAAGATTACCAAAAGTAGAATCATTTGAAAGCAGAGATACCCTTCACCCAAGATCGTTACGACCGCCTGTGTTTAAATCACATAGTTTTGGGGGCTACAGTGGTGGAGTAACAGTATTGTCTAGAGGAGAGTCTGTGTCAAGCAATATCTCTTCATCTAGATTAAGTAAACAAGGTAAGAATTTTTTTTTTCAATTATTTATTCATACATACAGTAGTATCCTAGAAATCTAGTACTCTTGGAACCAACAGCACTTTGGATTTGTGAATTTTCCTTAACTGAAAAGGGTCACTTGCCCCCCATTGAAACAAACCATGAAACTTTTCAGTGTTGAAGATCCTGAGAAAAATGAGGGTTCACTATAATGTGTTGTATTAATTCAATGCTGTTGAGCAGAATTTTATTACATAAGTCAGACGTGGGCAACCTTTCCTCAGTCATGGGCCGCATTACGATATAGATTTTTCTGCGGGCCAACCCACCAAAATTTATGTCCTACCTAACCCAAAAGTAATGTTAATATTGTATTAGAGCAGACAGTGAAACAGTTTATCGTCATATCCACTCGATATTTTCAGTTCACAGTTTTTTCCATTTATGAAACAAATCCATCTTAATAATATTTTTAAGTAAAATGCTAATGTTTCTTGGCATTTAATTGAAGATAAGTGAAGCAGTCTGTGAATACGTTGATTTTTCCTACAGTTACGGCATTTTTCTTACTTATCTTATGCAACACACCCACCAGAATAATGTCATTGTTAATCTGGCGCATGAGGAACTACAATGAAACAACGAAAGCTAAGGTGCTCCGTTGTTTCCCTTTTCCCGTGTGATTTTATCAAGATTTATCTTATCCATGTTTTCATTGTGGGTCTACATGATATATATATATATATATATATATATCATGTAGACCCACAATGAAAACATGATATATATATATATATATACAGTGAACCCTCGCTTTACGCGGTTCACTTTACGCATTTCTACATTTACGCGGTACCCTGCCAGAACCGGAATTCCCACTTTACGCGGTGCATCTACTCATATACGCGGGTGAAGTATAATTTTTTTATTTAGCTCATAAAATTCATACAAATTATCCGGCCAGAATATAATTTACATTGCTGGAATTCTTTCAATTTGATGATCATTTTGAATATAAGCATCATAGATTTTGCATTAGACATACAAATTTTAGATCTAATGCAAGTATTTTGTTTACTCAGAGGAAATATGTTATTTTTTGTGCAAAATATATGACGTGTATATTCAAAATATTCCTGGTCTTGCAAGGAATCCAGCAATGTCAATTATATTATCCTAACTTTAGTCTGAGGTATTATTTATTACTAAAAATGTAAATACAGTCAACCCTCACTTTACGCGGTTAATGTAACCCACAAGGTGCCGCGGAAAGTGAGGAACGTGTAAAGTGAATAACATAACATATGGGATTAATTGAAATAGAGTCCGGGCCGACCCCCAAACTCCACTTTTTGACGACACACAACTATGTTGTAGTAAAAATATTATCTTAACTTTATGATGGTATGCACACACAATTAATAATTAAGAGAAATATCAATAATATTAGGTTTTTTAACACTTACATTAGTAGAAAAGATGGCTGGGCACACGGGGATGGGCGGTTGGTTCCGAGGCAGAGGGCAGATTATTGGCTCTCACCTGTATCACTTGTATCACTATCCACCACAGAGGCTTGCAGGGCCTCTTTGTCAAACCCCCCAAGGTTCATATAAGTCCATATCCTCACTATAATTATCACTATCACTGACTTGGGCCGGCTGTGGTGGGTGGCAGGTGAAGAACTGGTAATGTTTTGATGACTGGGCGACCTTGTGCGCACCATGTTCGCGCCGCTTACACAACATGACGGATGGCGGGAGGTTTGGATCCAAAAATGGCGCGGCTCGCCAGCTGCTCTCCGCGTAATGGGGTACACGCACAGCGGAATGTGAGCATGTTAGGTTCCGGCAGGGCACCGCTTAAACGTGGAAACGCGGAATGTGGGACCGCGTTAAGTGAGGGTTGACTGTATACTGTTATAACCCAATCATTTCTCTGGTAGGGAGGGAAGGTGGGGGTGAGGGGTAGGGAGGGAGGGAGGGACCCAGGGAGCAGGTGGGAAGAGGGGGGAGGTGGGGTATTTTGATTGACAGATAGTATTTCGGTAGGTATATTTTGTTTATTTATTGAAGATATTTGTTTCAGCTCATAAAATTCATACAAATTATCCGGCCAGAATATAATTTCCATTGCTGGAATTCTTACAATTTGATGATCATTTTGAATTAAACATCATAGATTTTGCATTAGACATACAAATTTTAGATCTACTTTAAGTATTTTGTTTACTCTGAGTAAATATGTTATCTTTTGTGCAAAATATATGACATTTATATTCAAAATATTCCTGGTCTTACAAGGAATCCAGCAATGTCAATTATATTATCCGAACTTTTGTCTGAGGAATTATTTATTACTAAAAAGGTAAATATTCTGGTTTCTCCCAAACATTTCTCTGGTAGGGAGGGACCGACTGATCATCTGGCGAGGTTGGAAGAGGGGGGGGAGGCAAGGTTTTGATTGACAGATAGTGTAGTGAAGAATATTTTTTTTTTTTATTAACTGAAGATATTTGTATTAGCTCATAAAATTCATACAAATTACCCGGCCAGAATATAATTTACATTGCTGGAATTCTTACAATTTGATGATCATTTTGACTATAAACATCATAGATTTTGCATTAGACATACAAATTTTAGATCTAATGTAGGTATTTTGTTTACTCTGAGTAAATATGTTATCTTTTGTGCAAAATATATGACATTTATATTCAAAATATTCCTGGTCTTACAAGGAATCCAGCAATGTCAATTATATTATCCTAACTTTAGTTTGAGGTATTATTTATTACTATACCTTAAAATCTAGTGTTTTCCCCCAAACATTTCTCAGAGGGAAGAGCCAGCGAGTGTGAGAAGAGGGGGAGGGAGTCGAGTCCATTATTTGAATGGACATTAACTTGGCGACTGTATTTCTCTATTTCTCTTAAGTATTAATTGTGTGCATGTACCATCATAAAATTAAGATGTTATTTTTACTAGAACATAGGTATTGTGTCGGAAAAAGTGGAGTTTGGGGGTCAGCCGGTCTCTATTTCATTTAATCCCATATGTTATGTTGTTCACTTTACGCGTTTCTCGCTTTACGCGGGCCTCCGTGGGTTCATTTGACCGCGTAAAGTGAGGGTTGACTGTATATATATACAGCCAACCCTCGCTTTACGCGGTCCCACATTCCGCGTTTCCACGTTTATGCGGTACCCTGCCGAAACCAGGATGCTCACATTCCGCGGTGCGTGTACCCTTTTACGCGGAGAGCGGCTGGCGAGCCGCGCCATTTTTGGATCCAAACCTCCCGCCATCTCTCCCGCCCTCTCCCGCCATCCGCCATGTTGTGTAAGCGGCACGAGCAGGGTGCGCACAAGGTCGCCCAGTCATCAAAACATTACCGAGTTCTTCACCCGCCACCCACCACAGCCGGCCCAAGTCAGTGATAGTGATAATTATAGTGAGGATATGGACTTATATGGACTTTGAGGGGTTTGACAAAGAGGCCCTGCAAGCCTCTGTGGTGGATAGTGATACAATTGATACAAGTGATACAGGTGAGGGCCAATAATCTGCCCTCTGCCTCGGAACCAACCCCCCATCCCCGCGTGCCCAGCATCTTTTCTACTAATGTAAGTGTTAAAAAACCCAATATTATTGATATTTCTCTTAATTATTAATTGTGTGTGCATACCATCATAAAGTTAAGATAAAATTTTTACTACAACATAGTTGTGTGTCGTCAGAAAGTGGAGTTTGGGGGTCGGCCCGGTCTCTATTTCAATTAATCCCATATGTTATGTTGTTCACTTTACGCGTTTCTCACTTTCCGCGGTACCCTGTGGGTTGAATTAACCGCGTAAAGTGAGGATTGACTGTATATATATATATATATTTTTTTTTTTTCTGATGTAGATCCACAATGAAAACCTGGATAAGATAAATCTTGATAAAATCACACGGGAAAAAGGGAAACAACGGAGCACCTTAGCTTTTGTCTTTATTCAAGACATCTTCAGAGGCAATTGGATTACATGGACAGAGGGAGGCTTAAATATACAGGGTGACCTTATTAAACATGAGGTCAGGCCATAATGATGTCATCCACTAATCCCCACACCAACACACACGTAGAGGAGCTTAAGACTCAATCATTACCAATATGTTAATAAAAAATAGCCCAAGTTTGAATGTAAATGGAAGTGTTTATTGTATTCCATGTAGCAAATATAATGGTAATTATGTAGGACAGACAGGAAAAACATTGCAGCTCAGAATCAGACAACATAAGTACAATATCAGAACAGCATCTGAAAGCATTGCCCTGTTCGTTCATATTTGGAATAATAATCATCCCATTGCTTGGGAAAAAAGCTTAGAAGTATTAAAATCATCTTGTGTCACAGAAAGACTTCTGGTTGAAGCTAGTTTGATTTAGGAATTAAAATCAATAAACCTTAGTGATGGTTAGTTCAAAACTGATAATATGTTACAAAAATTTGTTTGTCAGTGGCCCAAGGTTAAAAATGCTTTGAAAACCTTGGATCTATATGTAGGATGGTTATTTAGTGGGTCCCTTATTTTTGACCTGACCTGACTAGTCACGTCGCCCCCTTCTCTTAAGCTCCTCTACATGTGTGTTGGTGTTGGTGTGGGGATTAGTGGATGACATCATTATGACCTGACCTCATGTTTAATAAGGTCACCCTGTATGTTTAAGTCTCTCTCTGTCCATGTAATCCAGTTGCCTCTGAAGATGTCTTGAATAAAGACGAAAGCTAAGGTTCTCCGTTGTTTCCCTTTTTCCATTGTGATTTTATCAAGAAGTGCGTGCGTGCGTGTGTGTGATGAGAAAAAGAATAAATATATAGAACAGACAGCCAGACATGATGGATGAGGTACTATGGAGAGATACAGTCTGTCAACAAGAAAGAGACCATTACTTTTGACCTGTGTGACCGCCGCCCGTGACCCCACTTGGATTTACCCAACCTTAGTTAATTCACAAGTGATCCACTGCCACTGCCACATAGCAGCTAATGCATCAAACAGACAGCGCCGAACTTGGCCCATAAACTCACACAAGTTGAGAAATTTATATTATTGACTATATATACTTATTTCACTATTACATTTTTGTAGTTGCTTACTCTTAGGTAATGAAGCAGTAATGTTTGAAGAATATACTTTTAATAAATATTGCTTTACTCAGCATAATAAATTGTCTGCATCTACCTGAACTGCGGGCCACATTAAATAAAATTTCTAAATCCCTTTGTGGGCCGCACAAAGACATGGTTCAGGCTGTGGGTTGCCCATGCCTGGCATAAATCATTTTTAATATTGATTATTACATACTGTATAAACAATAAATCACTCTTATTAGAAGAGTGTAGAAAGTGTCTTATTAACCCCTACGCCCCGGTTGATGTTATGGAACGTCCATCTAGGGCGCCCCGGTTGACGTTCCGGAATGCGTGCCTTTTCGTGGCATTGTTTGAATGCCCAGTGCTGGTTATCAGGTTCCAGTGTGACTATTTGTGTCTCGCACCACGTCGCCACACGCTTGGCCCCAGGGAAGCTTCCTTGATGTAAGTACACCCACCTCTCTTTTTACGCTGGGGTTACGTTATTGAAAATCACCGCTTAATTAAAAAATGCAAAAATTAAACATAATTTTCCCATAAGAATACACGTAAATGGTACATGTTAGGGGAACCATCATATACCGTACAGAGTACGAACAGTGCTCTCACTTAAACCAAGCACGCGGCCATCCTCCGACACGCGCTCTCCTCTCTGAAGGCGGGTGATCACATTTAATTTCACGTCCATTGTGGTTGTTTTTCGTGCCTTTTTAGCTTTAGACGCCCTAGAGGAGGCAGATGGACGTTTTCCAGACATGCTCAATGGGGAAAACAACGTTGTTATACAGAATACTTCATTATCATTATTACCTTCATTATTAGTAGTAATAATCTTTATTATTATATTAAATAATAATTATTATTATTATTAATAATATTAAAATCGTTGATGTTGATGTGACTGAGACTTTATAGTAATAACTTACAAGCACCTCACCGGGCATCACACGCGACTCCACTGCTAGGCGACTAGGTGAATATGCGCGGCAGATTTTATCTGTCTTGAGCGCATTATTTAAAAATTAGGTGCCTGTAAATTAGCTTTTGGTATTAATTGAACAATCGCGTTATTCCAAAAACGCTTAAATCAAACACGCATAAAACTCGAGTTACCTCTTCCTACTTTGGTTTGTCTAATTTTCATTGTTTGTCCATTTTATCATGTATCAAAGTAATATTGCTAAAAGTAGTGTAGTTGTAGTGTAGTATTACTGGAAAATAATGATATGATTATGTTAATGTATTTTTTGTGGAATTATTATTCCGATAATTATTTATATGCATTACTTGCTCTACTAAACACAAAGATAGCCAGACAGCCTGGCGACAGACTGCGGATGTTTTACCGAGCACTTTTATGAAAAATAATATAAATAAAACATTCTAAATTAATTATTTATATGAAATAGGTACAGTATACCCTCGAATATCCGGACCTGGGAAATCCGGATTTTGGAAGATCCGGACAAAAATTGGGTGGTTCTGGGCTAAGAAGCCTCCTAGAAGTTTCCCTAAGAAACATTCCCAAACCAGAGCAAAGAACATTTTAGGCCTGTGGGCAATGCTTGCCCACAGTCAGTCAGTTGCTCGAATACAATGATACAATGTTCCTTATTATGTTATCATAGGTAAATGCATGGTTTATATGCGGTAATTTCCTTTACCCGTATTGTAAATATGTGTGTCTGTGTAGACACACACACACGAAACACAAAAAAATAAATAATAATTGGAAAATACTATTACAAATAATCAGAAACAAATTTACTAAAAATGTGACTGTATACCCTCAAATTCATGCTCTATTAATAAAGTAATAAAGCACAGATTTGAGGGTAGACTGTCTTATTTTTAATAAATTTGTTTCTGATTACAGGTGCTCCTCTAATTACGAATGAGTTACTTTCCTGAGGCTTGTTTGTAAGTCCAACTTTACTCTTGTAGATACCAAACATATTGTAAAAAATTAAAAGATTATGGAAATTTAGTAAAGCTACACTCTACAATACAGCCTTGAAACCTGGCTTACTCTTCTCCTCTTAGGTAATGTTTGTTCTATCTGGAATTTTCTTCACAATAATCCAGTCTCATCCACATTAAACAACTGTTCTGGCAGGTAACCCCCCTAAGTGATGATGTTTGTATCTCTGAAAGTTTGTAAGTTGAACGTTCTTAAGTAGAGGAGCACCTGTATTTGTGAGAGAATTTTCCCATTATTATTTGTATGTGCTTTGTGTGTGTGTGTGTGTGTAGACACACACACACAAAACAGGGGGCTCCCCTGTACTGTATTTTTGTTTTTTTTATATCATTTATAAATCACCGGACAATCGGCTTTTCTGGACAGGTGGTCCCCTCTTTTAGTCCGGATCTTCGAGGGTTCACTGTATTATGATCAGTATATATATGTGCATTACTGGCCATCCCGGAGACAAAAGCAAGCAAAAAATGGCCGCTAAGCGCGTAGTAACCACGAACGCTCTCCGTCAAAATAACACTGTCCTCTTATCTCCCTCGCCACTGCTGCCCCAGGGAAGTTTCTAGAGGGTAAATATATAGTTTTTCTTACTTCTTTTTTATTGTTTTATCATTTAAAAAGGTTAAAAATTATTTTTGGGAAAGTTGATTTTTCTCGATTTACCCCCTAGTGGGGGATACGGCCAACGCCACCCTAGCCAGGGGCGTAGGGGTTAAAACTCTCTGGATCATACACGCATAAGTGGCATTTTGATTTAATGAAGATAAAACTGTTGCGTCGCAATCAGACAATGCCATCGTGAAATTATTTTAAATTTCTCAAAAAGTTTTTGGTCGAATTACTTCAAATTTGAATGCCACTTTTGGCACACTACTCCTGTGGAGAACCAAGTCTTAAGGCTAAGTGGCAACCCGTCCATGTGCAGTGGACCACGTAGTACCAGACAGCAAATGCCAGTAATGCTTCTGCCTCAGTAAGCATGTGTGTAGTCCCAGATGTAATTTAAAAATGACCCCTGTGGCGTTTGTGCCACTATCTCAAGATATTTATATCTTAGAGCCACGATATTTATTCGTGTGAAGTGATGTCGATTTTAATATTTTTAAAGAAATAGTGAAATATTTTTTAATACAGTAAAGCCTCCGATAACAACGGTTCGACCAAAAACTTTTCATATTTAAAACCCTAGTTAATTTAGGACCCAATTCTATTTACGTCCTTATTTCATTCGTATTTATGACCAAAATGTAATAAAAATAAAATAAAAATAATAACTAAATCCCAATATGAATTATAAAAAAAAAAAATTACTGTAAAAAAACTGAAGAGCGCCTTGCGCAAAGAAGCTGCCGGGCTAATGAGTGGTAAACAACAGTAGGAGCATGGCGGACCTTTTCCCTTCACGCATCTGGAGCAGGAACTGGAGAAAACCTTTCTCAGGTTTCTTACAGCATTTTTGCATCCCTATTTAACATAAGCAAGAGTGCAAGTGATGGTAGTTGGTTCAAAAGCTAGAAGAAAGTGTATAAGCTTAGCCGAGAAACTAGATGTGTTAAAACGAAATGAAAAAGGTGAGAGGTCTGTGGATATTATATGGAGCAAGCAATGAACATAGTTTCTGAAGTGGATCCATTAACAGAACAAAGCATTAAAATTTAAATGAACGCAAATGACCTCTACGTAAAGATGTATAATGAGAAAAGAAAGCAGCTGTGCAAGGTTCTTTCGATAGCTTTATTATTTGAAGGCCTAAACCATCAACTTCAGCTACACCATCAAATTCAGCATCATAAGCAGCTTCAACATCAACTTCAGGTTCAGTAACAGTTTCAGCAACAGCTTTATGGAAAGCTACAGCTTCAGCCAGAGTTGAACCTACAGCTTCAGCCAGAGACGAACCTGATGACTTCATTATCTGAGTAAAAACTCATTCATTGGCTGTCCTTATTTTTTAGACTTTACCACCATTGGTGAGTAGAAATTTTGTTTTACATTCGTAAATATTATTTAAAACGTATATGAACGGTAAATAAGTGTTGCTTTCATATTCATATGTAGAGAAATGATGATATGTTTTCACATATACACACTTACTGTTCATACGTTGTCGTTCCCAATCTTTTCGCCTTATTTCTTTACCATTAGTGGTTTGCTACTTCTAGTGTTCCATTTATTAACATTAAATAACATTACTTAAAACATACATACAGGTATTCATTTTTTTTTTAAATTAAGTTCACTACAGCTTCAGTTTCTTCAGTTTCTTATGTAGAACCATCGTCACTCACGAAAACAATGCCGTCTTGTCTCCTCTTGTGTGCTTTAATATTCTACGTACAGTATTATTATTGAATTGCATTGCTCATTTCGCATATATAAAGATTAATTCAATCAAGTACATATTCAGTGATAAACAGTATAATGAATCTTTTGTACCTGTACATATTCTTAAAAAGATAAATGATGTGGTATCCTTCAATGCGTACGTACACTCGCAACAAAAAGTATCGGTGCATACTGTAGTGTGAACAATTTGAGACCAGTGACGATAGGTAATGGGAAAGGCGAGTTGTTCCAGCTGTATGTTGGCAGCCCTGTAATCCTGCTGAGCAGCTACTATGGCCTGGTCAAGTGAAACAAACCGTTATAAATAAGGTCGGGAAGTGATAAATAGACAGTATGAAATATGAGGAGTTCCCTGTTAACAAAATTATTTGTGGTACTTGTGAATATTGCCACATTAATTTATGCTACCAAATAAACCACTCAACCTGGTCGTGGTGCAGCGTGGGCGACCGCTCCGAGACCTGTCGTCTGTAGCACCAGTTTCGAGGTATCGCCGAATCCATCGTGCAGCTGTGTTCCTGTGGACACCAACCCGCCGGCTAATATCTGTGACTCCGAACCCTTTGTTATGAAGGGCAATAATAGCTCCTCGTGTTCCCTCTGAGGTTTCCATGTCGTCTGGCATGTGTAGATCTCTACTGCTTCATATTGCCTCTGTTTTATACCCACGTACATCACTGTACACATACAATATTGTTAATACTGGAAACAATATGTATTGTACTACCTATGGTACTATTCTGTATACAGGTACTCCTCGACTTACGACCTACTCTACTTACGACCACCCGGACAAACGACCGCCGCAGTTGTATAAAATATTTTTAAAATTACGTATTTTTGAGTCCCGACGTTAGTGATCGCGCTGTGTACTGACAAAATTTGCGTTTGTATTTCCCTTTAAAATGGCTGGCAAGCGTAAAAGTGAGAGTTCTCGTGGTGCTGAGAAGAAAAAGAGACACCCATTTTAGATTTTTTTATGTATTATTTTTGCATTTTCGACTTACGACCAATTCTACTTACGACCTGGTCGTCGGTCCCTAACCCCGTCGTAAGTCGAGGACTGACTGTATACTGTACTGTACTCACCAACAGAAGCTGTTGTCTTGAGGCAGACACTGCTCATATCTAAATACTTGCAATGGAGGTTGGGTTGGGGATTAGTGGGTCATGTTACTGCCCTGACTTGATGCAATGTCAGGCCATCCATTGTTGGGTGGGGGATTAGTGGGTCTCATGACCTGAAGATGTCTTGAATAGAGATGAAAGCTTAGCAAGGGCGGATCCAGGGGGATCCTGGGGGTCCGCCCTCCCGGTTTTCATCAGAAAAGTCCAATACTTTTTCTTATATATAGTACTGTATTGTACTAGGGCATTTTTTGTATAGTAAAAAGTAATTACTATTGACCTCAGAATATCTCCTAATATCAAGTGCACATGGCCTCAAAATGCCCATGATATTGATCAGATTTAGAAAAAATTTCTGGGGGGGGGGGGGGGGCTTACAACGCCTCCCAAAACCCCCAACTGGCTGGGCTTGCTTTGCTTGCCATGTTTCCCCACCCACAAATTCTTGGATCCCCCTATTTTGATATTCCAGGATCTGCCCCTGCTAAGGTAGTTTTTAGGTTCAAGGCTGCTAGCAAAAAAAGTATATAGAATTTTATTCACAACATCTGCTCTAATTGTGTTAGAGAAATGGTTTTTGTACCATTGCATATATGGAGATGCATTTCTGATGACTTAATTTTTTACCTATGAGATATACATATAACTGTATTGTATAAGAAAGGTGCAGGTAGAGGGGGTCCCTGAGTTATGAACTGGTTCCTTAAGTCTAAACACATGCTATATGCATACTATACTTACAAAACAATGTTTAAAATCCCACTATATCATAGCCTAAGTCTTTTTATACTGTATATCAAAAATCACTTAATTTAAGAGAAAATAAGAAATAGAATGACAAAATATAGTTAATGAAAGTAAAAAATAAGTCGTCAAGTAAATAAAATACTGTAAATTTAAAGTTTAACCTTGTTCATATCGGCGGGCATTCGTAAGCCGGATGTTCGTAAGTCGGGGACCCCCTGTATTAAAACTCTTGTAGTTTTCATATGCAAAATTGCTTCTGGTCTAAATTATCGCTTTAGGATTTTCATACTTAATTTGCGTATGAAGTAAAAAATTTAAATAAAATAATTTTATGTTTGTGTATGAATGCTAGACATGCAAAGAATCACATTTGATAACACCAGTGCAGTTTGGCAACTGTGTTGACTATACTTCAAGATCACACCAGTCTCTCTTTTGTGTTTAAATGACCCAGGATATATAATGTTGACTTACATATCCAACGCATTCTCTTGTGGCTGGTGCTGATTTTTTGTACTTCACAGTGATTTAATTGATTTGTAGCAGTACAGTATTGTGAGAGTTTTGAACCATGCCTTGTGTTGCTGGCTAGGGTGGAGGGGTGGGAAAAAGTAAAAAGTGCAATGAGATTGTACCAACACCACGTGGTAATAGTATAGTGCCTCCTGATGCCTTTCCCTGGCAAAATATTAATTTTTGCATGTTTTCTTCTTTAAGTATTTTTTCCTAAATATGTACTTTTATGGTGGAATACAAGTCATATTGCAATCACATGAAATAACAATGGTGTAAAGTGATGTACTGTATAAACATTTTCATTAAGCGTGAACATAAAATTTGTGTTCTACTCGCACTTATGTATAGAAATAATTATTTTATTGTGATTATTTGTGTAAAAATATTTGTAGATTATTTATTTCCAATGCTAATGCAAAAATCCCACCTTTTTATCACAAATAGCAAGCTCGCTATGATTATTACATACAATTATCTATCGTGTGGCGCAGTCAAGTGCAGTGAGGTGAGTAACAGGCCAGACCCCAAGCATCTCAAGGGAGAGCACGTCCCCAAACCCATGAGTGTAAATAAGCGCAGATTATTACTGTAACGTATCTTTACTAATTATTGAATAACAAAGAAACAATATTGTATCATGAATGACAACATGAGTGAGGCAGGAGTCGGTGACAAGCAATGCATCCAGTCACTTTTACCTCCATCGGTCACTTACCAATTTCCCTCCTTACCATAATGATCCTAAATAAAACCTCTACATGACATTTCCAATAAGATATCCTTAAACAAAATATTTTGACATGATACAATGATAGGGATTCCATTCTTTTTTAAAGAAATGTAAGAAATGCTGATACGGCAGTCAATAAAATCAGTTCTAATTAAGTTAACCACACCATTATATCCTGAATACTTTATCTAAAAATTTGGTGAAATAAATACATTTAAAAAAACAAAAGGTCTGTATAATATATGGGTGTGAGTGAAGCTGTGTGTTACAGTAAAGACAGTAGTATTTTCCACTCTTAACAGGAAAATTTCTCCGAGTCTAAATGACGCATCTCGCAGCAGCTGTATTTATTTACACAAATGCCACTGTGCATGTACAATATTGTTAATATTGAAAACAAAATAATGTATACAACTGCTAGGCTGTATTTACTGTACTCACCAGCTGATGCTGTAGTCTTGAACCTTGAGTAGGCAGACACTGTTCACTCAGCTGAATGTACAGTGGTCCCTCGGTTAACGAATGGTTCAATTAACGAAATTTCGGTTAACGAATTAGCTCCCATAAGGATTTTCAGTTCGATTAACGAACAAAACTTCGATTAACGAAATCCTTACGAC
The DNA here is from genome assembly GCA_958450375.1 of Homarus gammarus. NCBI lineage: Eukaryota > Metazoa > Arthropoda > Malacostraca > Decapoda > Nephropidae > Homarus > Homarus gammarus. The sequence goes on from CAUDMG010002538.1 coordinate 833,278, forward strand.
AAACACGTTTTGTTGTGCGCTTCAGTTGAGCGGCTAGTCCGCCAATACAGTAATTGGTTCAATGTTTACATTCGTTTCCAGTGAAGTAAATATCAAGAAAGTTGGTCTCTTGAATATTTCTGCATTTTTTATATTAAAATTATTGGTCATTCTGAAATTTAGTTAACATATTGATAATATAGACAGTACAGGGAATAGATTTTGTGTGCCCATCAGCTGATTGATTCACCCAACAATGCTTCTCAGTTTAACTTTGTTTAAAGTGGAGTGAACATCGATTTTGTTGGTCTCTTGAATATTTTTGCATTTTTACATTAAAATTATTGGTCATTCTGAAATTTAGTTAACATATTGATAATATACAATGCAGACATTATTATGAAACATGAAGAAGACATTAGAACCAATGCACTCTGTAAAGAATATGACATGTCATCATCGACTGCCTCTACAACCAGCTGTTTGATATGTAAACAAAGCTGCCGGTAATTCGACATACACACCTCAAAGTAAGTTAAAATACAGTATTCTATTGCTTTTTATTTATTATTGTACAGTATACTGTATAGTACAGAACTGTATTTAGTTTATATTTAATGTTTTGTTAATTCTATTACTGGTATACAGTACTTTGTATGTACCTTTTCTGTGAGTTGGAACCAATTACCGAGGGTACCACTGTAATACGTAACGTAATCACGCCTTAACATTGCGATGGAGGTTGAGTGGGAGATTAGTGTTTCATGTTACTGATCTGACCTGATGCAATATCAGGGGGGGATTAATGGGGCTTATGACCTGAAGAGGTCTTGAATAAAGACGAAAGCTAAGGTGCTCCAGTGTTTCCCACGTACTGAATGTACAGTACAGTACAGTATATGTAATTGTAATCACTTTTTTATGTTCTTAACACTGCATAGTACTGCACAACACAAATTGTACACAAATTCAGCAGCTAGCCAGAGAACGACCTTCTACAATAGCAGCAGAGTATGAACTAAGCACTCGAAACAGCTGGGCCACCCATATTGCCTGGTACGCGGGGATGCATTGGAGCATGATGCAATCTCTCTGAATGCCCTGAAAATTTATTCCCAGACCCAGAATGGAGTGATTTGGAGAGACTTTTTGTACATTTTCTTAGAATTTTCCAGAAAATGCACCTGATTTTCAACCTCAGAGAATAGTTCACAAAACTGGAATTGAGAAAATATTTTCCAAAAAAAATCTGAGCAAATTTCAATTCCGGCTATTGGAGAGTCCGGGCTAAGAGGTATTACGGCTAAAGGAGATATTACTCTGTAAATATTTTATCACCTGGTGCTACTTTAGAATGACCTGTTGATAAGCCAGCCAAAGTTTACAATTTCCCAGTAAACTCATAAACCTTGTGCTACTGGAAGTAATCACAAGAACACTCACCTCATGCAACAAGTGTCACTTAAATTAGTTTGTAGCCACTAATGTTTAGGTCATCTGGATCTCCAATCTGCAATCTTAGTGAGTACTTTGCATGACTCCCTTAATGCTGGTGAGGGGAGGGGGGGTAGGGAGTGGGCAGGCTGTAAATACTTATTACTGTACTTGTACAGTACTCTAATTATGGAAACATTTTAGAAGATTTTATACAATGCTATTTGTTTTATTTACCAACAGACTCAACCAGTAGTCGGATAAGTGACCAGAGCATGAGCTCAGGATATAAATCACAAAGACAGGACACCAGCTCCACCAATGTCTCCAATACTCTCTCCACTACTCCTTCTCCAACCACTAGTCAGCACCAGCAGTCCTCTAACAGTCAGGTAGGTTTGATTTTGAATAAAAAGCAACAAGATTGCCTGGTAAAGGATTTCTCTTTCTTTCTTACTATAGCTACAAGCTACATTTTGAATACAGACATCCACTGGTCTATTACTTAATCTTCAATGGCAGTGCACTTAAAAACAATGTACAGTCAGCCAAAGATCCAGCAACCCCACCCTGGGTCTCATATTGGCAATTTTACCTGGCAATACTTGTTAAAGTAAGGATGTATGTAAAGGTGATTGTGTTTGATGCTATTTTCGGCTGTATCACTGTCAGGATAAAAATTAAACAATCCAAAGGTAGAATTTTTATAATAATAATAATAATAATAATAATAATAATAATAATAATAATAATAATAATAATGTTACGACTTTGGCCTCTGAGGTTGTAACAATGCAATTCAAATTCAACTCCACTTTGTATTATTCTTAAAGTTGAGTTAACTCTATCATTATAGTTATCTTTGTATTGAAGGTCCAAGCAATAGATCCCACCAAAATGATCACCTCATTACTATGGGGTATATTGAAAATCATGAAGTACATTTAATTACATATATTAACAAACAAAAAATAAATATATCAGTTATGTACAAAAATAAAACAAAGACAAACTAAATCTGATCAAATAAGTGACTCAACTGAGTGTCAAAATAATATTCATAAAAGTAATGACTAAACACTTATTGAAATTAACAAACTACTGTGGACAACGTGGTTATCCAACACAAGTAACTCATAAACAAGTAAGTTATTTTACCGTTGAATTCTAAAATATGACTACCCACACTCTTTCATATAAATCACTTTATAATACTTGGTGTTCTTAAAAGTTGAGCAAGGTTTACACGTTATACCACTAGAAATATACAATAGGAAAGGAGATACTTATCTTTTGACTGCCAGCCCAATACTAAAGCCACCTGGCTCTGAGAGGTAAAACTAAGTGAGCAGAGGTGGGCAGAAATGACGTCATAAACAAAAGACGTTCAAGTTGCGAATCCGCAAATAACTATCAAACGCTCACTCATTCACTAGTATTCAAGGCTAATACAATAAACAATACCTTGTTTTACCTAACACATCGAAACTAATGTTACTACATTGTAAATATAACATATAATATTTAAATTTTAACTGCTTCAGTGTCCACACAACGAATCATTCGAAGTTCATATGCCGACCAGTAATCTATTCATTGGTTCTTATTCCGACACTTGTAATAATAATAATAATAATAATAATAATAATAATAATATTAATAATATTAATAATAATAATAATAATAATAATTGTGACCAAGTCCCAAGTTGCTGATCTGACTTTCTGCCACAGTTACACACAATTGCAGGGTCTCAATTGTTTCTCTTACTTTGAGAACACAACATACATATATCGTTTCTCACTGTTGATCTTTTTTTTATGGTCCTGTATTATTATTATTATTATTATTATTATTATTATTAGTCGTCGTAGTAGTAGTACAGTAAGTCCCCAAGTTACGTACATAATGGGGACCAAAAGGTTGTACTTAACTCGAAATGTACGTAACTCGATAATTTCCGCGAGTTTCTTTGGAAAATCCTGTGCTGTTTTCCAATCAGCACTCGCCACCTCACCAGTCACTCGAACATTATGCAGCTTATTTCACACCTTGAATCGGTTAAACCACCCATTGCTAGCATTGAATGTCACAGTATCATCAGGGTGATCTTTCTTTAGGTCGTTGAAAAGACTTAGGGCTTTCTCCTGAATCATACTGAGACACAGAGGCTTACGTTTTTGTGTGCAGTCCTCGATCCACAGCGCAAGATATTTTTCCATTTCTTCCAGAACCTTCCCTCTTCTTTTAGTTATAATCGTAGATTGCATTGGCACTGCAGATTTCACATGTTCCTTGATCTTTTCTTTGCCCTTATCAATTGTACTGACAGTTGACCGACTCAGGTTAAATTTGCGGGCAACATTGGTCAACTTTTCACCACTTTCAAGCAGTTTTATTATGTCCATTTTTACCTCTAGTGAGATTGCTTGACGTTTCGTAGCACTCCCACTGGCTTCACCACTCTTACGCTTTACACCAGTCATTGCACACAGAGTAAAGTGTACAAAATAGGGCAGAAATTCACAGGAGAAGTACTGTATGCACAATGACCACACTTGTTGTTTTGGTGCGTCTAGCGTGTCGTCTGCATGGTCAGTGATAGTGGCGGCGCGGTGCGGCTGGCTCGCCCGCCAAATTTAAAAATTGCTCGCCCTTTTAAGACAATATTTTTGCAATTAAAGACTTCAGAAACGATGTACGTATCGGCCGTTTGTACGTAATTCGGATGTACGTAATTCGGGGACGAACTGTAGTTGTATTGTTATTATTATTATATATTTTTATTTAAATTTTTATTTAATATTTTTTCATTTTTTTATTTGTTTTTATTCATTATTACTGTATTATTATTATTTATTTATTATTATTTTTTTTTATTTACCCCCCAGGCCCTGATGTGGGTAATTGACCTGTTCTCTGTTGGGCTAATCCCATAAAAAACAAATAAAAAAAATAACTGCTATTTAAGATCTTGGGAAGTTTCCAAATGTTCGTATACAGTGGTCCCTTGATTAACGAATGGTTCAATTAACGAAATTTCGGTTAACGAATTAGCTCCCATAAGGATTTTTAGTTCCATTAACGAACAAAACTTCGATTAACGACAGCCTTACGAGAAACATACTTTGTTGTGCGCATCAGCTGATCGGTTTGTCCGCCAATACAGTAATTGGTTCTATGTTTACATTCGTTTCCAGTGGAGTAAATATCAAGAAAGTTGTGCTTTTGAATATTTTTGCATTTTTTATATTAAAATTATTGGTCATTCTGAAATTTAGTTTACATATTAAAAATACATATACAGTATAGGGAACAGTTTTTGTGTGCCCTTCAGCTGATCGAATCACCCACCAACGCTTCTCAGTTTAACTTTGTTTACAGTGGAGTGAACATCGAGTTTGTTGGTCTCTTGAATATTTTTGCATTTTTACATTAAAATTATTGGTCATTCTGAAATTTAGTTAACATATTGATAAGATACAGTGCAGAAATTATTATGAAACATGAAGAAGGCATTAGAACCAATGCACTCTGTAAAGAATATGACATGTCATCATCGACTGCCTTAACAATCAGGGGTTTGATATGTAAGCAAAGCTGCTGGGAATACGACATACAGTGACCCCTCGTTTAACGAACGCCTCGGTTAACGAAATTTCGGTTAACGAACTGCCTTCCATAAGGATCTTCAATTCGGTTAATGAACAAAAATTTGGTTAACGAATTTCTTACGAACCGACCTCAACATGTTTTCGCTTGCACTGACCGGGCAACCAGCTTTAGTATAAGTCCGCCAATACATTAATCGGTTCTAGGGCTTAAATTCCTTACTATTTTAGTAAATATCAAGAAGTTTATACTATTCAATAATTTTAAAAGTTTAATATTAACTTTTTTAGTCATTTTAACAATTATTGAACATAATTGAAGGTAAAGAAACTAGTTTCTGGCGTGCCATCCAGCCTGTTAACACACCAGACAGGCGTTAGTCTCTCTCTGTTTTCAGTGGAGGTAACATCTTGCTTGAGACTCTCTTCAACTAAACGCTTTTTTTCTGTGTTTCCAAGCAAATTATTGGTCATTTTGAAATATATTTTACATATTGACATTATATAATGCAGTGCAGTGTTGATTTAAAAAAAATAATCTTGAAATACATCAAGAGAACTAAAATTTTATGGATGAAATGGTGCCATGGGGTGACTTCTCTTCCACCCCAATGCCTTTTCTTCTTCCTTCTCCTCCACCCCCATTCTAATTCCCATCATCATCATCCAGGAGCCTTCTACATACACACCTCAAAGTAGGTGAACTTTTCTACCATTTTTGTTGAATTTAGGAAATTTTCGGTGAGCTGGAACCAATTACCCAAAAACCCATTGAAACAATGGTTTCGGTTAACGAACTTTTCGGTTAACGAACGACCTTCTGGAACGGATTGAGTTCGTTAGCCGAGGGGTCTCTGTACACACCTCAAAGTAAGTTAAAATACAGTAGTATTCTATTGTTTTTTATTTATTATTGTACAGTACAGTACAGTCTGGATTTACGCAGTTTTTGTTTACACATTTGGTCATTTACGCGCTGCCTTGCCGGAATGAAAATGTTTTAATTACGCGGTAAATTTGGTCATTTTCACGGCGAGCGGCTGGAGGTCCAGATGCGCCGCGCCATATTTTATTCACGCGGTGCATTCTCGACCATACGCGGGAAGCGGAGCGGATATGGGTGGGCAGTATGTCGCTGTTGCGTTATCGCTGACGTCATATGACGTATGGGACTGTGATTGGGTCACTTATCCTTACCTCCCTCTGCCACTAGCTGTGATTGGTCTAAATGTTATATGACGTGGCCTGGCACGGGAGAGAAGCTACTGACCTAGCCGCGTCAGTCTCATTGTTCTCAGTCACCGCGTATACTGTTCTCTCTTGTGCCCGCTAATCTGTTCAACAATGGCTTCTGCTGGACCCCCACCACCCCAGAAAAACCTTGCATTACCTGGACCTTGCCGCCCCAAGCCCAAGAAGATACAATGTGCCCTAAGTTATGAAGTTAAGTACAAAATCGTGCAAGAGTTGGAGAAAGGAACGAGACAAGTTGATTTGGCGCGCCAGCATGGCGTGAACGAATCTACGATCCGGACGATCAAGAAGGATGCCGCCAAGATTAGAGAACACATGAGCATCACAAAGTCTGCAGGTGCTTCAATGGTGAAGTATTGTCAGAATAAGGTGCTGTTCAAGACTGAGAACTTACTGGTGAACTACTTAATTCGTCAGGCAAGACGTAACATGGCTGTGGACACGCGGGCAGTGCAGGACTACGCTCGTGAACTGTACTCATCAGTGGCGTGCAAGATGGGAATTGCAGGGCCCAAACCCTTCACTGCTTCCTCTGGGTGGCTGCAAGGGCTTAAGAAACGGAACAAGATTACCAACATTAACATTGTTGGTGAAGAAACCAGTGCTAACCGTGCTGCCGCCATGGATTTTCCTCCATTCTTACGAGAAGTTATGGAGGAAGGACAGTACACCGACGACCAGGTGTTCAACATGGATGAATCCGGTCTGTTTTGGAAAAGATTACCTTCCAAGACCTTCGTTGTCAAGTCTGCCAGCAAGTGTCGTGGCCAGAAGTTGCAGAAGGAGCGTATCACCGTCCTGTTTACCACCAATGCCTCCGGTACCTGCAAGCTCAAGTTGTCGGTGATTCACACAGCCCGCAAGGCACACTCCTACAAGAACATGGACGTGACCAAGCTAAATGTCCACTGGCTAACCTCACATAAGGCGTGGATGTTCACTGGTCTGTCCCTCTCCTGGTTTGACGACTGTTTCGTTCCTGACGTGAAGAAATTTTGCTCGCAAAATAATGTGCCATTCAACATTTTGTTGCTGCTTGACAATGCACCAGGACACTCGCCCCTACTGTTGGATCGTCACCCCAGTGTAAAAGTGGTCTTCCTTCCTCCCAACACTACTTTGTTAATCCAGCTCATGGACCAGGAGTTGATATGCAACGTTAAGGCTGCATTCTCCGCAAAGAAGTTTAAACTCCTGAACGACTACACCAACACCAAGGATGAGTTGCGTAACCTTCTGAGTGGTACAGATAGCGAGAGCGACGACGACAAGGATCCAGAACAAGAGTTGGCGGAGCGTGAAGTGCGAGTTAAACAGTTTTGGAAAATGTTTAACCAAAAGAAAGCTGTTGATTTCTTGGTGGAGGCATGGGGGCAGGGATCCTGAGGTGACTGCCGACGAGATGTTGGAACACGATGACGTCAGTGAGGAGGCAGGTGGTGCAGCAGCAAGAGAACAGAAGTTAACTCATGGTGATGTAAAGGATGCCATCGAGTTTGCCGAGAAACTAAAGCTCACCCTTTCAAAAGACCATGTCAATCACAAGTATGAAGTCTTCAATAACCTTCTAGACCAAAGTATGGAGCAGTACATCCAGATGTATCACAACCACATCAACACTAGCCGCCAGCGTAGCATCACCGACTTCTTCGCCCGCAACCCACCACAGCCAGCCCAAGTCGATGATAGTGACAGTGATGGTGACTTTGAGGGGTTTGTCAAGGAGGCCCTGACATCTGTGGTGGATAGTGATACAGTGATTCACCTGAGGGCCACTAATCTGCCCTCTGCCTCGGAGCCAGCCCCCATCCTCGTATGCCGACCCATCTCTTCTACTAGCATAAGTGTTAAACCTTGATTTTTCTTTTACCTGGTACAGTATATTATTCTCTTATCGATATTTCTCTTCTATATTATGTGTGTGTGCATACCATCATAAAATTAAGATACTGTTTTACTACAGCGTACGTATTATGTTGGAAAAAGTGGAGTTTGGGGGTCGGCCCAGTCTCTATTTCAATTAATCCCATATGTTCTGTTATTTCATTTACGCATTTCTCGTTTTACGCGGACCTCCACGGGTTCAATTGACCGCGTAAATGCAGACTATACTGTATACTGTATAGTACAGTACTGTATTTAGTTTATATTTAATGCTTTATTAATTCTATTACCGGTATACAGTACTTTGTATGTATACTTTTTCTGTGAGTTGGAACCAATTACCCAATATCCCATTGAAATAATAGATTCAGTTAACAACATTTTCGGTTAACAACCGACTCTGTGGAACCAATTGTGTTCTTTAATTGAGGGACCACTGTAATTGCTTAAATAATGAAGAAAATATATAATAAATTGGCAACTCAACTACAATGAGGGCTGCCACAAGATTCTCAGATCGAGTTTTTTCATTATTTAAGCAAACACTTGTATGCAAACATTTGGAAATGTTCTCATGATCTAAAATAATGATGAATAGTTTATTATTTAAAAATTCTACTTTTGGTTTGTTTAATATTTATCCTGACATTGATACAGCCAAAAATAGATCCACCAATCACAATCACCTTTACATATAGCCTTACTTTATCAAGTATTGCCAGGTAAAAATGCTGGTACGAGACCCAGGGTGGAGTTGCTGGATCTTTGGCTGACTGTACAGTAATTTTACATTTTCAGCTTTTTCAGGGAGGATTTTATAATATGAATCAAACTAAAAGGGAGTGTCTAGTATGGAAGGCAAATTGATGTTAGCTAAGTATAGGAGGTTTGTTTTAAACCCAACTAGAGTGGAGATATGAGTTCCCTCTTTATACACAAGTTCTTGCATACTGCAGTAAAATGAGTATGTTGTCAGGTGTACCTGCACATGTTGGAACAACCCTTTGGTGGAATAATATGCTACCAAGAGACTGGAGTAATACATAGCAGCTGAGTAAGAATCAGGAGATCAGCACTTGTCCAACCATCTTTACATTACAACAGGAAATGTCTTGTATTCATGAAAAATAAAAATAAACAACGTGATATGGTCAATTGCGCATGCTTATGCATAATGTGTGTAAATTGTGAAATAATTTTTCCCTAAATTACAATATAGAAATAATGAAAGTTTCATATTACAGGTTGGTATGTGGGGTGGTGAAGGGGATAGCCAGGCAGTGATGTGGGCAGTTACAGACATGGAAGCAGTCCCTCCAGGGGCCATGTTAATAAATCCACAGGTAAGACGGTTCAGCGTTATGGAATTTTAGAGCTTATTCACAATTAGTAGTAGATATACAGATTTAAGTTTAGAGTACAGATGCTATAACTTCCATTTACCATAAAGGTAATAATTCTCCCCCTCAAAAAAAAAAAAAAAAAAAAATATATATATATATATATATATATATATATATATATATATATATATATATATATATATATATATATATATATATATATATATATATATATATATATATATATATATATACATATACATACATATACACACTCCCAGATTTACGACGGGGTTAGGGACCGAGATCCAGGTCGTAAGTCGGAAATGCTTAAATAACATATAGAAAATCGAACATGGGTGTCTCTTTTTCTTCTCAGCACCACAAAACACACACTTTTAAGCTGGCCAGCCATTTTAAAGTGATTTACAGACAAAAATTTTGTCTGTGCACTGACTTTGGGACTCAAAAATACATAATTTGACCAAATTTTGGTACGACTGAGGCAGGTCGTAAGTGCGGATGGACGTAAGTCGAGTAGGTCGTAAGTCGGGGAGTACATATATATATATATATACTTCATTTTTAGTCCATTTAACACGCGGACTTTGAACATACAATCAACGACCTCACCAGCAAGGAATCGAACCCTCGACCTACTGGGTGTGACTAGGGAACGCTTACCGGCTAGGCCACAAGGACACTAAAAGCAGTTCTAGACTCTGTTATATTTCACACAAAGCCTGTTCATCGAGCTGATGGCGCCGTGAACCTCATTGGGAAACTGCCCGTGCCTCGTATGTGGTGTCAGTAGCATTTTACCGAATCCAGCTGGTATGAAACGCGAGGTACATATATATACTTCATTTTTAGTCCATTTAACACGCGGACTTTGAACATACAATCAACAGGCTTTGTGTGAAATATAACAGAGTCTAGAACTGCTTTTAGTGTCCTTGTGGCCTAGCCGGTAAGCGTTCCCTAGTCACACCCAGTAGGTCGAGGGTTCGATTCCTTGCTGGTGAGGTCGTTGATTATATATATATATATATACATATATATATAGTTACATATATATATATATATATACATATATATATATAGTTATATATATATATATATATATATATACAGTACAGTATATATCATAATAATAGTCTGGATGATGTACATGTAGTGTATTAAGTCTTGATTATTAAGGGATATCGTTGTTAAGGATTGAATATTTGTTTTACAGTGTTGAGTATGGTGAAACCTCTCTATTTGACACATTTTATAAACACAGTTACAGATGTGACTCAGCAAATTGAATCACACTCAGGTGTACTTGGGAGTTGCCCTCTTTAAATAGAAAACTACATTTGTGTGATCTTATTTTAATTTTTCTTTGTTTTAGAGTGGGCAGCCATACATGAACTCGGATGGATCTGTGTATCGTTTTGACCCAAATAATCCGCCTCAACTTAGTCCTAGTGTGAATGGCAGCAGCTCTGGTGGGGGCAACTCTCGTGATAAAGATTCGTCCTCTGAAAAGAATACAACTACTAGTCAACCTTCAGGTATGAAATGGTTTTCATGCATTATGCATTAACACTTAAGCCCCGGGTTAGGGTGCTGCTGGCAGTAACCCTCCCCCTGCGGGGATAAATCGAGAACAAAAATTAAATAAATAAATAATAAAAAAAAAAATAATAAAAAAATATATATACTGTATATATATATAAAGGGGCTGGAAAATAGGCGGACGTGCTGGAACGTCATCTGGGACGTGCTAGTCGGACGTTCTGGAATGTCACCCGGGGCCTAAGGGTTAACAGTTGTTTATGTAAATATTTGTGACTACTACCTCATTTTTTTATTTAAGGAAGAGTATATGGTGCATGTCTAGAACAAAGTCTTACAAATGCAAATTGCTAATTTATTGAGAGTTTTATGAGCTCATAAGTTGCAGTAAATATGAAATCATATATAGATATATAAGTGTTTTTGAAATAGATGTAACTATTCATTATTATTTTTTGTTATAGGTGGTTCAAATGGGAGTATAACTACATGTATAACTCAAATTCCGGCTGTATCCCCGTCCTCTCCACATGATATAACTCCACCAGCCTCAAATAGTGTCCGGAGTCCACCCAGTAAACAACATAGTCTTCAGCAATCCTCACCTGAACCTGCACAAAGTATGTTTTCCAATATTTTATTAAATTTTACCTCTACTGTATATCTATTATAGATGTCTCAATAAAAGGGTCTCAGAGTATGCAAGGGTTATGTTCCTGGCATATATTCAGGTCCCCTTTGTACAACTACTCAGAGTTATAAAAAGTACTGGACTTTGTTACTTAAGTAAAAGTATTGTTACATTGGCAAAATGTTACTAAAGTAGAAGTAAAAAAGTATCTCATTCATAAAGTACTCGAGTACTGAAAGTAAGATGTAAAGCCAAAATTATTAATTGCCTCAAATATTAACCCCTACCCCCAGGGCTAGGGTGCTGCTGGCCTTAGCCCCCACGCGGGGTAAATTGACAAAAATCAACTTTTCCAAAAATATTTTTTAACCTTTTTAAATAATAAAATAATCAAAAAGAAGTAACAAAACTATTGACCCCCTACAAACTTCCCTGGGGCAGCAGTGGCGAGTGAGATAAGGGGACAGTGTTGTTTTGACGGCGAGTATTCGTGGTTACTACACACTTAGCGGCCATTTTCTGCTTGCCTTTGTGTCCGGGATGGCCAGTAATGCATATACTGTATTTACTGATAATAGTTATTTCCGATAAATAATTTATTTGGAATACTTTATTTGCGTTATTTTTCATAAAAAGTGCTCGGCAATACACACGCTGTCTGTCGCCAGGCTGTCTGGCTGTCTTTGTGTTTGGTAGACCAAGTAATGCATATAAGTAATTATTGGAATAATAATTCCACATATAAATACATTAACATAATCATAGCATTATTTTCCAGTAATACTTCACTACAATACAACTGCACTACTTTTAGCAATATTACTTTGATACAACATGATAAAATAGACAAACAATGAAAATGAAACGAACAAAAGTAGGTACTTACATTCAGGAAGCTTCCCTGTGGCCGAGCGTGTGGCGTGACACGCAAATAGTCATGCTGGAACCCGATAACCCACACTAGGCATTCAAACAATGCCGGGAAAAAGGTGCGCATTCCGGAACGTCAACCGAGGCGCCCTAGTTGGACTTTCCGGAATGTCAACCGGGGCGTAGGGGTTAAAATAAATCCACATTAAATTAAAAAAAAGTTAACTAAATATAAAAATAAAAGACATATAACATTACACATGTTTATTTGCAAATCTTTTTATTGAGATTAATCAATAACCGACTCTCAAAATTATGGTTGTTCAATCAGGATCTCTTAGGCCTAAATATAAGCCCAACATGACCTACTGGAAGAGACTACATTCAAGTTGTCTCCCTACAATCCATAGCACGGATAGTGAATGGGCTGAAAATACTGTATATCCATCCAACACTATTATCACTTTCTTCCTTATCCACACAAGTATCATTGACTATAACGTGGACTTAAGGTCCACAGGCATAATGTTGTCTGCTCGCAATAGGTTAGGATACAGATCTATCTGAGATGGGGGATGACCCTTACTTCTCTTCCTGTAAACTCTGTAATTGTCCCAACTGTAACACCCTTCAACATTACTGTATTGCTTTCACTGTCCCACTGTCAGGGACCTCCTACCACATGGATAGTCACTGACCACTGTATATCACCCACCTACTCATAATAATTTAGATTTAATTCTTGTACGCTACTTACGCTTTGCTGGGTCCTTAAATCATATAAATATTGTCTCCATATCACAAGTCATAGTGTGACCTGCGAGACTCAAGAACCAATTTATTAGTGTCTGACTACATGGTCTTGTGACTAGGTTTATCTCCTCCTGCTGATGTAATAAACTAATTAAATAATAAATATTATGACCAACATGACTAAACAGATGTTCACAAGCAGCAGATGCAGGTAGTAGGGTGTTAAGCTTCAGAAATAAGTCACATAATGTTGGGAAAGACCTCAGTAGCTCCATTCCATCCCCTGGGCATGCCTCCATAGTGACTGAGTCTGACTAACACTCGCCGTGAAATGCCCCTCTAATTGGGGTGTGGCTATGGTGACGTCACTTTTCTATTCTAATTGATGAGTGGCTGAATTTTTCGCACCCTGTAACATCTGGTGGGTGGGGAGGAAGTGACACTTAGTTATTTAACCCTTAAAGGTCTGATGTTGTCCCAGAGCACCCGACGTAGTAGGGGTCTGATGTCATCAATTTAGCACTTAATTTTGTTATTTTTCCACGTGAGTAGTGTGACTATTATGTGGCAATAGCTCATCCCCGCTCACCCACACTTCTCCTTGACCACATCTTCAGCAAATAATCAGCATAACAGTTGTCACCATGGAGGAAGGTCGTGTATCTACCTCTCTGGATTATCCACTTAGAACTCCAGCTCACAAGCCCTAACCACAGAGTGGTGAATGTACCGTATGTACCGTAGTGTACTGTATATAGCGTAATAATAAGGAACCATGTGAAGGTGTTGTGAAGTTGTAAGACCATGGAGTGAGTTGGTACTGCACCACTGTTCACACCCAGATGTGCGAGAACTGCTAGAGGGGTGCTGTTGTATGATGTCTCGCCGACTTCTCTGACTCGCTAATAAACGGACAAAATTAAAAAAAAAAGGGGGGGGGGCAAAATTTGTCCTCAATGAAATATCTGTAAAATTTCAAGGAACCAAGGCATGAGACACAGGTGCCCGAGAGTTATTAATTGTTGTTTTTGGTATTATTATTTCATTCACTCTAGTAATGATACAATGTTTCTTATGATGTTATCGTAGGTAAATGCATGGTTTATATAATTTGTTTATCACTGTGCCCTTCACTGTTTTCAAATTAGACTACAAGATATGTATTTCTCCTATGCGTATTTCAATCGTACACCTGGCAACGGGAGCCTGGTAGCAAGTGACTGACTGCTAGTTAGATCGTCGTTTTCAGTTGTAACTCTCTGCCCTCTCGGCCATATTTCACTGGATTTACTGTTATTGCTAGTGTTTACTGATAAAATAGTGCTTAATAGTGATTAATCATGGCATTGTAGACAGGTTAAACTCGTCACTGTAACCACCAGGCTACTGGGCCAAGCTGTAGTTTTATAATTGTTTTTAACTCATATTTTTGGGTAGATATACATAACTTTCTTCATTTATTTTTACTTGGTTACATGCAAACACCATCTTATATAGATTTTGTGAAAAAAAGTAAAAGAAATGATTGTCCTAAGGGTAAACACATTAACGGAATATACATTTCTTTGTACACGAGTTAGGTGGCTTAGTGAGGGAGGGGAAAACGGTTGCAGAGTGTAGGGATGGGCGTTGTAAAAGCTAAAAAGGTCAAATAGGATCTTTGATGGTAGACCAATCTATTCTGAGGTGCTAAAGGAAAAATTTTCCATAAAATATATAAATTTATTTACAATAATATACACACAACAATAGTATGATAATTAAGGTACTATGGGAGTATCATTATCTGTCGACACCTGAACAGTACTGTAGGTACAATAAAATAGTTCTGCCGACGAGTCTGTCAGTAGTGGTGTATGGAGGCGTGAGGTCAACCAGAGAACAGAGGAGTTCCAGCTCCCCCAAACAGCATACTGTACTCAAGGGATGGAGTTAGACTTAAGTGTGCTGGCTTCCACAAGTCCCCACAACTGGACAAGTCAGTTGATATATTTCCCCGAGAGAACAAGGACTGTCAAACACTGACAGTGACGTCTCTCATGCCCGGCCCTTGACATGGGTAGAGTCCTCCTAAATAACATGTCAACATAATATTCCACTAAAATTCCTACAATATTAATAACACCCAACACACAGTATTAACATAGCATCTCAACAATCAACATAGACATGTACCCTAAACCAACAAAACATTATCAAATGACAACAGAATATAGTTTAGACAAATCAGTAATAAAAATGAAGGGTTCTCTTATTGATGTGCTCTGGCTGAGGGAAGTAAGTCCTGTGACCACTCCACTCACTCTCCCAGCGTTCATCACCTCTCTTCCGGGTTGAGTAACCTAACACTTTGACTGGACACAAGCAAACAACCCCAAACCACACCTATCACCAAATTTACCCACAGTTTACTGCTTTACAAGGATGACACTCCGACTCACTGACACCTGATTGGCTGGACATTCCCACCAGCTTGGCCGACTGACTGGCTAGTATGGGTTTTATTCAATAGATGGAGTTGTGTACCTGTGTCTAGGCAAATATTGTACATTATTATTACTATTATTATTATTATTATTATTATGATTATTATTATTATGATTATTATTATTATGAATACCATTACCTTTCCCTCACAGGCATTGATAGGGAATCGACATTCCAGCTGTGTTGAACTTTCATATGGCTTTTATTTACTGATTTGGCAATACAGTGGTCCCTCAGCTAACGAATGGTTCGATTAACGAAATTTCGGTTAACGAATTAGCTCCCATAAGGATCTTCAATTCTGTTAACGAACAAAACATCGATTAACGAAATCCTTACGACAAACATGTTTTGTTGTGAGCATCAGCTGATCGGCTAGTCCGCCAATACAGTAATCTGTTCTATGTTTACATTCGTTTCCAGTGGAGTAAATATCAAGAAGGTTGTGTTCTTGAATATTTTTGCATTTTTTATATTAAAATTATTGGTCATTCTAAAATTTTGCCATCCAAGCTCTGTCTACATAAAGTTTTTCAGCTAATATTTTTGGCTCGATATATATAACTTTATTCATTTATTGAAACTGTCCTAAGGGCAAAGCTGTACTGTACCGTACATGTAATCAAAATAATGTACAAAATGATTACTAAAATTTTAGTCTAGTGCAAACTATAGCATGTTTACATTCAAATTAATCACTATCTTATAAGAATTCCAGTAATGTAAATTATATTCTCCCCAGTCACTTCTATGACATTTTATAAGCAAAAAAACAAAAACTCAATCTAAAGGACATAAATAAATAAATAAATAAATACAGTACTTCACTAGACATTCAGCGCCAACTGTCAAACATGTCACTGTCACCTCCCCTTCCTCTCCCCCCCTCCTCCCAGCCAGGGTTTGGTGACTATACAGTAGGCTTTAAGTTTTTATTTTATATAATATCACAGACTAAAGTTAGGAGAATATAATTTGCATTGCTGGAATCCTTGCAAGACAGTGAATAATTTGAATATAAACGTCATATATTTTGCACAAGATAAAAATTTTAGTACATTAGTGGAGTTCTGTACATTTTAATAATGTATAGTTTTTCAACTGTATTTTTGGGTAAAGTTACATAAATTTCTTCATATATTTTTTATTCATTTACATGCACACACCATACTAAAAGAAACGTAAAAGAAATAAATGACCTAAGTGCCAACCTGTACTGTACATGTACTAAATGATTACGGTACTAAAATTTTTATGTTTAGTGCAAATTATAGCTTGTTCATATTTAAATTAATTACTATCTTACAAGAATCCCAGCAATGTAAAGTATATTCTCCCAGGTCATTTCATTGGCATTTTATAAGAGAAAAGCTTAATCACTCTTAAGGACTGATAAATAAACACACATTAGACCTTCGGTGCCAACTGTCAATTATATCACCTCACCTCCCGCTCCTCCCTCTCCCCCCCTCTCCTCCCCTCCCTCCCTCTCCCCCCATCTGCCCAGCCAGGGTTTTAGGCTTACAGTTTGTATCTTATATAATATCACAGACTAATGTTAGGAGAATATAATTTGCATTGCTGTAATCCTTGCAAGACAGCAAATAATTTTAATATAGACGTCATATATTTTGCACAAGAGAAAAATTAATAACCTGTATCACATTACAGTACAGTGGTCCCTCGGTTAACGAACACAATTCGTTCCAGAGGGTCGTTCGTTAACCGAGTCCATTATTTCAATGGGATATTAGGAAATTGGTTCCAGCTCACCGAAAATTACATATAAAGTAAAAAATAATGAAATATAGTACTACACTTATTTTGAGGTGTGTATGTAGAAGGCTCCTGGTTGATGATGCTGATGGGAATTAGAAGTGGGGGTGGAGGAGGAGAAGGGAGAAGAGAAGGAAGTGGGGGTGGAGGAGAAGCATTTTAATCCTTCTTGGAAGGTGAGTCACCTTCTATAATAATGTCAGGAACCTATAGACTGACAGATTCTCCAACAGGAAAATCCTCTCTTCTTTTTGAAGTGGAAGGCTGAGGGGAAGCATCTTTC
Source organism: Homarus gammarus (assembly GCA_958450375.1). NCBI lineage: Eukaryota > Metazoa > Arthropoda > Malacostraca > Decapoda > Nephropidae > Homarus > Homarus gammarus. Next base: position 851,146 of record CAUDMG010002538.1, read on the forward strand.
TCCCACTGCCTGTTAGAGAAGAAACTGTCAATTTTTGGTTGTGGGGCATTTCTCCTCCTGATCATTAGCTGGTTCTTGAAGGAGACCACTTTGTCCTCATGAGACATCACAAGCTCTTCAACATCATCCTCCTCCACTTCGAGTTCCATTGACTGACCAATGGACACAATCTCCTTGTCCAACTCTGTTTCTTCCTCAAATCCCTCAAAATTATGGACTGTTGGCCACAGTGCTTTCCATGCAGAATCCAGGGATCGAATGGAGACTTCTTGCCATGATGACACAATTAATTTTACAGCCTCCAGGATGTTGTATTGCGTCTTCCAGAACTGTGTCAGTGTTAGATCAGGATCAATGGAAGTTGGCTGATGACACCTTCTGAACATTTTCTTCATGTACAGCTTCTTAAAGTTGCTGATTACATTTTGGTCCACTGGCTGCATAATTGATGTAGTGTTGGGAGGCAAAAACAACACTTTGACAAAGTCAAATCGAGCCTCCAAAGTGCTGGCAAGTTCAGGGTCATGACCAGGGGCATTATCCAGAAGGAGAAGAACCTTTAAAGGAAGTTTATTGGTGGTTAGGTAACTCTTCACAGAAAGGCAAAACACCTCAACTGCCCATTCATTAAAGAGCTGTCTCGTTACCCATGCCTTACGGTTGTACTTCCAATAAACCCCAAGTTGAACTCTTACCACCTTTTGTTGCTTGAATACCCTGGGGTTCTCAGAGTGGTATACAAGCATAGGCTTCAGCCGGAAATCCCCTGAAACATTGGCACCAAGCAATAGAGTGAGACGGTCTTTCATGGGTTTATGCCCAGGTAAAGAGGCTTCATCTCTGGTGATGAATGTCCTTTTGGGCATCTTTTTCCAGAACAGCCCAGTTTCATCCACATTGAACACTTGCTGTGGAAGATAATTCTCTTCATTCATCAGTTCCTTGAACTCCACTACAAATTTTGCTGCTCCTTCTTTATCTGCACTGGCAGCTTCACCATGCCTTACAACACTAAAAATGTCACTTCTTTTCTTAAATTTATCGAACCAGCCCTTGCTGGCCCTAAACTCTTCAAAATCAGTTTCAGAAGAACTAGGTTGATCTTCCTTCAAATGTTTGTATATTTCCCTGGCTCTTTCACAAATAAATTCAGTAGAAATTGAATCTCCTTTCATTTGTTTTTCTTTAATCCAAATAAGAAGTAACCTCTCTGTTTCTGCAATTAGTGATCTACCTTTGAACACTCTGGTAGATTTATCTCTCACTTTCACTTCTTTAAATTTTTCTTTCTGTGTAAGAATTGCTGACACAGTTGATGCCGACATGCCATATTCTTTACTTAGTAGGCTACATTT